>JACEGR010000064.1:0-485125 GCA_014170235.1 Listronotus bonariensis | reverse complement strand
TATATAGATTTTAATTAAAGAGTAGAGTTGCGATAATTAAAAAATAATACAAATTGGAAACTAGCTTAATAATACTAATTAAACAAGTTTAATAAACACTCTACTAGGCTTTAATTAAATTAGCATTACCGATTTACAGAGGTAATTAAAGGACTTTAATTAGTGTGCATTCACCATTTTTTTTTTGTTTTTTAAAAATTCGGAATTAAATTTGTGGTAAGATGGCAAAACCCGATATGTCACTTTTAGTAAAATGTTGAGGAGAGATCTTTTAACTTTGATGCGTCCTAAAAAATCACAATTTTAGTACAGTATTTAAATTTTGCAACTTATATAAAAACAATTAGTTGCAAAATAAAAAAATTGTACTGAAATTGTGATTTTTCAGGACATATCAGAGTTAAAAAGATCTCTTTAAAATTTTACCAAACGTGACATATCGGGTTTTGCCATCTTACCACAGAAATAAAATACTGCACATTATTGGGATTAAAGTACTTAATTTTAAGGCTACTAATGTAAAAACAATTTGAAAAAGAACGACATAATAACATTTTAAAAGATTCTACAGACTTTCTGTGTGACACTGATTGCAGGTACTTTACTGTGGATACCTAAAAAAAATACATACATAATGTGTACATGTTTTATTTGAAAATAAAAAAAGTACAACAACAAACGAAAATTCAAATTTCTAAACAAATTCTAGGCATATTTTATAAAAAATACTTATCCATTAAACAATTCAACTTTATACGAAGCAAATATTAATTATATTCGGTAAACCTAACAAAAATCAAACATTGGAAACACTGTACAGTTAAGTAAAATAACCAACAAACCTCAAATGAGGGTTAACAATTGTGAATATGGAGAATATTTATTATATCAATTAAATTTTATAATATTCATTCAGCTATAATATACGTTTTGTAAATTCTTTTTCTTTTAAGAAGTCATCGCCATATGATAAAAATTGGTTTCTCATAATTAGATATGCTCCTATATTGTAAGCAAAAGTTTGCCGTTTCTCACAACTGGTACATAGACTTCCAAATAAGAAAGATCTGTAAAAAGGAGCAATTGACATCAGTTGTGCGGATTAGTTCATAGGCAAAAAATGATCATGAAAATTTATTGTTTTAAATTCATGATAAATAAAACAAATTATTTTTTCTTCATTAATTAAAATTCTTTTTAAACATCCAAAATGAGGAAACTTCATGTTTTCTAGCAAAATTGTATCATTAACTCTAAATATTTTATTATTAAAACTAATACGAGATGTTTCACTTACACTCCCTCAAAAAAATTCAAATTTTTCAAAGAAATATTATTTCTTGATAAAATTTCGCGGACACATTCATAAAGCTCCTCGCATTTAGAATTATTAAACTTAGAAAAGGTAATACTATTTACAAATCCATTTTCCAAGGCAAATCTACAGGCCAATTGTAACTGGTGTTTAACAGCAAGGCTATAACCTATGTTGATTCTAGAAAATATGACATTAGCTGCCAGTTTTGATACACGATGTTTGGATTCATATCTCAATGTCATTAGTTTTTTAAGAGGGCCACTCTTCTCCATAATCAAAGGATAATGAGTCAGAAGGTGAAATTTGGGCCTTAAATGCTGCTGAAAAAGTTCCAAATATAGTAAGTGATGTTCTTTGATTAAATCTCTCAGTTGTGTGCACATATTAGGGGTTACAAAATCAGATAAAATTATTTTAAGAATTTTTCTTAATAAGATGTAAAGACGCCAGTATTTGTTTCCTTCCTGAATAAAATCGCCAAATAGCAAACCGGCATTTATTATAAAGGTTTTCATTTCAGCTGCAGTCATTTTTAAGTGTTTCTTCTTTAAACTGTCATAGGATATTGTAGGAGGCTTATTATGGTTTGTGCCAAAATTAAAATATGAAATTTTTTTATTTAAAACCTCGATATTAAAAATCTTATCAACCAGAATTATTTGGTGTAATATTTCTGACATAATGGTCACCCCTACACCCTCAAATATATCGTGAGCAATGTCAACACAATAATTTTCGATGGCGTGAAATTTATTAATATTGTTAAATATTGGAGAAAATTTTATACCTGTAAGATATGGATTTTTGGTGAGTATATCATCTGAATAATTTTGAAGATTTCTTAAAAGATTAGAGTTTTCACAACACACTTTTTGTGTCTCATTACGGAGACACTTGCAGAACCTACAAAACGAATTAGACGTAAATGATTCCTGAAACCCCAAAATTGTGTTAAGGGCAAGGTTGTCCCCCAGAAATAAAGCTACACAAAAAAAAATCTTTCTAGATGAAGTGCCGTCTATGTCCACGTTTATGCCTTTGGTTTCAAGGGTATTTAATTCTTCTACTAGTTTGGAGAATAAAACTTTTTCACCAAATTTTTTTAGATCATTAGAGTGGAATAGCATAGCTAAAAAGATATTTTCTATTTTTGATTGAAAAGCTGGAGGTAAGCATGAAATTGAATAATAAATGGCACCCATTTTATGTATCCCAGCATGAGAACTTAAGGGGTTACCAGTCTCATAATCATCGTAATACAAAAATATTGGAAAAACTAAATCAGTGGAACTAAAATTAGATAGCTTTTTTCCATAATATTGTTTGAGTGATATTAGACACGAACGGTTCTCCTTTTAAAAAATCAAGATACTTCAACGTTTCAGATAATACATTTGGTAATTCCAAAAATTTTTTCAATACATCACCTATAGAAATATATTGAGCAGTGTAATTTTTATGAACTGGAGCATACTGGTTACTACTTTCTAGAAATTGTCCAACAGTACATGTGATAGGTTTAATGTAGAATCCCGATTTCTCTAAAAATTGAAACCGTTTGTATTCACTATCGAGTTCTAAAAAATGTTTTTAAAAAGGGAAAAATATTTTAATAATTCCTGTTGTTCTGATAAACTTATTTCGGGGACAAAAGTGATTATATCATTTTTTAAATGTTCTAAGGGCTCACAAATTAACTTATAAACACTATCATTGATTGTCTGAACATGTTTTCTACAAATTGTTGGTTCTGAATATAAAGTACAAAGAAACATTACAAAATGTTTTGTAAGTTTAGCTTCAAATTTTTTTATCAAACTTACAAATACACACAGGTGATGTTTTATTACAACTCTCATCAGATTCACTTGTTCTGTTTACATAATCAGTGTGCTGATGTGTAATGGAATTTATTTTACATACTTTTACATTTTTAGAGTGCAATACTTGAACAGCAAAGTCATTTTCATGAGTCTTTAAGTGCTTTCTAAATGAATTTAGTGATGAATAAATTCTACTGCATTTGTCTTCACCACAAGTATAAATGCTGTTATTTTCAGTTTGATGAATTATTTTTAGATGTGTTAGTAAAGAATTAATTTTGAAGAAAAATTCTTGCAAAAACTACACTTAGGCATGGTAAAAAGTAAGTTTTGGTAGTATAATTATAGCTGAATGTTATGATACAATATTACCTATGTTGAGGTATTATCCTCTAAGTGGTATTTTATATCTGCTACAACTGACACAGAAGCGCTGTGTTTCTTAGTTGGTTTTATCTGAAAAACCAGTTCTTCAATAAAGTACCAAATGTGCTGACATTCCAGGGGATATTCCACATCCAGAGAATGATAAAATTTAAATAACAACTCTAAAGCTCTTATTGAGGATTCTACTTTATAGTGTACTTCATCCGTTATTATGTAAAACCCATCGGGTTTGTTTGGTGACCCTAGTATGACACCAAATGGTTGCAATGTTGATTCATACTCCCTCAGGGAGTCCTTTCTGGATTGTATTTTAGCTTCTAATTCGTCATATGTCTGAAATAAATCAATCTATTTAAATACTTACAAAGGTAAAAAAGCTGAATTATAAGCAGAAAGTAAAATTTCAAATAAATATTTCTAAAAAAATCAAAATCAGTTTCTTGAAAAATTTAGATACCCCCGTAGAAAAAAGTCATTAATAATACCTCTACTTCAACCGCCAATGCAATTAAAAAAAAATTGGCATTTTGCTTAAAAATGAAAAATAAAGGCAGTATTTTCTTGACGAAACATATGTTTTTGATAATCCTGTATATAAAAGCTTTTTTTGTAAATGATTTTTTTACAATGAAATTTGAGTGTTAGGAATGAGTTTTTGCCAAAAAAAAATTATCGATTTGTGCTGTTGTGCTGTTGTGCTATATGTGGGGAGTCTTTATATTCAAAAGAATTTTTCATAATACTTTGTTAAAGCTGCCACACTTTGGGATATCCTGTATACTAAAAATATCTAAATAAAATAAACTTAAAACAAAATATTGTTTTAAGAAAAAAAAATCAATACCTGAATAACCATAAAAAAACTTTCAAGAACTTCAACCCTTGAGGGCCTCCAGATATGTCCTTTTCTTGATTTCTTCAGAGTGACAGGTGGGAATAAATATGGAAGTGCCAATAGGGCATGAATGAAGTGGTCTATACAACAAAAAAATATTGTTATGCAAGAGAAACAGATGTAAAGAAAGTATATACTTACCACTGCTTTCGGAAGTATCAAAGACTGTGATCTTTCTATCTTTCACTTCTTTAAGAATCGCATTAGCTACTTTAGGCCATGTCCCATAAATAATATCTGTTTTGTCTGAAAACTTTTTATTGAAATCAGTCTCAATCTAAAAATATTAAATGTGTTACTCATTATATTCTGATAAAAAATACAATTTATTATAAATTACCAGGTCTATCCCACTATTAAGTTTAAGGTATGGAAAGTCCTCGTATATTTTGGTCAGATTACAATTCATGTATAACCGTTTTCTTATCTTGAAAGTTTGCTCCCATGCCTCCAAAATCTTGGAAAAAGGTTCAGTGGCTACTTTTAAAAATTCCAAATACTGATTTTCTTGATCAGTATCCTTCTCCACAGGTGTGTTATCCAAATTTTTAAAATCTAACTTCTTTTGGGAGTTTGCTTGTCTTAAACACTGCCTTACATAAATATATCTTGACCAAAGTTTGCCTCTAGGCGGTGAACCTTTGGAGATTTTTTCATCTGTATTTTTGGAATAAATTTCTCCCAGAGGACTCCCTACTTTTTTTTCTTGTGAACCTCTATAAGGTATAAAGTATGTCTCTGATTTTTCATTAATAAAAATTTCTTCTATTTCCTCAGCTGCTTGCGCAAGCAGTGATGATTTAATACTAAAAATATATTTTTTATAAATATTTTTAATATGCTTTAATTCCAGGATTTTAGTAAGATTTAAATATTTAAAAATATTTTTAACTAATGTACATATATAAATATCAAATATTCCAAATGAATATCGTAATTAAATTTGGAATTATTAAAATATAATAAGACCTATTTTAAATTACTCTAATTTTTAAAATTCAATTAACAAAAACATATGTCAAAAAAAAACAAAATTAAGAGTCTGCTGCAAACAAAAACCTTCCCTTGTTTAGTAGAATCATACACAGAATGGAAAAAAAAGTTATATGTAAAATTAAAAAAATAGCCAAGTGTAGAGACTACAACAAAAGTAGATCAGATCAGTAACTAAATAAAAAATACTTACTCAATTCCATAGAGGGAAATAAGTTCACTTATAATAACCTTGCATAATTTTTGTTTGGACTGGGGATTTAATTTATTTTTATTAGCCAATACAATTTGTCCTTCAGCATGTTTTTTTAAAACTCCTAGAAGTCCCTATAAAAAAATCTTTAAGAGGTATAGGTATACCGGGTGTCCAGGATGCAGATTTTTGATGTATCAGATTTTATGTGGCACATCCGGTTTAACCGTTTCTATTTTAAATTGAACACCTTACCTTATACAGGGTGATTCTTAACCTATACGCACAAACTTGGAAAATTATTGCTTAGGACATGAAAAAAAAGTTAGTCAAATATTTTAAATTAGTAAGATAATCCAAGATTTTAATTTAATTAAAATAGCGCGAATTAATGAAGACAAATAATAAATGGTGAAGTATTTTTTGTTTTTTATAAAAAAACATAAACAAGTCTTTTTCAGTTCTGATTTTATTTTTACACGATTGGGATTACAATTAGAGCTTTTTATGATTATACTGTGTTATTGCTAAAACAAAGAATGTATAAGAAAGTATAGGGCAACCCTCAGGAAATGTATAAATATTAAAAGGCCCGGAGTAATAATAAAAAAATGCAGGGTGTCCCATTTAAAACTAATATTATCCAGAAAAAAATTAAAAATATTGCAAAAACTACTCGACTTAGGTATAGGGCAAACTTAGGAAAATGTATAGGTATTAAAAGTCCTGAACCAATGATAAAAGAAAATACAGGGTGTTCCATTTAAAATAAGGAAGTTTCGTAGGATTTAATTTTTCTGAGTTTACCACTGTTTGCTCGACACCCTGTACAATCAAGATTTATTTTATTAATAAAATGTATAAATATGATCTAAAAGGTAATTGTCTACCCAGGCAGCTTGAAAAAAATTTGAAATTGGGAAAATGGTAGCAATATGAAAAATGTCCTGAATTTTCCATTCTTCCAAAAGAAACTACAATATTTCCTAACTTTGAAGATATAACCCCATATAACCTATAACAAAAAAGTTTTAGAGTTTAAAGAGGAAATAAACAAAAATATAAAATACAGGGTGATCCATTTAAAAAAAAACATAACTTTATATTGTCACACTTTCGTGAGCAACCCTGTATACATCAAAATATTTTTAAAATATAAGGACTATGCCTAGCTATATACCTACGAAGAAAGTAATTAAAAAGTTTTATGGATTATAAGTAAATGAGCTTTGTCAGACTTCTGACTCACCCTGTATGTCACCCTATTACCCTGTATACTTTTCTAAAAATCAGTTCTATAGGCAATACCATAAAAAACATGTACCACATGTTATACCTATCTTTATTAGTTTTTGAGAAAGTGGCGTTAAAAATATCATGTTAAACGCAAATTTTATCGATTTGTTAAAAATCAAATGACGTTTGAAAAGTGCTCATGCGATTTTTTACTCAAATTAAAGGAACCTTATATCCTATCATCGTAAAAATACAATTTCCGGTTTTACCGGAAATGCCACAGAAATTTACTTTCAGCAGTAAAGAACTTCAATAATTCAAATAGAAACCACTACCTTAGGCCTTAAATTTACTTAATACCTATTTCTCAATCTTTTTGTTAATTATATCCTATCTTTAAACCTAATAGTTTTAAAGATATTAATAATAAAACGCTAGGCTGCCTTAAAAATACCAAAGAAAATGTATTTTTTAACATTTTACTATTAATAACTTAAAAACTGCTAAGTTTATAGATAGAATATAATTAAGAAAAAAGATTGGGAAATAAGTGTTAAATTTAAATTTAAGACTTTAGGTAGTGTGTGTGTGTGTGTGTAAAAAATCGCCTTAGCTCTTTTCTACCATCATTTGTTTTTTAGCAAATCGATTAAAATGGCAGTTAACATGAATTTTCGAACGCTATTTTCTCAAAAATTAATTAACGTAGGTATATCATGTGGTACATGTATTTCCTTGGAATAGCCTGTAGAATTGATTTTTAGAAAAATATATAGGGTGTTTCATTTAAAATAGCAAAGTCGAGAGCACTTCCTGTTAAGCCGAAAGTGCTACATAAAATTTGAAACATCAGAAATATACATCCTATCCAACTATACAATTGACCAAAATTTCAAAATCGTTTAACACTTCTCAAAAAATAACAGGCTTAATAGTAATCTAGTGGGCACCCGGTATGGGTTTTTTTAACTGCAGACTCCACTCTTTATACATTTAAACCATTTATTATAATTAATTTACCTCAGCAAAAACAGACTGTCTAAACCTTTTGCTAGTTGTATTTGTATCCCCCTCTAATGGTCTTTTAAATGATGTTCCTGGTGTTTGAAACTTATCAGTTTCTAGTGGGTCAGTAGCCCCTTCCACCTTCTGAATGGTAAAAGCATTGATGATATCATCATCGGGAATATAGGTATATGCAATAGAAGACGTTGATATGGTATCTGTAGATGCCGAGGATTCAGTTTCTAATGTCTAAAAATAAACAAAACCTGGATATTGTATATAGAAGGCTGTTACAAGCACATTTCATTAATGATTGCTTTAAAAATGTATCCATTTTTTAAATATTTGCAGTTAGTAGGTATGTAGTAGTGCAAAAATATCACTTTTTAAATAAAAAGAATAATATAAAAAAGTACAGTATTATAAAAATAAAATTGAATCAAATATCTAATATAAACCCTTTTCTTAGAGTACACTGTAATTTTAGTATTTTTAACAATGTTCTCATTTAATGTTATCTTTACATATTGTTTGTAAAAGTAATTTTTTAACAGCCTGGACTGGCCTGTACAATTAAAATATTCTCTCCAGTATTAGGTATCTGCCATTTTCTTTTATAAATGTAAAACTCGAAAACACGTCAACGTAACCTAAATGTACTTACAATTGAAGTGGAAGTAGCGTATTTACTACTGCGTAGATCTGAATATTTTTTCTTGAATATTAATCTGGGTCCAGCTTTCTTAAAAATGTTGCTAATGGTTTCATCATCTAACAAAAAGAAACTTTCATCCGTAATACCTTCCTCTACAAGAAAAATAGGGCATGTTATACAAGTCCACAATCACCTGGAGCGCATTCAGATTCGACAATCTTGGGGTAAACTTTACCCACTTTGTGACCTTGGCAAACGATTTTATTCTTTATGTTTAGTTTAGTTTTTACCAGGCCTTTACCAGGCATCGATTCTGAATGCGCACCTGGATGTAGGCAGTAGGTAATGAAAATTATTAGCTAAGTCAATTAAAAGCGTTCTACCGGTATATCGGTCCAAAATTGTACAGCTCACATAAAGGCTACTCTGGCCATGTATATTAGTTGTTTAGACCTTTGGTAAATACCAATGTGAGTGTGTCACCGCTTTGCCTAACCAGAATAAAAAATATTTTTTGCTTGGGCAATAAAAAGTAAAATCGCTTGATAAAACATTTTAAAAAATAGTATTTATCTTTTAACAATGATTTAAAGGTAATTTCCGTTAAAAAAAAACTAATGGTCAATGACCTACCTCTATAGGTCTATAACTTACGCGTTCATTCATAAGCCAATAAACACTTTATGCAAATAATCAAAATAAAACCAAAAATACAAAAAACTTCTAGCATCCATATGACAAATTTACTAGGAGTACTCAAGCTTAATTCTTTATGTTTGCATTTATAAGTTATGCACAAAATTTGAAAGGTTGAGGTTATGTTTATGTGTGTCACCAATTTGCCAAATATGAATATTTTTTTTTTACAATTTTTGCTTGGGCAATATGTATAAAGTAAAATTGCAATATAAAAAAAATAGTATTTATCGTTTAAGAATAATTTTGAGGTAAACTTCGTTCAAAAAAAAATTAATGGTCAATATGACCTAGGTACCTCTATAAATATGTAAGTTACGCCTACATTACTAACCTAACAAACATCTAATCTAACTACCTAATATAAAATAATAGACTAGTTAATCTGATATAAAAGTTCCAATTACGGAAAAGCTAAAAATAAAACAAAAAAAATACTTTACGTCCAATCAATATGAATCACAAACTGTAGGTAAGCAGTATGCAAAGCAATTATCTCAAAAAACACCGAATTAATATTAAAAATTGCCAAATATGGGCTTAAATGAGATCGAGGAATCCTTGTTAAGTTCTTTACTCTTTTGTAACTACTATTTTGGACCGGTAGTGGGCCGATAGAGCGCGTTAAATCGATCCTGATGTGGTGGAATGGGGGATAATTAAAACAAAACCTTTAAACATAAAATAAAAACATTACCAACACTCTTTTTTCTGATTTGCATTTAAAAAAATAAATTGTCTTACCTTCAAAAGCATTGACGTAATTTTCGAGCCCCCATTCCAACAAGGTTAATTTAAATGCCATTTTCGATATTAAAACATATCACAACACTTACGCATATACGACATAAAACACAACACCTGAAAATTTTGTTAACTGCGCAAACGTGTGCTGACAACCCCGTTACCACGAATGGAATAAACCCATAGCACAATGAATACAAAAGGTAGGATCTTGCGCAGACATTTATCACGTGATCTGACGTAGTAATGTGACAAAGTTCAAACTTTCTGCCATACGTTTGTATTCGTATTCCTGTTTTTAACAGTTTGTTTGGCGATTTACTTTGTTTTTCGGCATTTTTATGATTGTAAAACCAGTTAAAATATAATATAATTTGTTTTTAAGTGCTTTGAAGAATCATTTGTTAGTAAAACTTTTAAAGTTTACGAGTTTACGTTTATGTGTGTGTCCAGACATTGTTTATTTAATAATTTTTGTTGCCTTTTGTGCTTAAGTGACTCATTTATAAACAATTATTACATTTAGTTTTAGTTATAATTAGACATTTTAAATGCGGTGTGCTGTGTTTGGTTGCAATTCTAACAATCATAAGGTTTCATAGTTTCCCCAAGGATAGTGTGACACAAAAACTGTGGGTCCTAGCTTGTTGCAGAAAGGATGATTTAATCAACTGTGCTACTGCAAGAATTTGTTCTAAGCATTTTGAAACTAAAGATTTTGAGAGAAATCTGCAGCAAGAACTTTTAGGTTATGAGTCAAAAAAGGGTCTAAAACTGAAATCTGAGGCAGTACTCCACCCTTAATTTGCCCAAGGCAAAAACACTTTCCAACAGTCAAGGAAATAAATGTTCGGATAGAGCCAAACAAAAGGAAGCAAATAAACTTACTTCTTCTCAAGCAAGGTATGCATTAGTTTTTAGTTATAAAAATAAATTTGAATAATTTTATACAACTTTTATGAATAGTATAAAGCTTAATTGAAGACTTTGGGCAAAACGGGACAAGTCCAAATCTTATTTTTGTAGCAACAAACAAATCTGAAATTGTCCGCTTTTTACTAAATAATATGTTGTCGGCTATGTGTAAAATTCTTATATAGACGTTAATGTGCTTCGGATTGTACGATTTTTGCACCAATCTTTGTGAATTTCTTTAGACTTGTCCGGTTTTTGCCCCAAAGTTTTCAATTGATACTTATAAAATCTTTACATTTATGTTAGTTATAAGTATCATAAAGCATTTTTAAATGGGAAAACCTACACCACATATTTACAGGTTGAAATTATTTATATTTGCTACTTCTTTTTGAATTGAATATCTCAAGTAATAGTATTGACATGGCATTCACATCAAAGTCAATTGGGTGAGCTTTGTAATTATCAAATATATTTTTTTTATCTTTACATTTATGTTATTTATATCACACAGCATCTTTATATAGAAAAACTATCACCACATATATACAGGGTAACATTATTTATTTTTGTTACTTCTTTTTGTAGCTCCAGCATTATTCCCTCGGAGGCTATTGCTGTTGAATATCGAGAAAAACCGAATATCTCAAGTAATAGTATTGACATAGCATCCACATCAAAGTCAATTGGGTAAGCTTTGTTTTTATCATATAGAAAACATATATTTTTTTAATATTATATCGGATCACCTAAATAACATAACACATAGGTGATTGGCCGCTGGCGGAACCTTTGGCACACAAATTATTTTGACAACAGTTTTGGGTTTAGGGCATTAATGGGACTTTCCAGTCCAAAAATTAATTAAAAATAATAACTAATAACAATTTTATAAAAAATTGTTTAAAAATTGTTTATATCTGGCCGCTGGCGTAACCTTTTGACACAAATTATTTTGACGACATTTTTAGGTTTAGAGCATTACTAAGATCTCCCAGGCCAAAAATTAAACAAAAATAATAAATAGTAACAATTTTACAAGCAATAAAATATTTGTAAACTAATGGTATTTTAGTGTATAGTCGTGGCATTAAACTCGTCGATGTGCCGCGGCCGCTGGCCGCTAGTTTCAGCCTCATCTTGTATAACATGCCCTATTTTTCTTGTAGAGGAAGGTATTACGGATGAAAGTTTCTTTTTGTTAGATGATGAAACCATTAGCAACATTTTTAAGAAAGCTGGACCCAGATTAATATTCAAGAAAAATATTCAGATCTACGCAGTAGTAAATAGGCTACTTCCACTTCAATTGTAAGTACATTTAGGTTACGTTGACGTGTTTTCGAGTTTTACATTTATAAGAGAAAATGGCAGATACCTAATACTGGAGAGAATATTTTAATTGTACAGGCCAGTCCAGGCTGTTAAAAATTTACTTTTACAAACAATATGTAAAGATAACATTAAATGAGAACAATGTTAAAAATACTAAAATTACAGTGTACTCTAAGAAAAGGGTTTATATTAGATATTTGATTCAATTTTATTTTTATAATACTGTGGAAAATGTGTACTTTTTTATATTATTCTTTTTATTTAAAAAGTGATATTTTTGCACTACTACATACCTACTAACTGCAAATATTTAAAAAATTGATACATTTTTAAAGCAATCATTAATAAAATGTGCTTGTAACAGCCTTCTATATACAATATCCAGGTTTTGTTTATTTTTTGACATTAGAAACTAAATCCTCGGCATCTACAGATACCATATCAACGTCTTCTGGTGCATATACCTATATTCCCGATGATGATATCATCAATGCTTTTACCATTCAGAAGGTGGAAGGGGCTACTGACCCACTAGAAACTGATAAGTTTTAAACACCAGGAACATCATTTAAAAGACCATTAGAGGGGAATACAAATACAACTAACAAAAGGTTTAGACAGTCTGTTTTTGCTGAGGTAAATTAATTATAATAAATGGTTTAAATGTATAAAGAATGGAGTCTGCAGTTAAAAAAAAACCCATATCGGGTGCCCACTAGATTATTATCAAGCCTGTTATTTTTTTGAGAAGTGTTAAACGATTTTGAAATTTTGGTCAATTGTATAGTTGGATAGGATGTATATTTCTGATGTTTCAAATTTTATGTAGCACTTTCGGCTTAACAGGAAGTGCTCTTGACTTTGCTATTTTAAATGAAACACCCTATATATTTTTTTAAAAATCAATTCTACAGGCTATTCCAAGGAAATACATGTACCACATGATATACCTACGTTAATTAATTTTTGAGAAAATAGCGTTCGAAAATATCATGTTAACTGCCATTTTAATCGATTTGCTAAAAAACAAATGATGGTAGAAAAGAGCTAAGGCGATTTTTTACACACACACACACTACCTAAAGTCTTAAATTTAAATTTAACACTTATTTCCCAATCTTTTTTCTTAGTTATATTATATCTATAAACTTAGCAGTTTTTAAGTTATTAATAGTAAAATGTTAAAAAATACATTTTCTTTGCTATTTTTAAGGCAGCCTAGCGTTTTATTATTAATATCTTTAAAACTATTACGTTTAAATATAGGATATAATTAACAAAAAGATTGAGAAATAGGTATTAAGTAAATTTAAGGCCTAAGGTAGTGGTTTCTATTTGAATTATTGAAGTTCTTTACTGCTGAAATTAAATTTCTGTGGCATTTCCGGTAAAACCGGAAATTGTATTTTTACGATGATAGGATATAAGGTTCCTTTAATTTGAGTAAAAAATCGCATGAGCACTTTTCAAACGTCATTTGATTTAATGTTTGGTGACCCTAGTATGACACCAAATGGTTGCAATGTTGATTCATACTCCCTCAGGGAGTCCTTTCTGGATTGTATTTTAGCTTCTAATTCGTCATATGTCTGAAATAAATCAATCTATTTAAATACTTACAAAGGTAAAAAAGCTGAATTATAAGCAGAAAGTAAAATAACAGAATGACATGCAGATCACAGAAAATATCTAAAAGATGTATAAGAGATTATTTTTTCAGGTCATTGGATAGATTCTAAAATTAAAATAATTATTTAATATATGCCGAGTGGTAAAATTTAAGTTTATGTATAGCGGTCTTATTTCATGATTTTTCTTTAGTGATAATATCTGAATAAATTATATTTCGGCATCCAGTCCAAAGATGTTAATTATTTCACCACGCAGTCCACCCTTTTGTGCTACTATCCACAAGATTTTAAAGACGAAACGATACCCCCACTCCTCCAGCCGCCGCCGGTGCGAGGTACCTCCGTCTCCGCTCTAAGCGCTTCATTCGCCTTCTTGTGCTAGAAGAGAGAACATCGCTTCAGCGTCCTGCCTTCTTACGACGTAAGTATAAATAATATAAAATAAATTAAGATATATAACCCTTTTTCCAGCATGGGAAAATCGAAAAAGAGACGACATAGTTCGTCTAGCAGCGATTCGGATAATTCCGATGGAAAAGAAGTGTTAAAAAGACTAGAAAAGCTTGAGAAATATTATAAAAAACACGTGAAACGCAGCCGCTCGCGATCCCGGGCGGATCGCAAGGCCAGGTCGAGACAGCGCTCTCCGTCTCACTCGGTGAGGGAGTTTTCGCAGTGTCCCGATATCCGTTCACGTTGTAAGAGTTTTGGTAATGATAATAATTTTGACAACATCAGTATAGCCCGAGATCCGTGCGACTCGGTAATTACAGTCAACAAGGTTGCCCATAGTCCGCGCGGCATGGCTTCCTCTGCTTCCTCTATATCCGGAGCGCCATTTACAGATGAGTTAATCATTCATAATGATGTTCAGCTGCCCGATGATGTTTTAAATATTTTAGGAGAGGATCCTACTACCAAAAATAATATAACAACAAAGCTGCATCCAGCTTTATCGGCTCGCTGGACACATCTTATTACAAATGGCATGCCGGAAAATGAGTCCAATAATATTTTGATGAAATATCAAATACCAGAAAATTGTCCCTTGTTGGCACCACCGGTACTTAATCCGGAATCGAAATCTATTATTCCCTCTAACATCCAGAAAAAGGATAATGCTTATGTACAGTTTCAAAATAAGCTAGGTACTGGATTAGCTGCATTGGGTAAAGGGCTTGACAGTGTTCTTCAGAACACTGAAAATTTGCCATTAGAATGCAAAGAGGTTTTGCTCTCTAGTTTGTCTGATTCAGGACGCATTTTTACAAGTCTCTTTTATGATTTATCAATGGCACGTCGAGGCTTCATCTATCCTTATATGAATAAGGATACCAAAGAGTTATTAGAAAAATGCCCCCCATCAAACCTGCTTTTTGGACCTGATCTTAGTGAAACGGTAAAGGCGGCAAAACTTTGCAGGCTGCAGGAAAAGATATGAAATCAACTGCATCCACTTCATTTTTTAGAAGTCCTGTTTCTTCTAATAAATTTAAAATAGAAAAGAAAAGAGGAGGGCAAGAAAAGACCCAGCCTAGTGGATCTTTAAACAGGTATCGCCCTGCCCGTCATCCGAGGGAGACCGGGTCATACAAGGGCCAAACCTCGAAAGAGTCCAATCTCAAAGGGACATATAACAACTTAAAATAAGAATAACAAGTTAGGTCTGAGAATATCTTAGGATTATATATCCGCGATAAGATATAAGTTTAGAGTAAGAATATTATATTCTCATTTTAATATTACCATAGTAACGCTTGAAGCTAAAATCGAATCATATAGAGAATGTATATTTTACCGTGAGAAATAAAAATATTTTATTTGAGAATACTGTATTCTAAAAAGAATAATCTTTATTTTTAAAACATATACCTAAATAATTAAATTAAATTTTAATAATTTTCAAATCAAGCCATTGAATTAATTTATTTTAAAGCAACATTTTCATTTTAAGTAACTATTTTAATTACCAATAAAGTTATGAGTACATCATTTTAAAATATGCGTTAATAAAGTTAAAGACATTACAAAATTAAATAAAGCGTACTTATAATTTCTTTAAAATATATCAAATATTTGATTTGAGTAAGTTTAGCTAAAACGAAATGTTTAAAAGAATTTATTTAAAATATTAGTTTTTTATTTTAATACTTCTATATTAGATATAATATCATAATATTATTAATATCATTATTTGGTTGTTTTAAAAAAATGTAATCTAGTTTCAAAAAGAGTATTATGTAAGCTTAATTAAAATCATTTTTAGTTTCAATTTAATGCTTAGATATTTAAAATTTTACTTTGCACTTTATTTCTACAAAACTACTTGAATTTATACATTTAAAATACATTGCTTACAGTGAAATGCATAAAGGCAACATATTTTAAATAAACAAAATCAAGAACGAAGAATAGAAATAAAAAAAGATTAACTAAATATTTATAAAAACAACATGTTTTAGAAGCATTATTGAATGTTATTATTTTTGTTCATTTTAATAAAACACTATACAGAATTAAAAATAATTTATTAACATGTAACATACAATGTACCAAATAGGTACTCATGAATAAGAAATACATTATTTTATACAATAAAATTTAAGTCTTTTGTATAATGTACTGAAAATAATAAAAATATTAATGAGCTGAAAATATTGTATATCTTATTTATTTTGAATAATATACATACAGTGTGTCCCAGGATAGGTGTTACAAGAGGACAAATGGACCAAAAATGTTTGAATTTTAAAACGAATTTTTGGGAAAAGTGGTCGCATAGTCCAAAAGCAATAAATATAAAATTTTACTTCAAATGCTATTATACAGGGCGAGTTATAAATAAAAATATGAAAAATGTCCAGGATTTAACTAATTTTATTGTTAAAAATAGAACAAAATTATATAAGTAAATGTTGTAGAGAATTGAATTTTATGTCAAAATTTGAAGTTAAAGCATGAGAGTTAAAAAAAAATGAAATTGTCAATTTTTTACATTGCGTTACAACGTAAGTAATGGGCAAGGGTGAGCAAAATTTAAAAGAAAATATATAATTTTAAATATTTTTTAAAAATTCACATGCCTTAAGCCAAGTATTTAAAAAACTGTTAATGCGTAATGTAAGAAATTGACAAAAATATTTTTTGACTTTAATTGTTAAACTTTAGATTTTGACATAAAATTTAATTCTCTACAACATTTACTTATACAATTATGTCCTATTTTTAAAAATAAAGGTACTTTACTCTTGGTCATTTTTCGTATTTTTAGTTATAACTTGCCCTGTATATTATCCATCGGAGTAAAATTTTGTATTTATTAATTTTAGACCATGCGACTAGTTATCCCAAAAGGACGTTTAAAAATTCGAAAATTTTTGGTCTATTTGTCCTCTTGTAACACCTATCCTGAGACACACTGTATATAAAACATAAAAATAAAAATAAATAAACACATGTATTGTGTGTATAATATACGAAACTAGGTTATAAACAAAAATCGTATATTCTTTAAATATTTTTTTAACATATTAAATGGCTTTTTTACTGTGGTTTAATATAAACTTTCCTTACATTTCTTTGACATGGATATACATTGAATCATTAACGTTTCGAAGGATTGTTGGGAGACAGGAAAAAACTCGTTTATTTCAATTAGTTTAAACTGGAGGGTTTTTTCGACTTTAAAAGCACTGAAATGTTTACTATAGTCAATCGTCCTAAAAATAGAGCCATAGAAATATACTATTTTGGAATCATTTTGCTGAATATAAATATCTCTTATGGAAAAGAAGGTCGGGATATCTTCAAAAACGTCAAATAATAGAACACTATTGTGGTCGTATTTAAGACCATTAATTTCATACCAACTGGACTTAAAAAAATTCATAATATCAAGGTGTCGTTTACTAAAATCCATCGAATATTTAATATTTACATCACTGACGATTCCCATAAAAATATTATCACAAAATCCTTTTAGTCCATTTAAACGATGACAAGTTTTTAATTGAATTTTCATAGCTAGCGAAAAGGGCAAATTTTTTCTACATCGAATACTTTGAGCAACGTTTTTATACTCCTTATGCTTGGCTTCGAACCTGATGCAAGAAATTAATTTTGGAGGACCAACTTTTTAATTATTGTGGGGTGGTGCAGGAGCCAATGAAATTTTGGTTTTAATGGTTCTTTACTTATTTTAAGATATAATTCATTATGCTCTTCTATAAGAGTTGTTAATAGTTCCAACGAGTTTCTTGCCATCGTCTGTGAACTAAGAATATTTACAATTTCGAGAATAAGTAAATAAAATGACCACAGTTGATTATGGTCCGGAACCAGATCTCCTACAATAAATCTAAAGTTTCTACAGAGACATAACATTTCGGCAGAAGACATAATGATACATCCGTTTAGTAAGTGGTCGTTGTTAATAGCTGGAGGAATATTTTTTCAATGGGTTCATATGTATAATATTTAATTCGCGAATTAAGGTTGCTTAAAGTAAAACATTTTTCCCTAATGAGCTCCTTTATTATGAGTGCCATATCGTATCTTAGTATGCCTTCATAAATATCGTGCATTATATCACAGCTTAAATTTTCGTAAATATGAAATTGTGGTAAATCATTCCAAACACATACTTCTTTAATACCGATATTATTTAAAACATGACTGGGATAATCATTTTTATTTCTTATAGAAGTGGCAATTTCATGTGTTTGAGATTTCATAGAATCCTTAGTTTCTATACAAAATCGGCAATAATATGTTGAAGAAAATGATTCGTTTATTCGTTTAAGGATGGAATGTAGGCCTAAGTTATCTCCACATAGCACTATTAGGCAAAATTTTATATTATAATTATTGCCAGCCACTTGGATATTAATACCTTCATTTTGAAGGAATTTTAGTTCATTTATTACTGGTTCAAATGTAATGTGGTTACCAAATTTTGATCTATCATTACTGTAAAAGATTTCGGATAAAAATATATTTTCCAACCGACTAGCGTAAACCGGGGGTATGGTAGCTAACGTATAATATAAATTTCCAATTTTATAGCACCCAGAGTGTGAACCCAATGGGTTAAGCGTTTCGAAATCATCAAAGTACATTATTAATGGAAATATGATATCATTAGGAGCAAATTTACTTCTAAAATTACGCCATACGTCTCCATGAACTATATTACACATGCTGTCACTGTCTGCTCTTTCTTCTAAATCTTTTTGGTAGTTCCTAATGGTTTCAAAAACTTTTGGTAATTCAAGGAAACGTTTTAGTGTTGTTCTCATTGATATCGTGTAGGCAAGCGTTTCTAAGTTCTAATTTAACATTACCGTTTTGACGTTTCTGGTCGTGTATTACGCCCAAAATATGGGGTGTAGGTTTCAATAAAGTGTTTTTATTTTCAAAGTATTTAAAACGTTTATATTCAGTATTAAAATTAAAAAATGAAGAAGAAAACATATCAAGCATTTGGAAGATACTTTCAAAGTCACTTTTTAGATCATTTTTGTGTTTACCAATTAAACATTGTATACTTTCTTTAATAATGTTTATAAGACCTGAAGATAAAAAATTTGAAACTGAATTAATTATTAATTGGACAATTGTTCTAGATATTTCGGGAATGTCATAGAATTTGCTAATAAGGGATTCTACTGAGGTGCATAAAAGTGTTTTAAAATTTTCTAAAAGAAGGTTTAAATTAAAATTATTATTGCTATTTATAGAAACGTCGTTTTCCATTAGATCATTTTCTTTGTGAGTTGTCAAATTTTTAACAATTTCATTTTCACCCAAACGAATATTTGGTAAATTAGACTTATTAGGGAACATTTTATTATTATGTATACGTTGTACATGACTCTTAAACCTATCTTTTCTATGAAATATTCTACCACAGTCTTCAATTTTACATTTAAAGTAATTTGTTACTTTATGAACATATAATAAATGAAAAATATATTTTTTAATATCGAAAAATTTCTTGTTGCAATTATTGCATTCCATTTTTTAAAATTAAATTATAACTTATTATTTCCTTTTTTTATCAATCAAATGACATATGACTTAACCTAATAATTAAACAAAAGATCCTATAAATTAAGGTTACTTAAACATTTGCTGAACATGAATAAGATCGGGGTATATAACATCAAATTTTGTGTTTATTTTATAAACACACGTTTGAATTAATTGATAAATATGTTGACTTTCACTTGGGTATTTTATGTTCATAGTATGAAAAAGTTTAAAAAGAATGTCAAATGCTTCCGACACTGTGTTAAATTGATACCTCAAATTATGGTTGAGTACGACGTAAGAGCTATTTGGAGAATGAGCTTCTTGACCATTTACGAGGACAAATGGTTGGATGCTTTCTTTTCTCGAAAAAGCTTTACTGATAGTCTCTTCTATTGTAGCTTCTATATCTCCAGCATTCTAAAAAAAAATATTGATAAGACTGCATATAACCTATGTATTTTTTTAAATTTTACCTTAACATGTTTAATAATACCCTCGATACATTCAACGGTTGAAAATTTCCAATGCTTCTTTGCCTTGGTTCTTATTCTTCCTTTCGGAGGAAACATATGCACTAAAATACTTAATTGTATGGGGAACTTGTCATCTGAAAGTAAATCGTTATTTTTAAATTACATACTGAGAGCAATAGCCTAAAATTATTAAAAAACGAATTAGTAAGCTAAATAATATGTTTTTGCAAGTCGAATAAGATCAGATGTGCCACGCGGTAGAATTATTTTTAATCATACGGAGTAATTGCTGCTTCTTTGATTCTTCCTGAATGCATGATTTACGAAAAATATATTTTTAATATAAACTTGTACCCAAAAGTGTAAATACCCTCGGATTATAGAACTTTTGGCAAAAAACAGGTAAACAGGTTAATGGTTAGCTTTAATTTTACACTGTCGATATCTCAGAACAAAATTAAGATAGAATAAATTAATGGATGTCGATTTTCAACAAATAGCTGACACAAAAACTAAATTAAAAAAAATAGAAAATCTGAAAGAAAATAAAAGATTTCAGTTAAGGAAAAAGTAATGGAAATCATCGTAAATGTTTGAAAGCACCTCCATTGTTTTAATGCACTCTTGACATTTTTTTCGAACAGATTTTAAGGCATTCATAATATGTAAAGGTTTTATTTCAGTAAAGGCCTAATGAATTCTTTGATCAAGCTGTTCTCGGGTTAAGATTACTTCAACTTAAACCTTTTTCACATTTTGGATGATGTTTCTTTAAATGAAGTAATGAAAATTTACTTACAACAAGAGAGTATTTAAATACTTACTTTGGAAACCGTTGGATAGGAACACATGGACCGATAAGGTGGCCATCACGATCTCCAGATTTAACACTCAGAGATTTTTTTCTTTGGGGTGTGTTAAAAAATCAAATTTATAAACAAGTAATCTTAACCCAAGAACAGCTTGATCAAAGAATTCATGAGGCCTTTGCTGAAATTAAACCTTAATATATCATGAATGCATTAAAATCTGTTTGAAAAAGATGTCAAGATTTCATTGAACAATAGAGTGCTTTCACCTATTTACGATAATTTCGCGCGGTCTAAAACAATTAAGCTTAAATAAATTGCCTAGTAATTTAATATGCTATTTTTAATATAAAAATATACAGAAGATTCCATTTAAAAAAGTGAGGTTAGGTCCGATAACTTTTTTACCTGACATCGTATACTTATTCTGAAAACAAAATATTGTTTACCAGTCATTAAGAAGAAACTTTTGTTAAAAAAATATAGGGTCATTTTAAAATTTACAATATTTTTATTTTCCCCTGTATCTCTTAAAAGAGCCAAAAATTTCAAATTTTGATAATACCATTTTAGGTTTAACACTTTGTACATTATGATATATTATACTTGGTCATACTAATTTACTGCGGTCGCCCTGTGCATGTGTGTAAATATGAAAGATATGATAGATAATGTGAAATATTTATAAATGGCCATATCTCCTCATAAAAAGTCTAATATAACCCTAACGCCAATTATTAATGTTCATTTAAAAAAGGCATTTATAAATTGACAAAAATATATGTTAGTTCTAAGTTCAGTATATAATTAAGTATACATACCTTCTTCGGTCAAACTATTTTGCAGTTTTTCTATTAATTCCAACGCTACGGGGTCCTTAATTTCATCCCTTTTATATAAAAACACTTTGTCAAAAATAAAATTCCAATTGGTCCAGAAGGCAATATGGCTACTTGGATATTTTTGTTCAAAATCGAGGTTGATCTGGAAAAATAAATTCATTAAATTAAAGGTACCAAAAAAGACACAATTCGCACATCACTTTATTCAATTTAAATATCTAAAAACCTGAAACAGTTTACCTGGGCATATCAGTAAAAAAGGCTATATATTTTGCACTTACCAATACCGAGGCTCTTATGTCAGATAAAATTGGCCATTTTGCAATATATTCGGTAAGAGAAAGGTTATTGTCGTTATCATTTGATCTAATTTCGTATGTGCCTTTCCATTTTTCCACAACTGTCTCCCAAGGATCTTTATTATGACTAAGCCATATAATGTCATTTTGATATACTTCTTTAAACAAAAAAAAAAATATATTTTAGTGAGAAAAATGATAATTATTTATTGAGTATTATATTTTCTACACAAACAAAATAGGTATACCCTTAATATAGAATTTGAAAAAGGTAATAAAATATGTTTTTAAATATTAATTTTTAAAGCTAACCTGAATTTATTTTCTTTTGTGGCACTATACAAACATCTTCGTCACTTCCCATTTGTCGTTTGTTCGTGTCTCCCGATCGAAATAATATGTTTTTGACTTGATTTACAAGTTTTCCCTTGGCCATCATGGATTTTCCAAATGGACTGTTTATTTTTCTTACTGGTGGAACATAGTAAGTTCCAACCATTTCGGTTGGAAATAGGGTTATTATTTTAGCTGCCAAAGAATTGTACTCTTCTTGGCGCAAACGACTAAAATTTAAAAGGTAAAGTTATAAAATATATCAATCCTGAAATAACTCTTTTACTTACTTTTTGTTATATAGTTATACAAGTGCTTAATTATTATTGAGCATAATCTATTTCGCCTTGTGGTATCTAATTTTTGATATGTCTGGTAATAGGTTAAAACACTTTTTCCCAAAGCACTTGTTGTTAGTAAAGTTTTGAGGCAAAGTCCTCGTACTGATTAGGCTTTGTAAACGGTATGATGTTTTCGATGTTATTATCGCAAAAACAATTGAAGTTGATTCGCTGATGGTGATTAGCTCTGACATAGAATTATTTGTCAAATTCTCAGTTTCTTGATTTTCAACTGTGTCGTCCAAGTCGTCACTTGTTACAGTAATGGTGGAAGCATTACTTTCCTGTATCTGAAAATAAAGTAGAAACAAGTCCAGTGCAGATGTACAGGGTGTTTGTTTTAAAGATGTTAGTTAAGAACATAATTGTTACCTAGATTTGTGACAAAGCAAAAAATGTACGTTTAATTTTTTGTTGCCTCATTTCTGGGTCATTAAATAAATTAATAACCAAAAGTAATATTGTTAAATTTTTAAAAAAGTACAAATCATCTTAAAGGGGTAAAATATTATTTGCATAGTTTAAAGAAATACAAAAATATCAATTTTAAAATAAGTAATATTAATAAAATAATTATTTTATTTTTTTATTTTTAATATACAGCGTGTCCCAGGATAGGTGTTACAAGAGCACAAATGGACCAAAAATTTTGGAATTTTTAAACGTCCTTTTGGGAAAACTGGTCGCATGGTCTAAAACTAATAAATACAAAATTTTACTCCAATTACTATTATACAGGGCGAGTTATAACTAAAAATATGAAAAATGCTCAGAATTTAACTACTTTTATTTTTTTTTTAATAAAACAAAAATTTTATAAGTAAATGTTGTAGAGAATTAAATTTTATGTCAAAATTTGAAGTTAAAGCATGACAGTTAAAAAATATATAATTGTCAATTTTTTACATTCCGCATTACAACTTTAATAATGGGCAGGAGAGAGCAAAATTTAAAAGAAAATGTATTAACTATAAATATTTTTTAAAAATTGGCTACCTTAGAACTAATATTTTAAAAATTGTTAATGCATAATGTAAAAAATTGACAAAAATATTTTTTGACTTTACTTGGTTAACTTTAAATTTTGACATAAAATTTAATTCTCTACAACATTTACTTATACAATTTTGCCCTATTTTTAAAAATAAAGGTACTTTACTCTAGGTCATTTTTCATTTTTTTAGTTATAACTTGCCCTGTATATTACCAATCGGAGTAAAATTTTGTATTCATTGGTTTTGGACCATGCGACCAGTTTTCCCAAAAGGAAGTTTGAAAAATCAAAAATTTTTGGTGGTCCATTTGTCCTCTTGTAACACCTATCCTGGGACACACTGTATATTATTTAACTAGAATCAAAGAACATCATAGCTATCGCAATAGAAGTACAGTTCAAATGGCAGAATTACGAACGGCTTATCACCACGCGCTTATATGAACAGCTTCGGAATTTGTATAAGCGGGCTTATGAGAGGGCTTCGATTTTCGGCGCCGATTTCTTTACACGTGTCCGTAATTCTATTGCGATAGCTATCATGTTCTTTGCTAGAATGTATTTTTTAAATAGTACAATTCATGACATTTTATTTACTATTTACATGAATTTTAAAAATAATTGTCTTTTTTATTTTGACAAGATATTAATTATAGTATATTATATTGTATAAACCAATAAAAGAAAATCACTTAATATATTTTTATTGCAATACTTTTTATTTTAAGCGATTAGTAAAATATATAAAAAAACTATTATAATTTGCACTTTTTTAGTCTAAAAAAAACAAAATAAGAAAAAAAAGATACTGCATGAACAAACGTGACCGCAATTAATGTTTCAATTATTTGGGAAAATACCTAATTCTACATCAGTACGTCAGAAAAGCAAATAATGGTCAAATTAAAATCAAATGTTTTTCGGTATTAAAAGTGACGTATTTACACCTTGAAAGCGGTTCACAAAAGGTGAGAATATAAAAATAATAAAAAAAAAGATTACCTGTTCCTTCAGTTCTTTAATTTTTGTTAAAATTTTTAATCTGGGACCCATAAAAGGGACTAATTCTTTTAAAAGTTCTGAATTAAGCTGAACTAATTGTTCTTTTCAATTTGGTTCACTGAAAAGAAAATACGATATTACAATTATGTAATATGTACAGGGTATCCCATTTTCTAAAAAAACTTAATATTACCTTTATCGGAGTTGCCATGATTTAAATGAAATAATTGCATAAACATGGTAACAAAAGTTTCCTATAAGATTAATAATATATTAATTATATAATAATAATCTTCTTATATAATAATTATACTTTTGACAACTGAGCTATTTGACTTTTGTTACCATATTTATGCAATTGTTTCATTTAAATCATGGCAACTCCGATAAAGGTAATATTAAGTTTTATGCGATTTTAAACTAAAATAGCGCCAAAACGGCTGGACCAAATACCAACATATATTATATATTTAGATTCAGAAGAAAAAGATCTATCATGTTGGCCAAAAATATACAGGGTGTTCCATTTAAAAAATGTATGTTGCTGTCATTTTGACAGTTTGTAGGTGTCATTTTTTTTATTGGACGAATTTTTAAGATAAATCAATTTGAAGCCTACAACTTTTGTATTTAGACTTTTTTCTGTCTCTAATATTAAAAACAGCAGAAGCGCACTAATTATAAGGAACAGACCCTGTACAAACAAGTTACACACAATGACTTTGACAACGTATATCTTCGCCTTATTTAAAAGTTAAAAAATAAATATTTTTAAAACTACCTTTGTGAATCGTCACCTAAAAGCAACCATAAACTCATTTTTTTAACGTTACCTTTAACTTTTTCTTTATTTATTTTCAGGATTTCATTTTAATGCATCTGGTTAACCAAAATACAGACTAAAATTATTGTTTGCTTTATTAACAGCATCTTTCTTATCCTTCGATTTGTAAAAGTATTTAAAAAATCGCAAAATATATTGGCAATGGTAACCAATATGCTGTTTAAAATTAATACTATCAACTTTCGCCCTAAGTGAATCATCTCTCAAAGCCACTTCTATTTTTTTTTAGGGGTAGTCACTCCTAACTTTTTCTATTATTTCTTTAATGTTAAAATAGTTAAACTAAAAAAACAAAATTAGGGATGCCATTGTGCCAAGCTTGGTGTAGGAGCTAACATACCAGCCTCTCACCGCAGCGACCCGGGTTCGAATCTCGGTTCCCTCCCCGGGTGTTGGCACTACCACGTTGTCTAAACGGTGCTGTGAAAGGCAAAAATGCATGTTTCAGTGCTTGGATACCCTTGAGGGAATAGGGTAAAAAATGGGTGAAACATCCAACAACCCTTCACTTACGGTAGACTGGTATTTAGGCATAAGCCTTCTTGAGATTTCACAATGATAAAAAAAAATAAAACAAGGTAAGGATGACTTCTAGGGGATGATTCAGTATGGGTATAGCTTTAAAAATATGTTTGAATCTTGATCCCCATCATCTACACATTTTGTGGAAATTGGGTTAAAAAAAATGTCGGAGATTCAAGTTGTAAAAATCATGCAGTGTGGTTTCTCTATAAAAATATAAATAAAATAATCTATTGAGTTTCACTTTATCCTATACTTACTATAAGCCAAAAAATCTTAAAGCTACCTACTAAATAGTGTAAAATTGCATTATAAAAAAAAAATGTCGGAGATTCAAGTTGTAAAAATCATGCAGTGTGGTTTCTCTATAAAAATATAAATAAAATAATCTATTGAGTTTCACTTTATCCTATACTTACTATAAGCCAAAAAATCTTAAAGCTACCTACTAAATAGTGTAAAATTGCATTATAGGTACAAGTTCCAGTTTAGGCCATATTTATTACATATTATATATTTTTTTCATGCTAAGGTACGAAGTTGTAAATTGTAGATGCAGGTTAAGGGCTTTAACGTTTTTATAAAATATTTACCATTGTTCTGGGTTCCTCGTAAAAATCAAAATATTTGCACCATTTAATAGGCTCCTCAAAAAACGTTATACGATATTTACTACCTAAATGCATAAGGCAATTTGACGAAACGTCTGTAATAATGGTTTATTAAACACATGTTTTAACTAAATACCAGAAATGTGCGAACCATGTCAAACTAAATAACTATACTATAATAACTAAAAACTATAACTAGATCGTAATATAAATAATAAATACGTATTTTTTAATATTTTGTCACTAATAGTTTATAATCCCTAATAAGTATGCCTAATAATAATCTACTTGTTACAAATAAGTGAGTCTAGTGACTCAGTACTAATAAACTAAGTTAGTTTAAGAAATAACCAAAAAATAATAATTTAAATAAGTTTTTAGGTCTAAATACGCAGAATCATCAAAAACCTACTTAATTTTGGTAAATAATTTACATGAATATAGTATTTTAATCTCGTAACTGATAGCTGTGAAAAGATTCTTTTCCCTTAACCTAAATTTTACTAATTTGTAATCATAACTACTCTTGTAATAAATTAACATTAAAACTTACCTTTGAAAACTTCTATAATTTCATCTGGCAGCTCCCACTCCCTGAGTAAAGTTTCAATATCCATTATTTATATGTATAAACACATATATTTGCAGGGATGATAACAAATTAACTTGATAAAAGCGAAACTCAAAATACAAAAGGAAGCGAAACACCGGTTACTATGCCGAAAACGCCATTTCACACAACAGGTGCGACGCGACACCAGCGCCTCAGTTAGAACTGATTGGAGTTTAATTTGAGAATATGTAAATTCCAATTAAGTACACAAATTTTATTATGAGAAATTAGTTATTTTAAGGGCTCGAAATAAGAATGTTATAGTAATCATTTGAGATTAGATATAATTTTAATAAAATGATATTTATTACTTTACTGTATTATACCAAATTTTAATTGAATAGATATTTTTTTAAAACAACAAATATCTTAGTTTTCGGTAGAGTAGTAGACTGTTTAAATTGTATATATAATTTTTAAAATAAGCAATTTATGTGTTTTAAACAATAAATATACATACTTAAGTAAATCCATGTTAAAAGACTAACTTGAATAGTCAAGTTACTTTTAAAAGGAGAATATGATGTTTTAAAATGATATTTTAAAAAATCAGATTAAGGATAGTTAGTGTTTTTTGTTAAGTATAATTTTACTAACGTTGACATTATTAAATATTTTAGTTTAAAACATATTCTTATTTTATATAGATATTTTGAGTATTTAGTTAACTATTTATAATTACCTGCTGTTTCTCAATTTAAGTATATTTATTACATTTAATGAAAAACCATTCTTAAAAAAATGAGAAAATTTATTTACTTGTTATAAATAATCCTTTTTTCTGTGTACATATCTACCCTTAGTTACGTATATGTATATCCGGGAAAAAATGCTCACATTCTTTCCGGGCAAAAAAGTAATTTCATAAAAAGTTACATTTTAGTACCTATCACCAGAGATAAAAAAGTACATTTTTCTCGTCATGGAAAAAAAATACAAGGGTAGCTAAGGCTGCTCCGTGAATACACTATAAGGAGTAATATCTATATTTATATAGAGTAGTGTATCTCCTGCGAAAGTGTTTCTTAGCGTCCATTAACCCACTCAGCACTCCTATAATACAGGGTGTTTTAAAAGTAATAAACAGTAACATAACTTTTAATTAGGTGGAAAATTATCTGAAAGACTGCGAACCCCCTTTAGAACAACTCACCAAGTACTGCCAAAAACTGGATGCTTATCAGGAAATCTTGCAAGTAACCAGTACACAAAAAGCGGAAATCACCGAGGAATTGACCACTCTTAAACAAAAAAGGGACGTTAAGAAGGAAAACTTGGACAAGATGTTTAAGGCCATGCAAACCCGGGAAAGTAATATCGGACATGGGCTGATACATACGAAAACCGGGAATCCCATCCCGGATAAATTGGTAGATCGCTTGTTGAAAAGACAGAGGACGCAAATGGACCAGGTTTCCACGATGAGGTTGAAGTTTATTAAGCTTAAGGTAGTTAAGGCCGGCTGCGTAAATTCTACTTTCTAATTCTACCATTGAATTTGATTCGCGGATAAGATTATCTGAAGGGAAACTGATTCACTGGTCTGCTCCTTTAAATAAAAATGAGATAAATATAAAGTATTGTTCCGAATCACCTCGTATAAAAACACGTACCTTCGTTTTTATGCCTTTATTAACAATGGAACAAGTCTTTTGAGTTTCTAGGTGAGTCCCAGATCGTTGCTCTTGATATATCCAAAGCTTTTGACCAGGTCTGGCATGCCGCACTTCTTAATAAACTTCCCTTCTATGGTCTCCCAACTAAACTCTGCTCTTGGCTCTCCAGTTATCTTTCTAATCGACGTATATCAGTTATTGTTGATGGCCACTCTTCAAGCTTTCACGAAATTAATGCTGGAGTGCCTCAGGGTTCAGTACTAGCACCAACTTTGTTTCTTCTTCACATCAACGACCTTCTTTCTTCCACAACCAATCCCGTTCATAGTTATGCTGACGATAGTACCCTTCACTCCACTTTTTAGGTTCCCAAACCAATCTCTCAACCCGACTTGGAAAGCAAACGCAGGGCGATGCAGATATCTCTTTCACAGGATCTCAATTTGATATTGGATTGGGGCGCCAAAAATCTCGTTCAATTTAATGCATCCAAAACACAGTCATGTTCCTTGTCGCGAAAAAATCATCAAACACTCATCCTTTGCTCATGAGTGGCTAGGTTTTGCAGAGCGGAGACACATTTAACCTTGTGGGCCTCACATTTGAGAATAACCTTAATAGGCATAAACACATTGTATCTATAGCCACCGCGGCTTCAGAAAAGCTTAGATTTCTTTTCCGAGCGAAAAAGTATTTTTCTCCTTCCAATTTATACACTTTGTATGTGTCCCAAATTCGACCCTCTCTGGAATATTGTTCTCATGTCTGGGGAATGGCATCCCCTACAACCCTCAGCATTCTTGATGCCATTCTTAGAAGGGCTGTTCGTCTTATTAATGATCCTTTACTTACTCAAAGACTTCCTTCTCTTGCCCATCGTCGAGCTGTGGGAGATCTATCGCTTTTCTATAGATACTTTTACGGCTTCTGCTCCGACAAATTGTCCAGTATAGTCCCTCCTCTTGCAGCTCCCAACAGAGAAACTCGTGGTGCCGCGCGTATTCATCCCTATACGGTTCAATTGGACAGGCCCCGAACTTCCCATTTCGTTCGTTCTTTTATCCCTAGAGTTTCTAGACTGTGGAACCTACTGCCAGCGGAGGTCTTTCCTTCCCCCCAAATTTTCAAGTTTTTAAGTCCCGTGTTAACAAACTTCCTCTTACCCTGCTTAAGACATCCACGGTACGTTAGTATTTAGGCTTTTAGTCTTCGTGGTTTGTCCAAAGATAAAAAAAAAGGTTAGCTATGATACTAGTAAAATCATCATAGACAAAAATAAAATAAATACTTTACACACTTTTATACCATTTAGAAAATTTATTTAGAATAAACTTTTTAACCAAGAAAATATTATTAGAACTCCACAATTTGGCTATTATAAAATTAAAAAACGATTTAGTTACATTTGTTTACAGCTAAAAAATTATACGGTAAAAAGTATTTCAATAGCAAAATCTTATTTATTATTTATTGGTATTTTTAGGATGTATGCGTTATTTTATTAAAATTTTTAAAATAATTAATTTCTGGTAACACCAAAATCATTTTCATAAGACTATTTTATATCCCTATAAAAAATGAAATCTTTATTATTGTCTTTTAAATAACTTATTCTATTCAAATAAAAAAAAGTAATATTTTGCTTAAAAATAAAAAATACATACAAATTCAATGCATTAGCATTGCTATCTCGGTAATTATAAGAGATAGAGAGTTGGTTAAATTAGGGTAAAGTTGCGCATCCTAATGCTGAATAATTGGGCAAAGAAAAATTTTAAAAAATTCGGTTACTTCAAAAAAACACCGAAAAAATTCAATTATACATTTTATTTTTAAGGTCCGAAGAGTTATTATTTTGAAAAACTAATAGAACTTTCTTGAGGCACTTTTTCGCTTCACGAAAATATTTTTATTTTTTCGATACGACGCCGACGTTTTGTTTTTAGCTACCGTCATAAGCTTCATTTTTTAATAAGGAAGAGGATAATGGTAGCTGAAAAACGAAACGTTGTATCGGTAAAATAAAAATATTTTCTTGAAGAGCATAAAAAGTGCCTTAAGAGAGTGTTATTTGTTTTTCAAAATAATCACTAACAGGGCCCTAAAAATAAAATGGATAATTGAATTTTTGGTTTTCGGCGAAATTTTTTCACAAGAATCACTTTTTTTTGAAAAATTAAATCTTTGATCCATTTGTCCTCTTGTAGACCCCACCCGTAAACAGTCTGTTTAATAGTTTGTATCCGGTAAACAGATGGGTGAAGGTTCTGATCTTAGACTAAAAGATTTGAGTCAAATTACGAAATTTTTTCAATTAGAGCAGCTCTGACTTTTTCTATTCTCATGGATTTTTTTCACCTAATCTGTTTAGGTTTATTTTTTAGGACATGGTTCAAGAAAAACTAGACAAAATAAACAGCCTTGATATACTAGAAAACAATCTGCGACTTGCCGACTACGAACAACTGAAAGCAGACAACAGAAACCATGCTGATAAAATTGAAGAACGCGACGAAGAACTAACCAGACTAAGAGCCAAATGTCAAAACACCATTCAGGTACTCGCTCATATGAGAGAAAAATCATGCGCTTTAGATTCAGATTTAAACGACCTTAGAGATGAGCTAGAGGACGTTGACATGGCATTCGAGCAAGGTAGAGGCCGACTAGCTGATTTGAAGCATCAAAAAGACAAGTACAGGCAACTTATTGTGAACATAAAAGCTGAATCCGGTTTACTTACTCAGCTGGATCTTTTAAAAGATATGGAACAGGGTCAGATTGATCTGGAAAGAGAAGAAGCCGAGTTAAAGATTGTCCAAGATGATGTCGCTGTGAAGAAGGTACAGGTAAGAAATATAAGAAAAATATTTGAACATAGGACGAAAACGATTAATAAAGAGAAAGCGTCAAAATTGAAATTTAAGTCATCCAATGCGGGATTTGGTGCGAGTAAATCGAATATTGAGGAATCTAAAATGGGAGAAAATAATAAAAAACCACCTATGGTTTACTCGAGACGACCTACTTTATATATGCCGGTAATCGAACAAAAAGTTTTTGACGATCTTGTTGTAATAAAACCAAATCCAAAAGTGAGCAGTAAGAGAAGAAGAAAATGAATTTTTATAGGAATAAATTAAAATTTAAGTTCTAAAAAGTGTTTTATTTAAGTTTAAACAAGGTTCGATAATATTCTGTATTAGTTTGCGGATAAATTTAATAGAAATTATAAATATGCTATTAAATGGTATACCACAACAGCGGTTAATGCCCGCTTTTTCTGGGTCAAGCCGCACCATTGTTATATATAGTATTTTTTTAAATTGTTGAATATTCAGTCTATAAAATCACTTTAACCTGTCAATTATTTTTATCGTTTTTTTACGGTTGTTGTGTTAAGACTGGTAGGAGGGAGTTTGTTGACACAGGACTTAAATCTTAAAGATTTGGAGAGGGGTGGGGGAAGGAAAGACCTTTGCGGGCAACAGGTTCCACATTCTATAAACTCTGGAGACAAAAGAGCGAAAAAAGTGGGAAGTTCGGGGCCTGTCCAGTTGGACCGTATAAGAATGTATACGTGCCGAACCACAAGTTTTTCTGTTGGGAACTGTGAGTGAAGGAATTATACTGGTCAATTTATCAGAGCAGTAGTCATAAGAGTACTTAAAAAAGCAATGCATCCCACACAGCCCGACGATGGGCGAGGACAGGAAGCCCTTCTGTAAGTAAAAGGTCATTAATAAGGCGAACAGCCCTTCTTTAAATGGAATAAAGAATGCTAAGGATTGTGGGGGACGCCATGCCCCAGATATGAGAACAATATTCCAAGGGAGGTCGGATTTGGAACACATATAAAGTGTATAAATTAGAAGGAGAACAATACTTTTTGGCTCAAAAGAGAAATTCAGGCTTTTTTGAAGCTATCGTGGCTATAGATACAATGTGTTTATGCCAGTTAGGGTTATTCTCAAATGTGACGCCCACAACATTGAATGTGTCTTTGCTCTGCAAAACTTGTCTGCTCATAAGTAAAGACGAGTATTTGATGACTTGTTCGCAACAAGAAACATGACTGAGGATTGGATGTATTAAAATGGACAAGATTTTTGACGTCTGCATAGATTTGCGTTTGTATTCCAAATCAGGTTTAGAAATTGGTTTGGGAACCTGAAAACTCGAGTGAAGGGTACTATCGTCCGCAAAACTATAAATTGAATTAGTTGTGACCGAGAAAAGGTCGTTGATGTGAAAAAGAAAGAATGTTGGTTCTGAGCCCTAAGGCACTCCAGCGATTATTTGATGAAAGATTAAGGAGTGGCCATCCACGATAACTAATATACGTCGATCAGAAAGATAACTAGAGAGCCAAGAATAGAGTTTAGGTAAAAGGCCATAGGACGGAAGTTTATTGAGGAGCGCCAATAAATTAAGAGAAGCGATCTGGGTCTTTCCTAGAAACTGCTTGTAGCTCTTTTGTGGCGACATTCATACTGCCTGTCATGAGAAATTTTGTGTTTTTCTAATTCTTAGTTAAGGATTTGTGAATAATTGAATTTGTCCAATACTTTACGAAGAAGTGTACTTTAGTTAGAAGCAAGAGATTTAGATCCTTTCTTGACACTAAGTTAAACACGTGTAGCTTTTCAGCTTTCCGGAAAGATACCTGTGTCGTAAGAAATTCGAAAGAGCCCAGTTAAGATTGGTGCAAGTTCTGGAGCCCATTTTTTTAAAACGACTGCTGTTATGCCTTAATAGTTATTTAGATGTCGAAGTATTTCAAATTAACTGCAGTATCCCAAATATTCTGCAGTTTCTCTAGTCGTAGAGCCTCATACCATAGACCCTTTTAAAGGGAATTGTCTTTTCTTTCAACTAAATATACCATTGCCTATACCTTAAAGTGCGTAGAAAGAGTTACCGTCCCTGTCTCTGTAAAGAGGGGCTATAGGAAAAAATATATAGGAATGTGTCACATTATTTTCAAGTGTTCTATATGAATCCGAGAGATCGCCCAAATATTCTTGGACACCCTGTATATCGTTACTTGATTTTTTTTAAATGGCAATAATAACAGGGTAAATAGGGTATTTCACAAAAAGGGCTTTTGACTGCAAATCAGAACATATATCAACTGTGCTCTTCTTGAAGTGCATAAAAAGGTGCACGTAGCCCGAGAAAATAGCGTCGGCCTTGGTCCATTGTCATGTTTATTGTTCTTTGGGCGAGTGGTACAACTGGCCGCAGTACCGATTCGCTCTGAAAGAAGATATTACCGAAGTTTATTGCGCGAGAATTGTTTATTTTTGCGCACCGCACCATACCAAGAACTGTGCTTCGATTGTTTCTGTTTTGTGGGAGAATCTTTGGCCATAAATCACGTTTGCGGTGGTTTATGAGTTTAAGAAACCAGATCTAAATATACTAAGAACCAAGAACAATATACTAAACACACTTGAAATATGCATAAGTTACGCTTTGCTCTGTTTCTTAGGCTTTAGTTATTGGATATTGCAACACTTATACAGTGTACCTAGGTATTGGTTGTACAAGTAATAAATTTACACCCTTCTTACCTATTTTTATTTTATATCGTTAAAATAGATCGTAGAAATAAATTTGACCTCATGATAAGAACCCTTTTAAAACCTTTTTAGGGGGTTCCTTTTGACGAGCCTACCACGAAAATTCATACCGCTATAAATATATGGAAGCGGCGCTTTAACTCAGCCTGTCAATGTCAAATGTTTCGGGTGTCGGACTGGGCGAACGAGTCATTTTTTTGTCGGACAAGTTACTACAATGTTTTACATGCAATTTTTAAACATTGTGCTAAAAATCGTAAAGGTTACAGCACAGAACTCTTTTTTAAAGAGTTCTGTGGGTTAATCACGAAACCCGCCTAGTCCATTACCCGAAACAAGTGTTTGAGTCTTATGGTTTTATGACTGTAACTCTTACCACTATTGGCAAAATGTTTAATAATTGCATGTAAAACATTGTGGTAAACTTGTCCGACAAAAGAAGTGACACGTTCGCCCAGTCTGACACCCGAATCATTTGACATTGACAGGCTGGGTTAAAGCGCCGCTTCCATATATGGCGGTATGAATATTCGTGGTAGACTCGTCAAAAGGAACACCCCCTAAAAGGTTTTAAAAGTGTTTTTATCATGATGTCATTTTATTACTGGCTCAGGGACTAAAAATAAATAAAAACTTCAAATCAATAATCAGATTTTTATTATTTCTTAAGTTATACAGTTTACGACAATATATATGTTTTTTTAATAGAATACTCTTTATTTTGTATCACCAAGAAATATATGTTTCAAAGAGCTTTAGAAAAATCACATTTGATATGTCCATATATATATATATATATATATATATATATATATATATATATATATATATATATATATATAGTTTCGAAAATATGGCCATACAAGTTTAGGTTAAGTATTAATTAGGTATATCACGGCAATAGATGCATAATATACAGGATGATTCAAACATCGATCACGAAACTTAAGGGGTGATTCTACTTGACAAAATAAGGGTAGAGCTTCCTATAATTTTTTTCAAAATGTCATTCGTTTTCGAGTTACAACCCGTCAAGGTTCAATTTTTATTTTGTTTTTTTCGCCATATGGCATTTATTTTATAACCAATCCAGTTGATATTTGCCACACAAATCGAGCTCTGCAGATTCTAAAATTTTAAGATAAAAGTAATTTTTTAATACCGCCAGAGGGCACTTTACCTAAAACTTAAAATTTATTTACATCATAACTTTTTTATTTTGACAGATATCGCAAAGCTGGGGGCGACATTTTTAAGACAATTAAAAACTTAAAAAATTGAACACCCTGTATGTATGTAGGTAATTTGATTGAAATTGATGAAAACTTTAATATTTATTGGTGCCTAAACGGTGAGGTTTATCGACTTTAATAAAGAGTACCTTATTTTTTAAGTTTTTGATTGTCTATAAAATGGCACCCCAAGCTTTGCGATATCTGTTAAAATAAAAAAGTTATGATGTAAATAAATTTTAAGTTTTGGGTAAAGTGCCCTCTGGCGGTATTTAAAAAAGTACTTTTGTCTTAAAATTTTAGAATCTGCAAGCTCGATTTGTGTGCCAAATATCAACTGGATTGGTTAAAAAATAAATACAATATGGCAAAAACCAAAATAAAAATTAAACTTTGACGGCTTGTAACTCGAAAACGAATGTCATTTTGAAAACATTTATATGAAGCTCTTCCCTTAATTTGGCAAGTAGAATCACCCCTTAAGTTTCGTGATCGATTTTTAAATCACCTTGTATATTTTTTTAAAGCCATGCTCCCAAAACCATTAAAGATAGACCTATTAAATATGGTATTTCTGTAATGCTTTTGAATTATATTTTAAACGGAGACCTAATATACAGGAAGTATAATTTAAAAAAATCCCACTTTTAAAATCTTAAATTTACCATTGTCAATAGCCGCAACCAAAAGATCTTTTAGTACTTATGGACTTATTTACCGACAATACAAAGAAAAAGACTTACCATGGAAAAGGCCGAAAAACTAACTTATATATTGCCCATAATTATAATTATGGTAAATAAATGGTGGCGAGCTTGGTGTAGGGGCTAACGTACCAGCCTCTCACCGTAGCGAGATTCGAACCCAGGTCGGGTTCGAATCTCGGTTCCCTCCTTTGGGTTTTTAATAGCTCTTTACCTCACAGATGGTAATGTCAAATATCTGTGTGATATTCCGCCATTTCTAGGTAGTAGTTATTTTAAAAATAACGTCTGTGGTGACACTACCGCGTTTTCATGCTATTCTAGCATGCGTTCAAGAGAATATGAGAAAAGGGTATCACAGCCACATCATTCACATTCTCTCAGACAGCCAGGCTGCTCTAAAAGTCTTGGATGCCCATCGTATAACATCCAAAATCACGATGAAGTGCCTGAATAGTATCAAAGAGCTCGCCGCCAGGAACAACAGGATAGAACTTCTGTGGGTTCCTGGACACTCGGGAATAGAAGGCAATGAAAAGCGGATGAACTAGCGAGAGCTGGATCGTCTAAAAGGTTCAACGGTCCAGAGCCAGTACTCGGACTGTCCAAAAGGTGACGAAAACAACGATAAGCATACATCACCTGGCCAAAGACATGTGAAGGAGACACTGGGCGATCCTTCCAAGGAACTAAAAACTGAAGTCCTCCAGCTGGAGCGCACTCAGCTAAGACAAGCAGTAGGACTTCCGGACAGGACACTGTCAGCTAAGGAAACACTTGCAAAAAATGGGCAGTTACAATGGACCCATAACATAAAGGCGGGGAAGAGGAGGAAACAGCCCCACACATAATATACAACTGCATTGCACGCAAAAGACACAGTCTATTTGGGAACATACATAGCGGAAACCCGCTCCCGCTTGAACATCTTGGCAGAAATCTACTAAACCTGATAAAGGGCAGTGGACTTCTGTAACAAGGGAGGGGTGCACAATAAGCCAATAGGCTGCATTGCAAACATGGTTGAATGACCAACCCCGCCTCAAACCAACCAACTACCGCGTTGTCTAAAAGGTGCTGTAAAATGCAACTGCATGTTCCAGTGCTTGGATAACCTTGACGGAACAGGGTAAAAAATAAGTTAAACATCCAATAGCCCGGCACTCACGGTACTCTGGTTTTTAGGCATAAGCATTCGTAGGATGTCACAAAGATTTTAAAAATGACCTCCTCATTTTCCGACCACTCTCGTAGGTTGCCAAAAGAAAAATGACACGTTAGACCAACTATAAGATGAATAGATAGAGAAAACGGACTTCAAATCTCAATACCTTGAATAATTACTATAACAATCGGTTTTGTTGCTGGCGTTCTTGACATGCACCAGAAAAACAGAGTCGTGCCCGTCTCTGGGTTTTTAAAAGAGACCATGAAATTACTTGGGATAATCCATTATATATACGACACCTGCGTTTCTATGTTTGTGTTCCGGCTACCGTGAGCACCGAGGCACGTTTCGTTACTGTTTTATTCGTCTTACGGTTTATTAATTACGGCATGTACAGGGTGTTTCATTTACGATGGTTTAAGGAGTATCTCGAAAACCGTTATTAATATTATAGTCCGGGAGGTAGCAACGCCGGGAAAACATTTTAGATTGGCTGATTTTTTGATATTTTTGTTTTACCTCCCTCTTCTTTCGGGTAGATCCTTGACTGTCTGGTTGCGGTAGCGGTTGCGTTGGCGCCCAGCTGCTGACCTTGACATTTAGAGCTGTCACTGATATGTCAAAAAATGCAGACCTTGGTCATATATTATCATTTTAAGTTTCATCATAATTATACTGAATGGTTCAGAAGTTGGAAGGGGGACTACTGTATAATTAGCAATGATAAAAGTCTCCGGCAACAAAAGAAATATGTTTGGTAAACCTATCTACAGACAAGAAATTAAAAATCAGGTTTCTTAAAATTTTGGATTATTACCTTACAGGTAGGATGCGAACTAATAAACGCAACCACTACCGCCAGCACTCCACTTTTTTGGGTTTCCGCTTTTTAATTCCGTAACAAAAACATTTTCTTGGCAATTTTTTAGGCAGATTACAGGATATGCTTTTTAATGTTCTGTAAGGTGACGCATATAATTTTGTATTTATAAAAATAAAACTGTTAAATATACAATTAAATTAAAAATAGAAGATAAATACTAATATTTGCAAACGTGGTGACGGATCGAAAAATTTCGGAGCCTTGCAAATGGGGGTCAGTTTGTGTGTAAAACATACAGATATATGACTTTCCTATAAAAAGCGTCAATTTTGGCTTATCCTATACAGGGTGTCCGTAATACAAGAGTGACTATTTGGATTTTGAAAGTCGCAAGAGATACACAGGCGGTTAAATAAACGAAACTTTGTGTATATGTATAGAAGCTCTATAATGAACCGTTTTAAAATTTAGGAAATTTCAAAAAGTTGTAGAGATATTAGGAAAAACCTGAAAATATGTGTTTTTGGGGGAAATTGCACAAATTACCGAAGTTATCTGGTTATTTTGGTAATTATTTATAAACCGGACGCATCGCCGATTTTAATGTAATTTGGTATACGGGTTTTTTGGGGCGCTGATCACGAATCTAAAAGAATTTTTAGTCTGACTCGTTTCGTTTTCGAGATACTCATCATCAGACTTAACAAAAACTAACCTGAATTCACTATTTTCTTTCTTCTTATTGCACCCAATTCCTGATTGAAAGCTTAATTGGTACTTAATATTATTTAACTTATTTATATTGGATTTTCACCTCTACAAACCTCATTTTTCTATTTATATATATATATTATATATATACCTATTTATCCCATTAAATTGTAAAGCTTTACTTTCAGTCGCCAAGGTTACTGCGATCGAAATGATTAAAAGTAAAGCTTTACAATTTTATGGAAAAAAACAGGTAAAATAAATAAAAAATGGGATTTTTCAGGTGGAAATCAAATATTGAGTACCAATTGAGCTTTCGGTTAAGAATAGAGTGTAAAAGAAGGGGAAAATAGTGAATTCAGGTTAGTTTTTGTTATCAAGTCTGATGATTAGTATTTCGAAAACGAAACGAGTCCGACTAAAAATTGTTTAAGATACGTGATCAGCGTCCCAAAACTCCCGTACTCATACCAAATTTTATTAAAATCGGCGATGCGCCCGGTAAATAATTACCGTTACTTTGATGCACGAGTGTTATTTATTTGAATATTTCCTGAATTAATTAAAAATTCATATTTATTAATTTTAAATTTAATTCTTTTTTGCCTGCTGTCACTAGTAGAGTATGCGGCGCTTGCGTGTAAAGATCTCTTGCGGCGCTTGCGTGTAAAGACTGAAGTTAGCTACAGGGCCTAGCGCCCAAGTTAGGCAACCCGGGACGCACCAACTGAAGTTAGCTACAGGGCCTAGCGCCCAAGTTAGGCAACCCGGGCGCACCAACTGAAGTTAGCTACAGGGCCTAGCGCCCAAGTTAGGCAACCCGGTGCGTGAGCGAAGTTAGCTACAGGGCCTAGCGCCCAAGTTAGGCAACCCGGTGTGCGAGTGAAGTTAGCTACAGTGCCTAGCGCTTCGGCAACCCGCCTACCAAGGACTCCCACCTGGCGTTGAGGCAGCGTGGCTGGTTAGGTAACCCGCTTAGCTACAGGTCAGTTACAGGTTGCGTGCGTGTGTACTTGTGAAATTGCTAAGATGTCGGTTAAGATGCCGTCATAGGATCTCAGCCCGTCTAGACCCGGTCGTGTTGGGGGATAGCATGATAACCCGCTAGTGCGATAACGTGTAAGCATGCTAGGGGTCTTTTCGAAATTTGGAAATATCGAAATTTCGCACCAACACCAGCAGCAGCATCATCTGTCAGATGTCATCTGTCAAATAATTAGGAATCTTATGCAATGTAATTACAGGTTGTATGTGTGCGTGATTAGTAATTGTGCTATGAATGTTCATGTTACGTTCATGTTACGTTCGTGTTACGTTGCTATAAATATTTAAGAATATATGTAGAGAAGTCCGTATTATTCCTGACCACAAGATGGCGGGTTGACAGAATCCAAAATTGCCTTGGGTGGAGGGGTCATATAACTGTCTACGATAAAATATCAAGAGTCAAATAATAACAAAACTACGACTGCCATTTAAACACATGTAAATTTTGTAGTCAAACATGGACAAAAAGTAACCTATGGACAATTAAGTATATATTGGACAAAATCTCATAGCGTTTATATGGGAATTTTGTTAAAGATAATGGGCTAAGTCTGATATGGACAGGGGAAATTTCGGCAAGAAAACAATATATTTATTTTAACGTACATTATTTATTCTACTAATTCTTAAATTACAAGAGACTAATAAGTCTTACAATTGATTCTCTTTGTAATTCAGCTTTTTTATTTAGTCCTAACTCTAACAGTTGTTTAATTAATCGTTGCTTTTCAATTTGTTTTTCTTTGTACATTTTCCTGATGGAAAGTCCTTTTTCTGTTTTGTAAAATTCTCTTCGTTTTTCATTAGCTTGTTGCCTTTTTCTAACGCCTTCATCGCCTCTGGCACAACGGCAAGTGGATTTTTCATGAAGTTCGTAGGGTGATGTGTATTTTGAAATATCTGAAACTCCATTTGAAGCAATTATAGATATTTCATCTCGAACAGCGCCACATTGTTTTCCTCGTGAATGTAACCAATCTTCGTTAAAACATTTTCTAGAGTAATGAGCATGAGGAGTTCCTTGTAAACCATCGAGATCTCGTCTTAGAGGTTTCTGACCATCTGCACAAGCAATGTATCGTAGTACGCCGATTGCATGATCCAAACACAAAATTTTCTTAAATGTTGTTTTGGAATGAAGTCTTTTCCAAGTCTTTGTAGTCGTTTTTCAATGCTAAGACTGTTTTCCATTCGTAAAGTGAATTAAGGCATGAATATGCTCATGCGCGGTACTTCCATCATCAGCTACAAGATGACATCGACACAATAATACCGGATTATGTTAGAATAGGTATCATTTACACACTCATCGTTTAAGCAAAGGCTTAAGCGCGGGGTGTGGGGGCCGTAATTTCTAACATATCCGGCTTATCAAGTGACATACTTGACCTTGAAATTTAAAACGGTGCCGTATTTTAGAAAAACGGTGCCGTATTTTAAAAAACGGTGCCGTATTTTAGAAAAACGGTGCCGTATTTTAGAAAAACGGTGCCGTATTTTAAAAAACGGTGCCGTATTTTAAAAACGGTGCCGTATTTTAAAAAACGGTGCCGTATTTTAAAAAACGGTGCCGTATTTTAAAAACGGTGCCGTATTTTAAAATACAGTGCCGTATTTGAAAATACAGGGCTGTTCAGCTGTTTATTTTGCTGTTCATATTTAATTACCTGTTCATGTTTAGACTTTTGCGCAGGCGTCATAATTGTAAATACATATATTAGATAAGTCCAGAGAGACTTGGTCAGTCTGTCGTAGACATTCAAAGTGAAACATTGTGCTTAGCTTAAAAATCATTAAATCTATCCTAAAATGTCTGTTGTATCTAATACAGATTTCTACACACTCCTAAACATCAACGAAGTAAATCCTTTGTCTCCAAGTAAAGTTGCCGAGGATTACGAGCAATGCAATCAAGAATGGTATCATTTACTACTAAACGAAGTTGATTTTGGTTTAATGATAGGTTTGCCTGATCTAAAATGGTATTCATTGTGTCGATGTCATCTTGTAGCTGATGATGGAAGTACCGCGCATGAGCATATTCATGCCTTAATTCACTTTACGAATGGAAAAACAGTCTTAGCATTGAAAAAACGACTACAAAGACTTGGAAAAAGACTTCATTCCAAAACAACATTTAAGAAAATTTTGTGTTTGGATCATGCAATCGGCGTACTACGATACATTGCTTGTGCAGATGGTCAGAAACCTCTAAGACGAGATCTCGATGGTTTACAAGGAACTCCTCATGCTCATTACTCTAGAAAATGTTTTAACGAAGATTGGTTACATTCACGAGGAAAACAATGTGGCGCTGTTCGAGATGAAATATCAATAATTGCTTCAAATGGAGTTTCAGATATTTCAAAATACACATCACCCTACGAACTTCATGAAAAATCCACTTGCCGTTGTGCCAGAGGCGATGAAGGCGTTAGAAAAAGGCAACAAGCTAATGAAAAACGAAGAGAATTTTACAAAACAGAAAAAGGACTTTCCATCAGGAAAATGTACAAAGAAAAACAAATTGAAAAGCAACGATTAATTAAACAACTGTTAGAGTTAGGACTAAATAAAAAAGCTGAATTACAAAGAGAATCAATTGTAAGACTTATTAGTCTCTTGTAATTTAAGAATTAGTAGAATAAATAATGTACGTTAAAATAAATATATTGTTTTCTTGCCGAAATTTCCCCTGTCCATATCAGACTTAGCCCATTATCTTTAACAAAATTCCCATATAAACGCTATGAGATTTTGTCCAATATATACTTAATTGTCCATAGGTTACTTCTTTGTCCATGTTTGACTACAAAATTTACATGTGTTTAAATGGCATGTCCAAGATCCTATATTAAGTGTAAACAGTGTTATAATAGAGGTAGTCGTAGTTTTGTTATTATTTGACTCTTGATATTTTATCGTAGACAGTTATATGACCCCTCCACCCAAGGCAATTTTGGATTCTGTCAACCCGCCATCTTGTGGTCAGGAATAATACGGACTTCTCTACATATAATCTTAAATATTTATAGCAACGTAACACGAACGTAACATGAACGTAACATGAACATTCATAGCACAATTACTAATCACGCACACATACAACCTGTAATTACATTTGCATAAGATTCCTAATTATTTGACAGATGACATCTGACAGATGATGCTGCTGCTGCGTGTTGGTGCGAAATTTCGATATTTCCAAATTTCGAAAAGACCCCTAGCATGCTTACACGTTATCGCACTAGCGGGTTATCATGCTATCCCCCAACACGACCGGGTCTAGACGGGCTGAGATCCTATGACGGCATCTTAACCGACATCTTAGCAATTTCACAAGTACACACGCACGCAACCTGTAACTGACCTGTAGCTAAGCGGGTTACCTAACCAGCCACGCTGCCTCAACGCCAGGTGGGAGTCCTTGGTAGGCGGGTTGCCGAAGCGCTAGGCACTGTAGCTAACTTCACTCGCACACCGGGTTGCCTAACTTGGGCGCTAGGCCCTGTAGCTAACTTCAGACTGCGCGCGCACCGGGTTGCCTAACCTAGGCGCTAGGCCCTGTAGCTAACTTCAGTTGGTGCGTCCCGGGTTGCCTAACTTGGGCGCTAGGCCCTGTAGCTAACTTCAGCCTTTACACGCAAGCGCCGCAAGAGATCTTTACACGCAAGCGCCGCACTGAATACTTAATATAACGTTTATTGTCAGAATATACCTACCTTTTTGACGTTAGGTAACAATAAAAACCATTTTGTCAACAATATAAGCACTCACAATGCAATTTTCAATGTCAGCAGCGGTAATTTTTGCAAAATTACCGCTGTAATTTTTCGATAATTGCACACCTCTTATAGGAATTTTCACCTATGAGGGAATATTGACTCTATTTTTTACTAGCAATATTTAAAACGCTATTATAACCATACCCCAGTCATCTTAGTCAAAGTAAAGGGTCAATCTCGGAATCTCACGGAATAGGCTGAATATCTGTACATACCTTTATTTTGGTACAAAAATACTCTTCTAAAAATCTGCTATGATATCGTGTAAGGAACTCGAAATATGACAGGTCAAATGTCAAAAAATCAGTTTTTGCAAATATCTCGTTTCATTTACTTTTAATTGCATTTGTATTTATTGTAAAAGTTGAAGAACACAAAATTCTTTACAAATTTAATTCTAAGCATTTTTTGTTAGACTTACGGATCCGATAATAGGGGGCGCAGAGTGTAAAGCACTTTACTGTATGTACATACCTTAGCACGCAATCAATCGTGATTTTTAATCTAACATATCATTTTTTTACTTAAGTTTTTGCTAAATATCATGATTGATTGCGTGCTTAGGCATAGTACATACACTATAGTGCTTTACACACTGCGCCCTCTATTATCGGATCCGTTGGAATGACAAAAAATGCTCAGAATCAAATTTGTAAAGAATTTTGTGTTCTACAACTTTTATAATAAATATAAATGCAATTAAAAGTAAAGGAAACGAGATATTAGCAAAAAACCTATTTTTTGACATTTGATGCTGTCATATTTTGAGTTCCTTACACGATATCATAAGGGATTTTTAGGAGAATATTTTTTGTACCAAAATAAAGGTATGCACAGATATTCAGCTTATTCCGTGAGATTTCGAGGTAAAAGTTTTAGGTATTGGGCTACCTGGTCATTTTATATTGAGAAAAACCTTGTACAGATGGGTCCATATTTAATTCATTCTGAAAGCGATGCCGCCAAGTACACAAAAAATGATAAAGTAAAGAAACCCTTTTGTGAACAATGATTTACTGCAGCAAAAATATTTAACCCAATGAGTTTCTAGTACCACGCCACGTGTCATCGGTTTTATAGTAGTACAGAGGCGAAATAAGAGAATGTTTTGTAAGTAGGTGATACGTGTTTTAGCAATGTATTTTTATTATTTATCTAAAAATATGTTATCAGGCTCTGTCTGAGGCTATGTGCATTCGAAAAGGTTTGTTTACTTTATCAATTTTTGTGTACTTGGCGGCATCGCTTTCAGAATGAATTAAATATGGACCCATCTATACGTAACTAGGGTTACTGACTTTCTCAACCAATAAAATACATTTTTTATTGTGGTAGCTAGGGTTACTGACTTTTATACCTTTGTTACGCATTTTTTATTCAGGTATTTTACTTAATTTCCAAAGTAACGATGATAAAAAATACTTAGATTCTTATTGTCTATTAAAGATTTTCTGACGACACACCCTACTTAAAATAGCGGTGGTACAGGTAAACTTATGATGTTTAGTGTTCTACTTATCTCAGTTCATTCGGGTACCTTTACTGAAAAATCACGAAGTCGAATAATCAAAGATCAAGTTCGTGACAAGACCTTGTCGATTTTTGCATAAAAACTGTATCAAATGGCCGATTAGAGAAGAATTTTTATAAATCGTCATCATGCCTTGAAGAAAGCAATAATCTTAGTAACGTTATGTTTGTTATTCCATTGTTATTTGTCAAATTTATCATCAGATAGCCAAGTAGCGTCCCACTTCTCTTAAATAATTGATGGATTACCTAAAAATAAGTTATTTCACTAAAGAATATTGGGATTTTTACATTTTAATAATTTGTTGTTTTTTAGTTAAAAATTTTAGAAAATATTTACTAACTAAAAGGGTAGCTATTTAGGTCAAATTTTGTTAGTAAGTAATATTTCCATTATGTATAAGGTATAATAACAGCGCGGTCTAAAGTCAGGATTCCCTCCGAACTTTTGAATTATTCGGTATTTTTTAATTACAAATTTAACAACATACACTAAATAATTGGCGAGAAATTACAGACATAACCGTCAAACTGACATTGGTGCACCATTTTGAAAAAAGATTAAATGGAAAGAGGGATCTTGTAGCACATCATTTTAAAGCTCATGGCGAATACTTGCAGTGGCGGATTAACGTATAAGCACTACAAGCACTTGCTTGGGGCCCCTGTTCTCCAGGGGCCTCCATTCTCTGCTGGCGTTTTATTTTATACCTACATTTTATCGAGATTCACCGACATGTCCGAGATCACAAGGCGCGGGCAGTCCGGGAGTGACCCCTCAGACTGTTAGTGAATATGATAATTACGTTTTGATATTACCTGTTTTTGGCTTGTCTAAGTTGTTTACTTCATTATAAAATAATAATTGACACACTTAATGCTCAAATGCAAAGAATGGTGAGGTATACCATGAAGTTTCACAAAAGTTTTCATTTCTTGCGGATCTAAATAAATCATGTTCAGAATATGAAAACGATATCCAATTACTGATTGAAGCTGAACCAGAAGACTTCCTCGGCGAATTTAATTATTTTCTTAAATATGTTCGAATAAAATATAAAGCTTTAGAAGCAAAGGTTACCCATTCCGATCTATATGAAATGATTATTAAGGATAAAGTAAAGTGCGTTTTCCCAAACATAGAAGTGGCATTTAGAATCTTTCACAGCTTAATGATTACTAACTGCTCTGCTGAACGATCCTCCTCACAACTGAAAAGATTAAAAAACAGAACAAAAATCTGTCAGGCCAAGCTTAATTCTTTAGCATTAATGTGCAATGAGGCAGACATACTCCGTCAGATAAATTTCGACAATGTAATCCCGGAGTTTGCTCTGAATAAGGGAAGGAAAATAATGTTTTAAGTTTTAAATTATACCTACTACATTTTCTATTTTGATGAACTTTTTTCCACCTTCCGGCAATAGAGGGCCTACACAGTCTCTGTGCTTAGAGCCTCGGAAATTCTTAATCCGCCACTGAATACTTGATATACAGGGCGTCCACTTATACACAGAAAAATCCTTATGTTAAAATATTAGGATTTAACCAAACATACCTATATCCAAAAGTTGATAATAAGAAAGATACAGGGTGTCAAAGTGAAAAAACTATTTAAAATTTTTTGCAATAATATTTGATAGGTTTTAAATATTTTAGTGAAACTCCGGTTTTTTGACATGAGCTATTTAAAACTGATATTAATGTTTATGTGTAAACTGGGTGGGGATAGCTACACTAATTACATTTTTTTAAAACGTTTTAACTTTTTTGTGCTACTCTGTATGTACCATCTAAGTAAACTTATGAACTCCCTCCCTATCCATTCAACACAAAAGATGGCATACTTTGTATGAAGGGCTCCGAGCAACGGTTTTCAAGATGGTTGCATTTAAGTGGATTAGTGACACCAAAAAGTATATGGAAGAAAACATGACATCGTTCGTTTATCATGAGGGGTTGTTTTTTTGGTTGCACCAAACCACTTAAATTAAAATATCTTGAAAACGGTTGCTCATTCTTACAAAATATACCTTTTTTTGTGTAGAAGCGATTGGGATGTTTACTGCTTTACTTAAATGGTACATACAGTGTAGCATAAAAACAGTTATGTCCCCCTCTGGTTAACACATAAAAATTAATATCACATTTAAATAGCTCTTGTCAAAAAACCCCTAGATACCGAGTTTTATTAAAATATTCTAAACGTATCAAACGCTATCAAAATAAAAAAATATATATTATACTGACACCATGTATCTTCCTTATTATCAACTTTTGGATATAGGTATGTGCACTTTTATCTTCATATTTTGACATAAGGAATCTGTGTTTTTTTTGTGTACCATTAATTAGCGGACACCCTGTATAGTCAATATCTTTAAGTATCTACTAAAAAATGGCGGTACTTTAAAAATTATCTGAATACCTGAAATGGATGCCCATATTCCCGAAACTAATGAGGTTAGATGAACTAACGTAATATTTTCTTAAAGGTCTTTTAAATATTTTTTTAATAGTAATATAATATACAGGGTGCGTCTTCAAAAAATATATATACTTTTTCCTACCCTATATAATACCATTAATATTACCTTTAGAGATATCTTTAGAAGAGCTTAAAGAAAATATTACAATAGGTATGTTCCAGCAGGCTGTCAGAAATGTTTGCAACCGTTCGGATTCTGCGCACGTCAAATTTGTCGTTCCAGCAGTGTCATGTTTGTAACATTATACGATTGTTTGTTGTTCCAGCAGTAGTTTTAAGATGTTGGAAACATGTTGAAAACTATTTGAAAAGTTTGCAAACTTTCTTCAAACATTACTGACGAATTTTTAACATAACCTTTCGTGTATTGACATATAAGCAGTATGCACGCCTTGTTTTTTTTCCTTCCAGCAGAAAACTGTTGCCAACATTTCTGACTAACAATTAACAATTTCGGCGTTTTACGATTGTTGCTAACATGTTTCCAACATTCTGCTGGAACAAACCTAATAAATACAGTCGAACCTCTATAACTCAACTCCAAAAGTCGAAATTCTTTTAAGTCGAAGTTTATTGCTGTCACTTGTTTATTTGCTACAATTAAAACCTATATTCTCTAACTCGAAGTAAATTGGCGGTCTCTTGAGTTTCGGGTTATAGAGGTTCCACTGTATATCTACCATAATTGATTTCGGAAAAATGACCATCCAAATCGGGTATTCTAGTTATTATTAAAGTACCGCCATTTTGTTGTAGGTAAAGATATTGACTCTATGTTCTAGGGTCATAAAGTACTCTTTTCCATTAATTTTCTTTTTTAAAATGGCTACCAACTCTCAGTTTGACATTTTTTTGTCTAAAATGTGTTTTAATTAAATAAAAAAATATTAAGGGATGTTTTTGTAGCTAATTTATTTCATCATATTCAGTTTTGGTTAGTTCTGATTAGTTCTCGTTAGTTAACTTTAGCTTACCTAGCAATTATGTATTTATTTTTTAAATTGGCCAGTAGAAAGCAGCCTGTCATTTTTTTGTTTAATTAACGTCTGTTTGTTATTTACTTAAAAATGGGGTTTTGGGTAAAAATTAAAGCAAAATAGAAAAAAGGTATATATCATTCATTTTATAAGATATTATTTTCATAGGCGAGTGCTGTAAATTATACTAGAAGGGAAATGAAGAGTATTCCGTGCAAGTGGCATACTTTGTTGTCGTTGATGGTCCTTGATAACACTTAGCTAGTTTCCGCCCCTTGAACTGGGGGTCTTTTGAACTACTAGAAGAGGCCTTAAGTCTGGAGCAATTTATATGCTGTATATGCCCCTCTTTACCACACTTCCAACAACGAATGATTTTTCCTCTTCTAAATGTAATTCTCTTGTCTTTTCAGCTTGTTGATAACGTATGATTTCTTGCAACGCCTGTATTACCCTGGTCAAATTATTATTATTTGGAATTCCATCTTATGGTACATAGTTTGTTCTTCGAAGTCTTGTCCGACTCCTGGATGTCTGCTTTGCAGTATCAAACTAAAGTGCGTAGGCAAGAGCCTCAGTAATTTTTTAAGCCTGGCCATTCTTAATGCTTGATTCATATCTGGATCACGTGGACCTTTAATGAAACTGCCCACAGCTAGTTCTTGTTTTACTTCTTCCGGGTATGCTGGATATGACAGGTTAATTAGACTTACAATATCTGCTTCATACTCCTGGAGACTTTAGTTGTATTTCTGTCTTCGTCCCTGAAGCTGCGCCTTATAGACTTCTTGTAGATGGGTTTTGCCGTACTTCATCTCCAGAAACATGACAATCGATTCATAATCGTACAGCTTTTCTTCGGGAATATGTCATAACACCTCCATGGCTTCTCCTCGAAGAGCAAGTACAAGAGCTTGTGCTCTTTTGTTGGGCCAGTTGTTTCCATTTACAGCAGCTTCAAATTGTCTAAGGTACGTAAACCACGGTACCTTTCCGTCAAAACTTGGTGGTTTATAATATTTGCTGGAGTACCACATCCTGAAACTACACCTGTACTGGCAATATTTTTAATTTGCCGCTGTAATTGTTGTACTTCCTGTTGCATTTGCCCCTTGACTTGTTGAACTTGATCTTGGGCTAGTTGCACTTGACTTTGAACCAATTGTACAGTCTGCTGCATTTGTTCTTCCACTTCTTTAACATCGTCTTTGGTAAATTTAACTCAAGTTACATCATTTCATCTTGACTGTGATAAAATTCCCCTTTTAGATTTTCTCTGATCTTCACCATCATCTCTTTAATTCTTGTTTCATTTCTTCTTGACTGGTTTGAATTTCAAGCTTTATTTCTTCTAAACTGGACTTCATTTCGTTTTTACGGTCTCTCGTTTTCGTATCTTTTATTAACAATCGAACGTTACAATGGTTACAATAACGACAAATCTTTACTTGTCAATGTCTCGAGGTTAACACTTACAAAATCTGAATCTATTCTACTACTCCCAAGGTTTAAGCGTGGGTAATGATCTTGACGTTAAGGTTATTCTAATAATTCGTACATCTCTGTCATCTCACCCCAAATTGGCACAATTTTGTGTTACTAACTTTTTTACCGTCTGGCAAGTCGAGTACACCTCCATTTTTTATTAGTTCCATTTTGCTTCTTATCTTTTTTTTAATTTTCCATTTCTTGTGGGTGCAACCAAGCCATTAATACATTTCATTTTCTGTAGTAACGAGAAAGATGTAGAGCGGCCTTTCCCACCCAATAAATCAGAAAAACATTTAGTACCTCAGTTCCGCGAGATACAATGTCATGTTTCGTTAGGAATTCGCACTTTAGTACAAGGGCATACCTAATTTTTAACCAGGATATTAACCATAAATATTAGCTAAACGAGATGGAAGAACATAGTTTTATGGTAATTTATATGTATATTGGTGGGCGTAATTAAAGAAAATACGTTACCGTTAAAGGCATAATAATTTCAAAAGTGGGTATCACACAGAGTTAATTTATTTCAAAGTATAGTAGAACTATTACCCCAGCGGAAACTTTCTTCTTTTTCTAACATAACCAAACCAGACGAGACCAAAAATTATCACTTGTAATACCACTAGTGCTACATTTATTTCCGGAAATATCAAGGCCACGAATATTTTGAAAAGTTATCCCAAGCTGCAGGCGAGGGAGAATTTTCTTAAAATATTCGTGGCCGAGAAAAAAGTTTCCCGGAATAATTTAAGCACGTGTGGTATTCGGTAAGAAAATTTCACACCAAGTTGTGTGTTCTTTTAAATTAATATTTGTAACTTTGATACGAGCTTTTAAAATTTTATTATAAAATAAATATTTTCCATTTTACCAATAAATTGTAGTTGCAAAATATATGTAATTTTAGAGCTTATCATTGTTTATTCTTTTATATTATATATACCTTATTTTACTACAGTTGGTAAAAATAGTTTATTTTAATTTTTTTAGACTCCATACCTTGCTTTCGTTTGCTCTTCACTTATGTCTGGTACTTCAGTCTTAGGATATTATTTTACTAACTTGTAGTTGTATGAAATTGTCATTTAGGGTCTTAAAACCTTACATTATTTTATATATTATGTTGTGTCTGAAATACTGCAACTGGTACAAAAATAACATTTTCTTTTAATTATGTATGTAAATGACAGACATGACGTTAAAACAAATTCAATGATTATGTCAAAAAATTCCACTATAATTCGCTCCAGGGTACCCCAGGCAGGACAAATTAATTCTGATAAATACTTGTGTTGTCATGGTAATGCAACCAAAACTACACACATTTGATTGGTCCAAAAACAGTGGTGTGGAATTTTCAAGAAAAAATGCTGTCGTACCTGGACACATTTACCATAATTCTTACTTGATTACGTAAAAAAAAAATGATGTGAAAGATATGGCGCAAAAATAAAGGAATTTTTCAATTTGGCTAAAAATGCTATTAATAATGTTGTGAAATACTTTCAATGATGAGGATGATAGTCCTTATAAAGCAATAAAAGAAGCCTCTGAAGCTTTAAAAATTTATAAAAAGTAGGTACAAAAATAATCCATGTCCATTCCAGGCTTTAGACGCAATGGTAAACAATAATGTGACCCAAAAGCAGGAGCAATTATAACAAAAGCCTTGTTTTCAGAACTACGTCGTCTCGTCAGCGACAATCTCCTCCGCCGTGTCGTTGTAGAAGAACAACATAATTATGCTCTGTCGCTGCGACAAGAAGTCGAGAGGCTATCGCTGGCGACAAAAGAGTGGGGGAAGTCTGTCAAAAAATTCTTAGCTCCCATTGGTCCCCTCATTGTCGCTGGCGACACGACATAGTTCTGAAAACAGGCTTTAAAGTGAACCTACAAGCCTAATCACATTCGAGATATAAATTATTATAGACTTTATGAAGGTAAGAAGCATGTAACCACCGATACAATTTTACATAAATAAAAGAAAGATTTTTTTTTCAAGCTGCCTAAATATGTATAAAGAGGATTTTATTTCATGATGAATACTACAAAGCAAGGCAAGAGCATCATATCAACAAATTAGTATATTTAAATGAAATATGGGTTTTAGGTACAAAGAGTGATAGGAAAGTTCGGCTGGTTCGGCAGATGGGTCTAAATTAACATAGTGGAAGAAACAGGAAAGTTTAGAGTATAAAAATTACAGCAAGAAAAATTTTACCCTAGAAATTTCCTTAACTTCAAACATAGTCAAAAAATATTGAATAAATTTCATACTTTAAAAAAGCTTGAGACGTTTTTCTTGCATTTGCACTTATACTAAAAGTTATAACAATAATTAAAAACAAAGCCGGGATCTTCTAGTTTCCACCCAATTGGCATTTATTAATGCAATGTAATGTAGTAATAGCCTAGTTTACACCGCGAGGACCAATTAGATCCGTGGACCAAACCCAGGATTAATTTTGTTAGTTCACTAGTGTTTACACCAACTTAGTTTATGGATCAATATAATTCACTTTTAATCCTAGTACCAAAATGACAGCTGAGCATATGACCAGAACCTAACCTCATTTTTTATCTTTTATCTTTTTAAAACTGTATCTCTTTTAAATTCCATTTGAAAAAAATACGAAAACAGTTTTGGTTAAATATCAACAAAATTTTAAAAAAATTTAAACAAACAATAAAATTATTAGGTTAAGACCGAAATTCAACGTCTTTTCGTCACTGTCAAAGATCAAGGCTTCATTTTGGTCCACTTAAAAAGTCAGACGTGTTTACACCAAAGAAAATCATATTTGGTCACCCCCATTTGAGACGGACTGAATTGGAGTAGCAAATTTTAATACTCAGGTGTTTACACCGTAAATAAAGATACGCGTGACGTCATTTAGACCTCGAACTAAAAATTTGGTCCTCCCGGTGTAAACTAGGCTAATGTAGTGTTACTCGAATACCAACCTAATAAATTATGACAATTTGTAACGTTTCCTTGTACAAGAAGCAAAATTTGTTTTTGTTAATAATTATAATATTTTCTTTGACATATTTTAAATTACAATTTGAGTTCCATGGTATATACCTATTGTCTCCATAAATCTATAACATGAGTTTGTTGCTTGATCGACTGTTGTAATCGCCACATCTTGTATTTAAGACAGAGTATATCAGCAAAATAGTTCTTTGATAAATAATCAAAACATTATAATTAAAATAGGCGGGCAGTTGTTTACATGATTTAGTTAAATCAATCAATATTATTCACATATTTAGCAAACTTTACACCCAATGAGAAACCCGAAGATAAAAAAGGTAAGCTGTTAAGATTTTAATCCAAGTTTTTGTATATCCAGAGGCATATTTTGAAGACAATAAGAATTTTAAATGTCAATGTGACAGCAAGGTGCCTTATGGGAAAAAAGTGGTATCCAGTGTTCTGTGGCCCAATATCTTAAAAGCTTATGACGAGCAATTTATTACCACATAATGTGAACACCCTGTATAGGGGGTATATGAGTTCTAATAATTTTAAAATATTATTTTATTTAGGGTAAACAACGTGCTAAGTAACCAAAATACTAAGTTCAACTTGGTATATGTAACATACAGAAATTGTCTTAATAATGGAGAGAGAAAAAAAGTTATAAAAATATTAAATAAGAAGTAGGTAGTAAAAGTGAAGTCAAGTATAGAGTTAAAGTTTTAGTTAAGCCCTGTACGGGCTACCCCTAGTGGGGAGGTATGTCCATACTTAAATTTAGTTAAACAAATAAGTTAAGTTGGTTAAAAAATGCAAAGTTAGGTTTTGATGGTCCACCGGTCTCATGGTTCCAGAAGATATTTCCATATGGTACATTTGTCCCAGTGACGTAAAGTGGCCCTATTTATTCAAATTCTACGTCACATATGGTATATAAATTCAATACCTTTACCTACTACATAATGTCGCTACTTTAATAATTTCCTGAATTCCTGATTTGAATGGCCGTATTTTCAGAATTAATAAAGGAAATAATACCATTTCGCCAAGTACCTTCACTCATAAAGGTATTGACTTTATATTCTGGGGTTAAAACGTGCTCTTTAGGATCTTTAAAATCATGTGCTACAAGACTCCCTTTTTTATTTTTCTCCCAGAATGGCGCCATAGGCGTAACTAGCCATTGAACTAGGGGCCTAGGGTGGGTCTGGCAACACCCTGGAAAAATTTTAAAAAATGATTAAAAAATAATTTAAAAAATTAGTTGAAGTTATAGTATATGTATAGTATTAAAGAATAATAGTATATTATGGGACGAGCATGGAATGTTACTCATTTCCACGACTATAACTTTTGCAGTGTAAGTTTTACAGAGAGGGACATAAATATTCCGTTTGAGGTCGCATACTATACTTTTTCTACGACTTTTTGCGGATTTATATCATTAAATACTGTGTCAGCGTGTCTTCGGAAGTTCTTAACAATGGCAAACTTTTTTATTATTAATTTTACGAAAAATAGTTATTGTTTATAAAAGTCCTGCTTGATGAGAAAATACGTTTCCACAAAAATATTTGAAGGTTGGATGTACAGGGGGGCTTAAAATGACTTGTTTCCAAATTAAAATACAGGGCATTTTCTAACTATGGCACGAAACTTTAAAAGTGATTTCCTATGTAATTTTATGAAGAAAAGTTCCTATAAACATATGTCCGGAGTCGCTTCGTTTCTGAGATAGAGAATTTTTAGTTGCTTTAAGGGAAAAAAATATAAAAACTGCGTAAAAAGCCAGTGGCGTACATTTTTCTATCAATAATATTGGCTGTTGTGCCCACTGTGCGCCACTGGCTTTTTACGCAGTTTCTATATTTTTTCCTTTAAAACAACTAAAAATACAACTTTGGTGTGATACATTTTTTTGTATCTGGCTTTGTATTTAGGATATTTAAAAACAAACAGACCTTTAAAAAATATTTAACGCCCTGTATCTCAGAAACGAAGCAACTCCGGACATATGTTTATAAGAACTTTTCTTCATAAAATGACATAAGAAATCACCTTTAAAGTTTCGTATAGTTAGGAAATAACCCTTATTTTAATTTGAAACAAGTCATTTTAAGCCACCCTGTACATCCAACCTTCAAATATTTTTGTGAAATGTATTTTCGCATCAAGCAGGACTTTTATGAACAAGACACTTTTTCGTAAAATTAATAATAAAAAAGTTTCCCATTTGTTAAGAACTTCCGAAGACACGCTGTATATATAATTTTGTGATTTGTGACAGAATAATTGTCGAACCAGTGATATACGCGACATTACAACCTTACTGCAAATTTTTTATTAAATGTAATTGATTTAATTATTAGTTGATTTTCCGTACTTATTAGATATTTTTATACTCATACAGGGTGGCCCACCATATTCGACACGGTCTGTAGCTGGATAACCATGGGGTTTTTAAAAAAGTAAATACTGAAACATTTACAGGTCGGATAAGACCACAGTATAAAATTATTTTACTCTATACAGGATGTCTCAAAAAAGTGTGACGTATCAAGAGTTATATTTTTTTCACATGGAACACCCTATATTTTATGACGGTTTTAGATTCTACATAAAAAAATAACTCAAGTTTGTTTATAGTACTAAGTGTCTAATTTTATTAGTTTTTGTAATATTTAATTTTTTTAAATGTAGGGGTGCAATTAAATTAATTTTATTTTTAACAATATAAACTCCTTAAACTTTAAAATTTGTTACAAGATTAGGAAAAGTCTGCCTTATCATACATAGGTCATATCGAGATCATAGATTATACAGGGTGATCAAAAATAATTTCAATTTTTTAGAAAGTCAAATTGCAATATCTCTCTTATTTTAAATGGAACACCCTGTATTTTTTTACACCACATGATGACAAATCAAATGCTCTTTCAAATGGTGTATAGGTTGCCTATACCTATCTTTTATACTTTTAAGTAAATTCCGTTTTAACATATTTTTATTCCAAATGTCTATTTAAATGTAAGTAGGCTGTGATATAGCTATGCCTATTTACTAAGCCGTTATTGCAAAATGTAAATTTGTTGAAAAAACACAAAATTAAAAGATTTTGTATTATCTGCCACTATTTTTAAAATTCACAGAAAAAAAATCATTAGTTGCTTATAATGCTACTTCCAATAACACTTATTTCAGCTGAATGTGGTAATGATAAAACTTGTGTTTTTAAACAATCCTAATAACGCTCTGGTCAGTTATGACGACATTCTGTGATCTATAACTCGTTTCTTCCATTATCCATAATCATTGTGTCAAATTTTTTAAAGCAACTATTAAGGTTATCAGATGGTTTCTACTGGAATATTTTTCAGGATTAACTCTGGACTAAAGTAAACCATTTTTTCACATCCTACCAGTATTATATCATCTTGTTGTTGTGAAAGAAGGGTTTTTATTTAAAATCATTGAAATTTCTTTTAAACTGACTAAAACACTAGTAATCAATAAATGGTCGTTGTTATTTTCTTAAGAAAAATATTAATGGCTGCTATGTCACAGCCAACTTTAATTTAAATAAACATTTGGACTAAAAATTTGTAAAAACAGATTTTACTAAAAAGCACAAAAGATAGGTATAGGCAACCTATACACCATTTGAAAGAGTATTTTATTTGTCATCATGTGACGTAAATACAGGGTTCCATTTAAATAAGATATGGCTATTGATTTTCTGAAAATTGAAATTATTTTTGATCACCCTGTACAATATTTGATCTTGATTTGACCTACGTATGATATGGCAGACTTTTTCTAATCTTGTTACACATTTTAAAGTTTAAAGTGTTAAAAGTGTTAAAGTAAAATCAATTTAATTTTACCTCTGCATTTTTCAAAAAAATCAAATATCACAAAAACGAATAAAATTAGACACTTAGTACTATTAAACAAACTTGAGTTATTTTTTAAAGTAGAATCTAAAACCGTCATAAAATATAGGGTGTTCCATTTAAAAAATATAACTTTGATACGTCACACTTTTTTGAGACACCCTGTATAGACTAAAATAATTTTATACTGTGGTCTTATCCGACCTGTATATGTTCCAGTATTTACTTTTTTAAAAACCCCATGGTTATCCAGCAACAGACCGTGTCGAATATGGTGGGCCACCCTGTATGTGACTAAAGTAATGTCTTTGTCTGACGAATCATATTAAAAGAAAATGAGTTTCTCAAAAATTAATACAAATTGTATTGTATTTATGCACATTTAAAGCACCCTATGACAGCCGTGGGTATGTAGTGAGTGTGGGTAATGGCTGTGGGTAATGATCGATATTACCTGTTTACAATCACATTATACAATGTATACATGTCGTCGAGGAAAAAAAAGCTGTTGTTATCAGCATTTTAGTAGTTTAGCGCAAATGTTACGTTACCAGATTTAAAATTTTTAGTTCGTTTTATTTATTTTTTTGATGTCGGTTTTAATTTTTGTTTTTATTCCCCTGACTCTCCATGTTTCAGTTCAAAAGTTATTTTCCCGACTCTGTTTAAACGACACGATCACATCACGAAGAAGATCAAAACAATATTTTCCTGGTTCTCCTGGCGATGACCGCTCAGCCGGAACAACACTTTAATTACTCGCCAGTTCTTCTCTTATTAAATTACGTGGGCTCGCTGACATGCCTTCATCATCTTTTGTTTCTCCGGATTATGAAACTCACGTAGTATTAAAATAAGCGGTAAATATTTCACGTGATTTCTCCCAATAAAAAATTACGTAAAAATATTTAGAGGTTTTTTTAATTGTTTTTAAACGACATCTTTTTTTTTTTAAAAATAGTACACTTTCAAAGTGGTCCTATTAAAACCAAGTCAGGATTTAATGGAGGATTCTAGGAAATAAAGAAAAACCTCAAATTTCAAAGGCACGTTGCTATAAGAATTAAAAAAATATACAGTGCGTTAATGTTCCTCCCCCCCTTTTTATTTTTTGAGCTGATCAATTTAAAAAAGTAAAATTTTGGAATAAGAAATTAATGCAAAAATACTATATATTTAAGACAAAAAATTGACAGATGAAAATTTTTCCAAGATGGAGGCTGGGCGCCATTTTGGAAAAAAATGAAATGTGGGTCTTGTGGCACATTATTTTAAAAACTCCTGACGAGTACTTAATAACCCTAGAATATAAAGTGAATAACTTCTCCTAATACAAAATAACGGTACATTAAACATAATTCAAAATACCTGATTTTTCAGGTTCCTAAACTCATCACTAAACCTGATTTGGAAAGACAAACGCAGAGCTATGCAGATATCTCTTTCGCAGGATCTTAATTTAATATTGATTGGGGCGCCAAAATCTCGTCCATTTTAATGCATCCAAAACACAATCATGTTCTTTGTCGCGAAAAGAGTCACCAAATACTCATCCTCTACTTATGAGCGGCCAAGTTTTACAGAGCAAGGACACCTTCAATCTTGTGGGCGTCACATTTAAAAGTAACCTTAACTGGCATAAACACATTGTATCTATAGCCACGGCAGCTTCAAAAAAGCTTGGATTTCTCTTTCGAGCCAAAAAGTATTTTTCCCTTCTAATTTATACACTTTGTATGTGTCCCAAATCCGACCTCCTTGGAATATTTGTTCTCATATCTGGGGCATGGCGTCCCCCACAACCCTAAGCATTCTTGATTCCATTCAAAGAAGAGCTATTCGTCTCATTAATGATCCTTCACTTACAGAAAGGCTTCCCTCTCTCTTGCCACATCGTCGGGCTGTGGGGATTTATCGCTTTTTTATAGGTACTTCCATGGCTTCTGCTCTGAAGAATTGTCCAGTATAGTTCCTCGCACTTACGGTTCCCACAACAGAGAAACTCGTGGTGCCGCCGCGTATGCATCCCTATACGGTCCAACTGGCAGGCCCCGAACTTCCCAGCTTTGTTCGTTCTTTTTATCCCTAGAGTTTCTAGAATGTGGAACCTGCTGCCTGCGGAGGTCTCTTCCTTCCCCCTAAATCTTCAAGTATTCAAGTCCGCGATGTCAACAAACTCCTCTTACCTCGCTTTAGACACCCACGGTACGTTAGTATTTAGGCTTTTAGCCTTCGTGGTTTGTCCAAAGATAAAAAAATTGATTGGCTATATTTCAAAACTATAAAGTTGGATGTACGTAATGTGTTATTTCAAAACTCTTTAAAAATCTTTTAATGGTAATATAATAATGTGCTTCCTTAACGAAATACGTGTTTTTTTCCATCCTGTATATTAATACAAGTATTACCATTAAAAGATCTTTTCAAGAGTTTTAAAAAGCACCACATTAGGTACATCTAACTATTAGTTTCGAAATATGGCCATCCAAATCAGGTATTTAGGTAATTTTAGAGGACCGCCATTTTGTATTATGTAAAGGTATTAAATTTGGTATTTTGGGAAGTTATAGCAATTCTCGTCGGGAGCTTCTAAATGATGTGCCACAAAACCCCTCTTTCCATTTAACTTTTTTTTCCAAGTTGGCGCCCAGTCGCCATATCGAAATTTGCATCTGTCAATTTCACTCTAAAATATGGTATTTAAGCATCAATTTTATATTCCTTAGTTTTTCATTTTTAAATTAATACGTTCAAAAAATAAAAGGAAGTAGCAGACATTAAAAATGCACTTTATACATTTTTAAATAGCTTGAATAACAAAATAGCAATTGTTATACTGGGTGTCAACGAATTCATTAGACAATCCATAACTCCTAGAGTATTAGACATAAATGACCATAAATGACTCCATTTTTAAATTTTTAAATAGAACACCACGTATATTTTGACATTTTTGGATTCCTTATAGAGACACTTTTCGCCTAACATTTTTGCAGTTTAAACAAAATAGTATTTGGCTTTTCTCCAGAATAAAATTAAAAGTTTATTTAACATTTTATGAAAATTAAAACTTTTATACATTATGTAAGAACTATTCTGCTCTTACACAATATATTAAAAGTTATTATTACTTTAAAAGAAATAAAATAATGAAATATTCAATATAAAGTTACTTACAATACAAAGGTTTCAATTTATAAACAAAGGTTCATTAGCACTCGGTTGAAATTATTTTAATCTAATAAAATAAAATCCTAACAAGACGCCAGACGAGAACTGGGCCAATGGTTGCGTGTCAAAAAATGTGGTAAACAGTTTACCAAAAATGCGGTAAACAGTTAACCTAAAAACTTATTGATAAACTTGTTAGAAAACTGAAGAAAAATATAAAAATGAAATGTCTGATGGACACTTTAGAGTTTTTTTAAAGCCAAATAATATTTTGTTTAAATCTCCCAGGAAACAAATAAAACATAAAATACTTTATTTTTGCAGTTCTTACACTTACAGATCGATAGGATAGTTATTATTTTGTGATAGTAGCATATTAAAATGCCACCATTCAAACTTAATAAATAATCCTGACCGAAAAAATGCAGTAAAAATTTAACAACCAGGAATTTTATAGGTAAAATGAGTTAAAAAAAATTAATTACTACACATAAGCCAGCATACCACACAATAAAACAAGCGGGGGTGGCTAATCAGGAATCAAGATGGCGCCAGGCAGCGCAACGTCGCCTTCGAATCTTCAGCCTGCAGCGCTGCAGGCCCTGCTTGCTACTCGGTTATTTTTTCCTGTAACACGCGACCTTGACTAATTATTGGCAGAGTGCGTAGAAGTAAGTAGCAGTTGCTCGTAAATTCCTGCTAAATTATGGTTAGATAATGAGTTCGAACAGACCTTCTTGTAATTGATAATTGGATGTTTTTTTCTAAAAAATAAGAAAGTAATAAAAAAGTGAATGATGATATATTAGGTATACAGTAACTTTCAGAAATATTGGACCATATGGAAAAGAAATTATTTTTGATTTCCAAATAAAAGGATCTCTACATATACCGCAACTCACAAAAAAAAATCCATCGTACACGTGGTAGGTGCAAATTAGCGAATGTGACACAAGAGAAAACTACCTATACCGGGTGTTGCTCCGTCGAGCGGGACATAGGGAATCCCATGTAAATTTTGAAGTGGTCCAATATTGGCTCCCTAATTATTTTAGAAGCAAATATTATTAGGATTTTTTAAAGAGCATGAAAAGTTGTACCCAGTGTACAAATTTCAGCTCTTCTCAGTCCGCCAGCTAAGAGATAAATGCTAAAATAAGTTACGAATCTCCTATCTTCTTACGCGCCTTGTATTATTAGAAGTTTATAATAAAATACTAGAAAAATTATTTAACCTCTTACTCTCAAGTTGTCAGATCAATGTCACATCATTTTTAAATAATGAACTATTTAAATCAAGAAAAAATCACTATTATAAAATGGTTTTACCAGGGAGATAGTTATCGAAGAGTAGCGGACATGTTTGCAGCCTATTTTCCCAATAGGCCAATACCAAGAAAAATCGACAATAGAACGGACAATAAAATTTGAATTTGAAACTACAGGTACAGTAATCAATAATTGCAAATGTGAAGAAAATCGACGTGATCTTTCGCCAAACGATTTTTTTCTATGGGGACATTTAAAAACTAAGCTACCAATAAAAATATGAACATTTAGTCCAGCTAAGGAATGCTATTTCCGCTGAATGTGCCAGAATATCGATGTACCAACTAGCCAACGTAAGAAATGAGTTTTATAATCGTTTGGGTTATTTTCTGGCAGTTAATGGAGGAATATTTGAGCATTTGATTAAATCCTGATATTTTTGTCATAAATTGATTTCTAAATGTAGAAAAATTCGGGTAATTTTCTAGAAAATGGGAGCAACTCCGATTTTGATGAAATTTGGTATACGGGGGTTTTGGGGCGCTGATCACGAATCTGAAAGAATTATTGGCGGAAACGTTTCGTTCTCGAGATATCCATCATCAAAGTTCAAATTTGAACTAAGCTTATTTTCACTATATTCCCCTTCTTTTGCACACAATTCTTGATTTAAAACTAAAGTGTCACACAATATTTGATTTTCACCTTTTAAAACCCCGTTTTTCTACGATTTTTACATTATTTTTGCATTAAACTGCATAGCTATACTTTGAATCATTTTAATCCCAGTTTGCCATGAAGCCCTATGTGTATGTATGGTTGCCGGATTATCAAAGAAAAGCCACGCAATTTAATTCAAAAATAATGTAAAAACGTAGAAAAACGGGGTTTTAAAAGGTGAAAATCAAATATTGTGTGACACTTTAGCTTTAAATCAAGAATTGTGTGCAAAAAGAAGGGGGAATATAGTGAAAATAAGGTTAGTTCAAATATCAACTTTGATGATGGATATCTCGGAGAACGAAACGTTTCCGCCAAATAATTCTTTCAGATTCGTGATCAGCGCCCCAAAAACCCTGTATACCAAATTTCATCAAAATCAGAGTTGCTCCTATTTTCTAGAAAATTACCAAAATTCGTTTTATTGTCTTGCGTAACTGTGAGTGCATGTGTTGAAATTAGCTGTAAACTAAAATGAAATGCGAGGATTCTTTTTGAAATTCCCGTATAAAATAATTCAGTTTTGGCAATGACATTATAAATTAATGATCTAAATTGTCACTGATAAATCGATATGGTGTTTTTATTATTGATTTCTAAAAATTCAACTGGCTATAGTTTTTGAAATATACAGTGTGTCCAAGATAAGGATCCTAAGCATTGAAATCTCAGTACCTATGGGAGATACAGCTTAGGTTAAATTAGAAAAAGTTGTGTTTTTAAAGTTTATTTACATGCCGTTTAAAAACTTGAAAAATTTTCATGGCCTGCTGAGATATTTGGCAAAAACGAAAATTTGACTATATCGATTTTATTTTTTCTAACTTTATTTGAAGAGAGATAAAAAAACTAATAATACTTTTTTATGGCACTTTTTAAATACTACATGATAGTATTTTTAGATTTTATACACGACGTTTCGTTTTCAAGTCATCATTCATCAACTTTATTTTTTTATATGACTCGAAGAAAAAGTACACTGTGTATCTGATCCCATTTTTTATTACAAATTCAACGATGTATCACATGTCATATTTTGATTTTTAGTTAAAAGAAAAATAGCATTTTTTCAATTTTTTTAAAGTTATTTTTAAGTAGGCCTTGCAAACAAATGCTTGGACGTTAATACCTGTTACCGTATCTGTAACATAATTTAATCTCATTATAAAATAGTATTTGTCGTTATTACCCTGTTTGTTGAGTTGTTGTTTTTAGAGCAATTGTTCATATTGTTACTGTTGCCTTTATTATTATTTATTGGTGAATAGCTAATATCTTATATTATATTTCAAATTTTAAACGGCATGTAAATAAGCTTTAAAAAACACGACTTTTTCCTAATTTAACGTAAGCTTTATCTCCAATACCAATAGGTACTAAGATTCCCATGCTTAGGATCCTTATCTTGGACACACTGTATAGATAATTTGATTAAATTTGATATTTATCTATAAAGTTTAATTCACCAACAAAATTCAAATGAAGGATTTGCCTTTAGAAGTTTTCGTTAAAAACTACCAAACTTATTTCCGCAAATTCCAAAATTTTTTTTACCAAAGTGCTCCTCTTTAGGCCAATAGTATCAGGTACATGTTTGGTGTTGTTGGTTCCGTGTTTCATTTTTAAAATAAAACAAAAATTAAAATTCTAGTTGCGCGCTTGGGCGAAGTTATTTCTGTTTTCTCATAAAATTTCTCTGACATTCACCCCTGGAAAAATTCTTCGGTAATTAGCAAAGACAAAAACGGACATAATAGATAAGAAAATCTTCTGCAGCTGTAGGCGATGCAGTCAATGCACTTTGTGCTTCGTCTTTTGCGGTCGTCCGCCTTATGCGCCACGTTCTTCGATTGTTTTTGCATTGTTGCTGTAATATGCGCGGTACTGGTCAGGCTGAGAGCGTATAGACGAATGTCAAACGATTATTTGTTTAATAGACAATATTGTCACATTAACAACAGCAGCAGGTCAAATAATCGGTATGGAAAAAAACACAAAAAAATGGTAAAAATTAAATTAGATTTTGAGGAACAGTGTCGGACTGGGCTACCGGGCGACCGGGCAAATATCCGGTGGGCCAACTCCTTGGGGCCACTGGAGGGACCATTCAAAGATAAAAAGTTGCTGTTGAAATGTTTTTACAGAATTAAAAAATATTTAAAATTAATAAAGTTATGAAGGATTCAAGAAAACGCGCGAGAAATTAGGAAACACGCTGTAGCGAGTAAACGACGCAAGATAACGAATTGCTGTTTTCATTCGTAAATTTGGCTTAAAATTTAAGCCTCGAAAATAAGGAACAGTTTTTTTGTAAAACATACAGAAACATGAGTTCCCTATTAAAAGCGTCGAATTTGGCTCACTCTGTACACTTTGAAACAAGCCCCCTTAAATGATTGTTTTTCTTTGGATATTCAAATAATATTAGAATAAGAGTATTTAAATCACTAGAGTGTTTTACACTGGAAAAATGTCATAGCAACCTCCTGTTTTCTACTGGCAAAACTTTTACCTGCCCTACCTTGATAAAACCAACATGATGGTGTTATCTATCCATCTTCTTTGTTTTATGGCTCTGATACTAAGTCAATTCGCCAGTTCTCCTGTTCCGGTCATATAAGCTATTGCTTATAAGCTTTCCCAGCTTTGTCCTTGGAAAATCTGGATAATCGAGCTCGAAACTCCCAGATTCCTAGCATATGAATAAGAAACACTTGTAAACATCAACAACAGCGATGAACTTCTGAACATGCATAAATTGTGACTGTCAAGCCAGCGGCTGCTACTGGTATCGCGCATAACCGTCACTTTCACTACTGACGTTTTACCGCAAGGCGTGCGCACCTCCTCGACCATACGAGGACACCATGTGTTCAGCACCAAAACGTAAAAACCTCAGGCTTTAGGAATCTTCACTCACAGCGCTTAGCCCCAGAAGAAAGAAGCCCTAATTTAGCGTAAATCTTTCTCGATCCCCAAGGGTACAGCCACGCTCGTACGACGCCTTCAATCGCCTACCCGGGAAGTCTATGTAGACCTCTACGTAAACGTGAACCGCACTACTCGAAGACCGCGGAAAGGGTTAAAACTGTTGTTGATTTGTATGTAAATTAAAGGTTAAATAAACACTTACTTGTAATTCTCGTTAAATAGTCTTGTCGAATATCATTCGAGAAAAAAATTGCGCCAAATCTTTCTCTTGTTTTATTCAAGTTTGTTGCTTTTTGGTAATTTCGTTTATAACATTTATCCATACCACTCGACTAATGTCTCGTGGGTATTGTTATAAATGTCATTCACGAAATTGCCAAGCAACAGACTTTTATACAATCGAAATATTTTGGCGGCAAAATTTTCTCTCTCATGACATTATATCTAACTAATATATAAAGAGGTAAAGTTTGTAACTTTGTGAGTTTGTGGGTTTGTGGGTTTGTAACCGCTAATCTTTGGAAGTACTAAACCTATCATAAAAATTCCTTCACAATCAGAAAGCTACACTATTCGGGAATACCAGTTTATATTGTACTATGATTAATATCAAAAAGAATTAGTATAATAAACGAGTGTTTAAAAGATAGTTTACATTTAAAAGTCGATATTGACGTTAACAAATTCTCAACGAATGCAGTTTATTTTAATAGGTAGACTGAATTCAAGAGAAAGGTTTGTATGTATAATAATGTCAAAAAAAATATATAAAGAGTGTTTAAAAAATAGTTTACATTTAAAATTCGATATTGACGTTACTATTCTCAACGGATTTTGGTGCGTTTTTTTTAATAGATAGAGTGATTCAAGAGGAAGGTTTATATGTATAATAATGTTAAAAAGCATATACAGAGTGTTTAAAAATAGTTTACATTTAAAATTCGATATTACTGAACGGATTGTAATGTGCAGTTTTTTTTTAATAGGTAAACGGATTTAAGAAGAAGATTTATATGTATAATAATGTAAAAAAAACAATATATACAGAGTGTTTAAAAACATAATTTACATTTAAAATTCAATATTGACGTTACTTATTCTGAACGGATTTTGAAGCGTTTTTTTAAATAGATAGAGTGATTCAAGAGAAGGGTGTATATGTATAATAATAAAACAAACATATACAGAGTGTTTAAAAAAATAGTTTACATTTAAAATTTGATATTACTTAACGAATTTTGATGCGGCTTTTTTAAATAGATAAAGTGATTCAAAAGAAAGGTTTATATGTATAATAATATAAAAAGGAACATATACAGAGTGTTTAAATAATAGTTTACATTTAAAATTCGATATTGACGTTACTATTGCAATTTAAAAAAAAGTGTTTATAGGAATTGTGCACAGGTTTCTATGGTTTATAGAAAAAATATAGAATTGCCACACAGGATGGGTCAAAAAGATGTTATATAAAAAACCCTTACAACTAAAATGCATTCTAACTATGTAATTAAACCATCTAGAGGTTTACAAAATTGCCTAAATGTGAAGATTGGCAAAATAATTATTAATATTAAAAATAATATATTATACCGGAAGTACCATTTTTTTAATTTTTATTAAGTTTCTTCTCACTATTTGACAAATTCAAATGCGGTTTTTTTAAATAGATAGAGTAATTAAAAAGGAAGGTTTAATAATAATATTCAAAATCTTTCCGGTATAGGAAAGGGAATTGTTTTACTGCAAATTTACACCCTCTGCACCAAGGGCGCAACTAGGGGGCTAGGAGGGCTTGGGCCTCCCAAGACGGCGATTAGCCCCCAAACTTATTGGTTATTTAAAATATATAGGTGTTTTTGGAACATATCGTCTATAAACTGAGGCTTAAGCCCCCCAAAAAAACTATATTTAAAGGAGCTCTAAGAGATAATACTAAATGCCATTTTAAGTTTAAGTTTATGGTAAGAAATTTTGCATATTACTCAAAGTAAGCTCAACTCGGTCCATAATTAACTTTGATAATACATTGTGCAACGAGTACTTAGGAAATCATCCTGCATAAAAGATTTATTAGAAAGAGTTGAATTATTTGCTATGGAAATTTATCGTCGGTAAATAGAAGTGTTTTTAGACCTGGAGATTGGTTACGGTCAGATTTGTAGCCCGAAGATAATTAATTTAAAGTAAAGCCGGTTAATGGTCCGGAAAAGTTGTACATGTACCGGGTACACCATAAGTAGGGAATAGAAGAAGCGTCGTGGACGCATTGGAGCACGTTGTAATAAATTGAATCCTGAATTGAAGATATGTTCTGTATTGGTTCGGCGGATTCATTTAAAAGATGGTATTTATTGGGGTACACGCCAAGTCAAATAAAAAAAAATAAAAAATAAAAATCGGTTGTCTGCAAAGTCGGTTTACTGACAATAGTTGAACGTGACAACGTCATAAGAAAATACTGATTGAATGGTTCGCAATTATCGTTGCTATAAATAATTGACACCACATTCACTTTTCACTGCACTTCATACTTGACGAAAACATGGAAATGTATTATTGTATAACAGTTGTCCACGCGGACCGCTAACTTAAATGGAAGAGAAACAGATGTCGAACGCTGCAGAACGCCAAAATTGTGCCTCTTTGTCGCTCGTTCCGCGCTCTCGCTTGTACTTTAAGCATTAAATGAAAGGCGCGAGGTAACGACGCATGAGTCATGTTTGGTGCGTGCAGCCAAGTGCATTGAATTATAAGACGTTCCCATATAACATTTTTTGCCGGCAAGGCATTGGCAAAAGGGTATCAAAAAGACATTAAAATGGGCAATTGGCCGTTATTAGGCCACGTGTTGCAGAAAATGTGATGGCATCCATCATTAATAAGTTATGATGAAAAAATGCGTTTAGGATGATGGCATTCATCATTAATAAGTTATGCTGAAAAAATGCATTTAGGATGATGGCATTACATTATTTTTTTCCTAATGACAATAAACTGCATTTTTTACCGTCCAGGAACTAAATTGTGCATAAATAATGCACATGCATAATGTGTGTTTATGTACAGGGTGTCCCATATAAAATTAAATACTATAATTTTGGAAAAACATAAGAGATACAAGAAAAAGTTAAATGCAGAAGTTGTTCAGTGAAATGTATTTTTTTTTAGTATTTAGTATTCAAAAAAAATTAAAATAAGTAACTAAAAAATTAAAAATAGACGTTTCTGGTAGCAAGTCTGCCAGCTTGTTAAGATAAAATTGATTAAATATTAAAAATTTAAAAGTTAACTATTATTTAAGTTTAAAATTTTAAATTGTAGCTTTAGTTTTAGGATACTCTGAAAAACCGTTCGACATTAAATGTCGAATTTTTCGTTGTGTAATAGTGACATATATAACTGGTTGCTGGTGTATTTATTATTTATAATACAAGGCAAAAGTTAGTTAATTTTGAGTTTTTTGAAGAAACTTCAGCATCAAGCAAAGGTAACCATGTCTAATTTTAATTTACAGATATTGATGCTACATATTTATCTTTATTTAATATTATGTACGCACGCTCTTTAATATTGCGTTTTGACGTGACAACGTATTATAATATGATGAAGCCGGCTGCACGTACCAAAAAACTCATGCCGCGTTACCTCGCGCGTTTCATTTAAGGCTTGAAGTGCAAGCGAGAGTGCGGAACGAGCGGCAAAGAGGCACAATCTCCGTGTTTGGCAGCGTTCGACATCTGTTTCTCTCCTACTTGAGTAAGCGTGCAGTGGGAAGTGAATGTGGTGTCAATTGTTTATAGCAACGAAAAATGGCGGCGATAAAGGTAATGATTCTTTCGACGTTGTCACGTTCAACTATCGTCAGTAAACCGACTTTGCAGACAACCGATTTTTTTAGACAAGATTCATTTGCTATAATGCTTGAAGCATTCTAGTTTATCCGGTGATTGTTTTCAAAAGCGTGTTGACAAATTTTAGATTTGAATCTGCCCTTAAATTTTCTTAACAACATATTGTAACACCCTGTATATTCTGCTTTTTGCTTGTTGTGGGTTAGAATTACGTCAACATCAGTGGTACATAATTGCAAATATAGTGGTGTGCATATTCGAAAGATTTCGATATTCAAATTCGTATTCAAAAGATTTTAATATTCGAAAGATCTTTCGAAACATTTTATATTTCATTGAGAAAGATCTTTCGAAACATCTTTCAAAACATTTCATATTTTAATGCAAAATATTTTTCGAAACATTTTATATTTCATTGCTAATAAGCTTTTATTCTGTCGAAATACCGATTGAAAGATTGTTGCTATTTGCGGCAACGAATTATTTCACGTCTTATTCCGAGTGTTTTCGAGTTTTGGCGCTATTTAACCATAAATATTACAGCTGATATTCTTTGTTCGTTTGATTAGTAATGATTTGGGGTATGTTTTACGGGTTGTCTATATTAAATGCCTAGATATAAATATCATTCATCATTCATTCGGTATCTTTCGTATTTGTGTTCGGTGTTTACGAATAAAAATTCATGACATGAGTTCATGACTGATCGTTCATGAAATATTTCACGACGAAAAACGAATATTCGGAAGAAATATTCGAAACATTTCGAATATCTCGATGTTCGAATATCATTCAGAAGATCATTTGAAAGGTTCCAACACGCAAATCACTAGGTTCTGTAATCTGCAGACTGATTCTTTTATTAGACTATTATGTACAAAACTAACGCTGCGTCAAATACGAAGATGGAAATGTAAATAAAAAAAAACATGTTGTACTAATATACCTAAAATAACTATTATCCAAATTAAAGTTTTGTTTATTCAAAATATATTGCATTAAAAAACTGTTACGTTCAATATTACATACAGTGGCGTAGATAAGAATGGAATAGTAATTTATGTAACAGGTGTATAAAGAAAAGCTTTTTTTTCCGAATATAAGGTTTGACAGTCCAAGCCTAGAAAGTGCGGCAATTCTATAAGTAAAAAAGACAGTATGTATCTGTAGCATACTGTATTTTTTCTACGACGGAATAAACATTCTTTGAAACAAAACACTAATTTAAAGTGTGAAAAAAATGTCAACCTGTTAAAAATGTTACTTTTTTTTAACATTTATGTGGTGTATTGAAATTTAATACTTTGTCTTCATGATAACGACAAAGTAACAGCATTTTTTAAAGATTACTATTTTTCTTACACCAACTTTTGCATTGTTTCTTTAAAGTAAGAAGAAGAGGTACCAGGACACGAGGGCCACGAGGGACAACAAGGAAGCTGATAAATTCGCTAAGAAGGGGGCTTGCAGGACAATGGTAGATCCCGAGCCCTACTGTGGTATTCCGTCATGCCAAGTAATGTCATCTATTAGATAATGGATTATGAGGGTATCTCAAGACTGGTGGATAAAAACACCAGAGTGGCGTTCCAGTGACGCAAATAGAGCGCTCCCGGGTAGCTCAGGAGCATTTCGTTCTACTTTATGGCGTTCCAGTGACGGAAAGTGTTATGCACCTGAGCTACTCCGTTTTTCTTTCCCCTTGCCCCTCATGCACCAACCCCTCATTTGGTTTTTGTACTTCAAACGTGTTTTTTATGGTTAAGGATGAATTTTTTAAAATTATTTATTTAAAATGGAATTAGATATTAAAAAAGATTATTATTATAAAAGCCAAGAAAGGTTAAAAAAAGAAATTTTAAAATTTCTTAAAGTATCTTTTTCCTTGTCTAAGGATGCGTTCCAGTGACTAACTTTTTAGAGCAGTTCAAGAGCTTCAAGCCCTGGAGCGTGACGCACAAAAATTTTCGTCACTGGAAAACCCCTCAGGACAGCGTCAAGCGAAATTATTTATTAAGGCATACTCGCCAAAATTTACGAAATACCTTCTGAATCACAACGGAAAGGCAGTAGCAATAATAGTGGGTCAGCTAACAAGACATTGCAGAGTAAATAAACACCTTAAAACTATGGATCTGGAAAAAGAAAACTTATGCAGGTTCTGCCAGGAAGAAGAAGAAACCGCAGAACACATATGGTGCTACTGTGAAGTCCTTTATGCCTGCAGTGTGCAAGGCTGGGTGAGGAAAAACCTAAAGCGGCAAGATTTACCAAGGAGCCCGTTTTTAGCTTGTGAAGTCTAATTTAAAAGATTGTCCTGGATAGCGTGCTCCAACATATGGATGGAGGATACACAATAAACCTGAGCAAATTATAGTGATAGAGAATATACAATCCACCTCCAAGTTAATCTAATCTAATTTAAGAAGAAGAGCATAAAATTTAAAGCGAAACAAAAAAATATTTGTTACAGGTCCCTGCGGACAGCCACCAGATGTTTTGTGTTAAATGATTACTATAAAGTAAATATTAACTGCTGAGTGATTCTGAGAAACGCGAATATCATTTTTTGATTAACATAAAAGCTATAAGCAACTTAAACTAAGCAACTTGGTAACGTTGCATTAGTGCCATCATTTGAAACTTTCTATTATTATTTTAAATTGCATTTGTCACATGGTCAAGTGATCGTGGTCACTTGCAACTGATAAAAATAATAGAAGTAAAACTAATAATTTTTTAAAAGAATATACATAGCTTTTTATGTCTAAAATAACGACTGCTTATCATCGTAGACACAGCAAAAAGCCACAATGTACCCAAGTAGCATACATTTAATGCTTTCTAAGAGCACTACAGAGGTGTCTTGATTTATGGGAATCAAGCAATAACATGGCAATAATAATCGGGGGAGGTCGTGATTGCGTTGGATGGACGCCGCTGCTGCTTCGCGTAACGACAAGTCGGTGACCTTCTCAAGGATACCATGATGGTCGGGGACGGCGGACGGTCTATAAAAGGCCTACTATATGGTTTATTATGACTTGTTTTACAGTTCTATTTTATGGGCAAATATTTTCATACCAGATGTATCGTCCGAAGAGTATTTAATGAGACAAGAAAAGGTTGATTCTAAAAATTAAGTAGTTATGGACAATTGAAACTAGGCAACGTTGCAATTCAGCGCCCTCATCGAAAGCTTTTTGAACCTTTTGGGGCAGTATGGTATTTCTTATTTCTAATTTGCATGCTGTTGTTGTGGTTAGCATATGATAAAAATAAGAAAATAGTCAGTCTCTAATAATAAAAAAATTGTACAAAGTCAGCACTGTTTGTCTGAAGTTCAAGTGTAAATATCCAAGAACTTGACTTTTCATCGTTGTTCTAAATGTCCCACTTACCGCTTTTTTTTCGATATTCCACATCAAATAATATGTTTTCTATTTTGCACTTTTGTTCTTCAGTTATTTATAGATGCAAAAGTTGCATCTAGGAACTAATGTTATCTTTAAAAGTACGAAAGACATAATATAAAAAAATACAAATAAACAAACACAGGAATTAAAGATACCAAAACAAGTTTGTTTAAATCACGGAAAATAGTGGGGGAAGGAAAAGAACGATCTTGGCTGGAACCAGGGAGGTCGTGAAGTATTGCTAGCGCTATGGATAAGAATCAATAGTTTTAATAAAAAAACATTATTTTTATATTGTTACCAAATTGTTTATTGGTCATGTAAAATTCGCATTTTATAAAAACCTGAAAACGTCAAAATGAAATTTCGCAAAAAAAAGAGCACGAGCGTTTTATCGCCTTGGGTGTGGTTCATACTATCGGTAAAATCCCGGTTCATTCTCAGTTCAATCCCGAATCCGCCCATGAACATATGTACAGTCTGCCAACTGAGTGAAGCCAGATGAAAGGAATGCGGAAAAAAACTGAAGTTGCTTGTAAGATGTTGCCAGATTTTCATCCTACTGCTGTGAACCTATTTTACACTTTTTTAAATCTAATATTTCATATTTTATAAAGTACTAGTTTACACCTTGTTATTGATTTATTTTTAATTCCCTAAAGAGATTTTATTTTATTGCTCTATTTTCTTAGAGGAACCGATTATACTATGCTTTAATATTTATATCGTCCCTAAAATATTTTTACATTCTTAATTTCCGACAACAAGGCTTCCCTACCAAGATAGCCACTCAAATAATGTTTACTGATTGGTTGCCGTTGGTACGAGCCTCCAAAGAGGTGGAGCCTCGCATCAACATAGACGGCGAATGGTTTGGAATTTATTGTACTTACCCGGGTTTTTAAATATTTGTTTCTTAGTAACAATTTTTAGTAGTAGTGGTTTTGTGTGGGTATTATAACGTAGAAATTTAATTCAGTATTTTGATTTAGTATCGCATTAAAAAATAATTAAGGTAGGTATGTATGTAACTAAATAAAAAATTAAATAAATAAATCCGTTCTTCTTTCAAGCTTTCACACTCATGCAATTTGCGCAAATTGACTTGTGCATACCATTTTGTGCAAATAAATTGGAGCATGTAAACGAAAATCCTTTACTTGACCAAGCTGGCTTGTGTAAAATCTGGATGGTCAGATAATTTGCATGCGGTTGGTGCAAATGTATGAACGTGTAAACGACATACAAATTTAAGACATGCGTAGTGAGTAAATAATAGTTGTATTGGCGTGATTTATTTATCATTTTCTGTTTGATGGGTCTTACTTATTATTTGTTATTTTTTGTGGTAATAATAATATAAGTAAAAAAAAGTTTCTTTTGGAATTTATTAAGCTCTATTCTATAATTAAATGAATATGAAGGTAAGTAGTAACACCAGTTCATGCTAACAATTCGTCGTCGTACACCATTGTTTACTGATAAAAAAATTGTGCAAATAGACTTTACTTTAAAAACAAATGTAATAGTTTAGTCTAATTTGCGCAAATTGCATGAGCGAGAAAAACACCTTTACGTAGACATTTCTTGTTGGTTATAAAAAACTATTTTTTACGCCAGTCAAAATTATGGAAAAATCCTTTTAAAAGGCAAAATTATCCATGGCCAATTCAGATAAATAATTGCCAATATCTATAGAGTTTGCGATGAGAAAGGAACAAATAATACTTTAAAACTGCCTCTAAAAAGAAAACTTGATCGCGTTTCCCTTTATGTAGAAGTTTCTATTAACAGTGTCCGAAGAATCCACAGGAAAGATAAAGAACGTCGAAAGGAAAAATTTTCGATTTTTTTTTTGCGTTAGTACATTCGGACTTTTATTATCTTTATTTATAAATATTCACACAACGTTTCGGACAGTCCTATCTCTGTCCGTTTTTAAGAGTGTAAACTATAAAACGGACAGAGATAGGACTACCCAAAACGTTGTGTGAAATGTTATAAATAAAGACAGTGGCAGTCTAAAATGAATTTGGTGTCACTAATGCTATTAATTATATAACTGAGATGCTATTCTCATAACAATTAAAACTATTTAGATCTTGGCAATTTCCACTACATTTTTAAAAATAAATTATTGCTTACATATTTTTTATCATATTTAAACTGTTTAGCAATCATTTATTCGCACGCCTCTGATTAGACTCAATAATGAACAGTAATATTTCCCCTGCCTTCTTGCGTCGTCTGGCTTGTTTCGCTGGGCGAACTTTACTAGAGCTGGCACCTTTATCCCGGTTCGTTCTCAGTTCAATCTCGGTCCGATATATTCTTGTCGTGTTCATACTAGCGATACGCATTCGGTTCATTCCCGGTCCGATACAAGTTTGGCTCCCATTTTCTCTCACTATACAGGTCTGCTTCAGTCTTCTTTTTTTTAGAAGTTGATGCTTAAAATATTCTTTGATATGTATTGGTATCGGAATGAAACCGGACTGAGAATGGAGCGGTATTGATAGTATGAACAGGCTCATATGTTTTGCACGTAAGAATATTTTATGGGACCGAGATCGAACTAAGAACGAACCGGGATCATACCGCTAGTAGAATCGCTCCTTAATGTTTCCCGAATCCGCCCATGAACATATCCCACATAGCAAAATATTATACTAAGTACTAAGTGCTAAGCATATTCCTATATATACAATAAATCAGATAGTATATCCTAAGCATGTACTCAATATAGGTTGTATATGTGCTGGGAATATGCTATGTATATTTTTTGGCCACAAATAGGATGTGCTTTGTATATGCTAAAGTATATGCTGAGAATATGTGAGACTATACTTAGAATTCTTAACAATATTTTAAAGTATATACTAAGAATATACTTGGAATATAATAAAAATGCTGCCATGCTTGCGGCTATAAAAATTTGCACCAAAGTAGGTTTTTTTCTTAAATAAGAAGAAATGCACAATAATGTTGTTGAAATAATTGGGCAAATTATAACTTTTTGCAGTATAATATCAGAACTGACGTCTTCAATTATTTGTAGGTTTTGTTTGGTTAGATACCAATACCAAATCACGAACGAAAATTTATTTGTCGAATGGGTCCTCCCACTCGAAAAAATGTCGAATACAAAATTTCGAAAGTGACATTCGAGAATACCGATTTACGATGTTCATGATTTGAGATAATGTATTCGTGGTTCGAGAATAGACATGCTGGGACAATTCTGTCATCATTCAAGTCAGAATGTAACATTTTAAAAAGTTTTTCACCCCAACTAATTTTTTTAGTGCCATTGTTAATATTGCATCTAGGTGACCAAATTAATCTAGTAACCCAAGATAAAAATAATAAAGTTTGGTACAATAAGCCCTCAGGCTGCAGTGCCACCGGACATGTAGACGGCTGCCTGGGAGAAAAAAACCCAAGATAAGGTAAGAAAAATACCATGGCGAAGTTTTAGTGACTAATAAGAATAAAACATTTTTGTGTCTAACTATTATTTTTTAAATAATAATAATAATAATAATAATATTATTATTATTTATTTCCAAAAATATTTGTTACAATAATAAATAAGTTTTAAAATACAAGCACTATTTTACATTATTTTATTCATACTACAAAAACACCTAGATATTTAAATATTTATCTGTATGTGTTTTTGGAATTTCTATCACAGTTATTTTCCTTCTATCTACTATATATTTTTATCTATTTTCTTTCTATCACACCTGCTCGAGACAAAGGAGATCAACATTAATTTAAACTACTTTATCTATATAAAATAAATAGAAAAAATTCATTTACAAAGCTACGAAACCACCGTAGTGGTACAAGTATAATTAAAGCTTTTAACAGAGTATCACAAACATAAAGTATATCTAAAACAATTTTCTGTATATTCTATCATAGTTATTATAAACATATTCTACACATTTAATGTTATAAGTCTTATCTCGAAATATTTCGTCGAATGCTGGCAGGGACTAGATTATACAGTTTGGGACCTAGGTACAATATTGATTTCAGGCTCAGTGTTTTAGAATTACAGGGCTATATTAAATTATCCTGCAATCTACCTCTTGTTGCATATTCATGATTAATGTATTCTTTATTATCTAACCTTCTCATGAACTTGCAAACTGTTACAATGAAAAGACATCTCACATTTAAAATTTTTTAGAATATAATAGAGATGTATGATATGTTCTAGACTTTTTATATATGATCTTTAAAATATAATTCTGAGCAATGTTTAATAGTCTTAAAGTTGTTTCATATAACCCGCCCCATATCAGAATTCCATACCTAATAATAGATTCTACAAGGGGTTTATAAATAGTTAAAACCAAATTCTGACTTAAAATTTCCCTCAGCATATAAAACTTATGAATCAGACCCTTCAAACCCTTAACCACTTTATCAACGTGTCTATTCCACTTTAAATGTTGGTCCACTATAACTCCTAAATATTTAGTTTCTGAAACTTCATAAATCATGTCAGAGTCATCTAATTTTAAATTTTGAGAAGGTGGCCTATTTTTTATTGTTGGAGTGAACGCTATATAATTGGATTTTTTAACATTTAATGAAAGTTGAGAAGGATCCAACCAATTTTTAATTAATCTTAGACCCATTTCTGCCCTTAGTTTAACCAACTCCCATGTATACCCACTACATTGCAACGCTTTTGGACAAGCACATTTCAAATAAAAGATTTTTTAAAGAAATTAACAAAACCAATTTATTTGCGATCGGAGTAAAAAATAAAGTCATAAATAAAGGATCATAACCGCCTAGATGCAAAATTACAAATGGCTCTTAACAAAACAAGTGAATTTTTTTAAGATTCCAAAAAATGCCAAAATATACAGAGTTCTCCTCTTTACAAACCATTTACTTATACCAAGTCTCATTTTGATATGTATAATACTCAAGAAGTTATAGCTCGTCTAATAGAATTTGGACACCCGATACCTATTTGCTTAAAAATAAAAAGTCGAGATTGGGGTTTTAATCAAAGTGTCTATACTGTGACTCCCACTTTAATTCTTTTATATTTTACACATCTATTATTGATCTGTAATCCCTTAGAAATGGAATATGTTATGGTAGCAATAATACCTGCTATCACACCTAGGGCATTATAAGCGGACATTATGATAATGCCCGCTTATAATGCCCTAATGCGCTAATATGGAAATTTTATTGCTTATCCAATTTTATTTCTCTCACAATAAAGATCAAGTTTACACAAACATCTGTATTAAAATAAAATCAATAACTTACCAGTTTCTGAAAATATGCTATTAAAACGGTTTCGGTTATTTGAAGAATTGCGTTCGCATCTTTCCAAATACCAAATATGCCATACTCCCGATCATACTGTTGCCTTGATTTAACTGGCAAAAGATTTTCGGTCGCTTTTATGGCATTTTCCCTTATATTTTGTGGAATTTCTTCCATTTTGAGCAAATCGTTAAATAAAAAATGCCAACTGACTAACTGATAGAAACATCAAAGTCAAACTTAACACCAGTCATTATCTACTTACGTATACAGGTACAGGTGCAACTTATTTTTATATTGCGAATAAATAATGTAATTAGTCATTGAAAAACTCTTTTTGGGTAAAACATAAAGCATTGTATGCACCACGGGCTTTACTGGACTATAATGCCCATCAGGTCGAAATCTAGCCCTCGGGCTTTTCGACCTTTAGGGCATTATAGTCCTAGTAACGCCCTTGATACATAAATAGCTATAATTAATCTTCAACTCCTATGTAAACGACACTAACAGAAACAACAACCAGACCAACCAGCATAATTTTAGTATGTGTAAACTGTTCATAAACAATTTTTGGCCATTAAATAGCCATCGTAGGCTTTTGATCGGCAACGCTACCAGCCAAAACCAGTCCCGCAGGCACCGAGAAGACAAACGTGCCATGCCCGTCCCCGGCCACCTGGAAAAAATGCCGGAATAAAAATTACATAACATGCAGAATACACGACCATCGGACTTCGAAAGTTGCATACTATTCTGATTTTTATTCTTTTTTTTGCACTCTTTGTTTAGTTCTCTTTCGCTTTGTATATATTTATTGCTGCTTGCTATGTTCAAGTTTCTTATCTATGGATTTTTTTCAATGCTGTTATACACAATAGTATATTACATTACAAGTGTGGAAAATGACTAATTTCACACGAGTGGGAATATTGTAGCACGAGGCGTTAGCCGATTGCGACAAACCCACGAGTGTAAGAAAGTCATTTTCACACGAGTACTGTACACTATTTTTCCTACGACCACAAATTATTCACCAAAAAATAAATAAATTAAAGTTTGTCTGTTCAGAAAAAATAAAAAACAATTGAGAACTTTGCAACACTAGGGTGATATTTACTTTGCAACACTAGTGTGATATATACTTTTCCTCACTGCTATATTATACTGTTTTGACAATATTTTTACATCGAAAATCACCTACCTAGAAGCATTATATAACTTTTATCATTTTGGAATTTAAAAAGGCCCTCACTTAATAAAAATTGTATGGTTTGTTAGGTAATAACGCTAATAGTTTAATACGGTTTTCTGCTATTATAAGTGTTTTTAAAAATTATCGATTCTTACATATTTTAGACACTCTTCTAAATAAAACGTAAGTGGTGCATATCCAAAATATTCCGTTTTTTAAAAAATATCAGTAAATAAACTTACGCGACCGGGGAGTGAAAAGGGGTGCTGGGTGGGGTAAAATTGGTAAAACGAGTTAATGAAACTGAACATCACAAATAAAATTAAGTAAAAATAACAATTTTTCCTCATATTTTTAAGAAAAAATATAAAAAATATGAAAATTGTAAATGCATAACCTAAAGTCCTAAAAGTAAGGAAAAAACAACTACCAAACGTCAGTTACCATGCAAAATATGGAAAGCATTTGGCAACGTCGGAAGGGTGTGATTCTATTTATGAATGGATAAAAGAAAGTGGATTCATAAAGTGTATATTAGCCTTAGGTTTAATTAGGGATTAAAAAAATGATTTAACTAGTTGTTTGAGTACACGAAGAAAGAGAGGAAGGAATTTGATCTATAGGCTTTTTTCTCTGGCGCTTTAGGTCGAACGGTCAAGCGGCAAGGCTGCCTCTATAAAGTACGTGCTCAAAGGTAGAAGGGAGATTTTTAATTTGATCTACTTACCTGACAACACTGTGCCAGTCAGTGAAAGTTGTTTTTTGTGGTTATGTCTATTTTTGTTTATGTTTTTATTGTTTCGTAATTTTAATAAATATAAAATAAGATGATTTTCGCTAATTTGGGTTCTACCGTTTAAGGTAAATAAAAAGTTTTTTTACTGTCACTACAATAAATATGTCACTTGCAAAACCAATAGCAGTTTTTAGAATGACATCATAATATGTATCACACCAGTGTTGTAAAGTACTTTTGCAACACTAGTGCTGTAAAGTAATTTACAACACTAGTGTGATATAACGCATTTTCTATGCATGAAACCAGTGTGCTATTTGCTATTTTCACAAGTGGTCGTAGGAAAAGAAAAATACAGGGTTATTTCTAAGTTGAGATTTTTCTTTTATAACTATTGAATGCTAGAAAACAGGAAATATTTTCAGATAATATTATGACCGAAAATGCTTCGTTTCCAAGATACAAGATGGTAAAGTTTTAAGAATTTTTTTTTTTTTTTCATAACTTTCCTACCACTCTTAATTTAATATTGGATTGGGGCGCCAAAATCTCGTCCATTTTAATGCATCCAAAACACAATCATGTTCCTTGTCGCGAAAAGAGTCATTAAATACTCATCCTCTACTTATGAGCGGCCAAGTTTTACAGAGCAAAGACACCTTCAATCTTGTGGGCGTCATATTTGAAAGTAACCTTAACTGGCATAAACACATTCTATCTATAGCCACGGCAGCCTCAAAAAGCTTGGATTTCTTTTTCGAGCCAAAAGTATTTTTCCGCTTCTAATTTATACACTTTATATGTGTGCCAAATCCGATCTCCCTTAGAATATTGTTCTCATATCTGGGGCATGGCGTCCCCCACAACCCTAAGCATTCTTGATTCTATTCAAAGAAGAGCTATTCGTCTCATTAATGATCCTTCACTTACAGAAAGGCTTCCCTCTCTTGCCCATCGTCGGGCTGTGGGGGATTTCTCGCTTTTTATAGGTACTTCCATGGCTTCTGCTCTGAAGAATTGTCCAGTATAGTTCCCCCACTTACGGTTCCCAACAGAGAAACTCGTGGTTCCGCGCGTATGCATCCCTATACGGTCCAACTGGACAGGCCCCGAACTTCCCAATTTGTTCGTTCTTTTATCCCTAGAGTTACTAGATTGTGGAACCTGCTGCCCGTGGAGGTCTTTCTTTCCCCCCAAATCTTCAAGTATTTAAGTCCCGTGTCAACAAACTCCCTTTTACCTCGCTTAAGACACCCACGGTACGTTAGTATTTAGGCTTTTAGCCTTCGTGGTTTGTCCAAAGATAAAAAAACTCCAGAAATTATAACAAATTTAGGTACACTAATTTTGGCCATTACATTTTGCTGTAAAAGTTTAAAAAGTACCAGTGGCTTTCAAAAATGAGTTGTATTACATTTTTGAAGAAAAAGAAGTACGCCACTGCTTTTCCTTTTAAATCAATAATATTTTTGAAATGATTGTTTACTTTGGAGTTAATTTGAATTCGTGGTACTTTTTAGTACGACAAAAGTTTTCGTTTAAAAAAATAAAAACCATTTTGATGCATGGCAAAATCGCTAAAATCTGATATGATGTTTTGTATGTAAAATTCGTTTTTGTCTAATGTGTATTAAAATAACTTACATTACTACAATTTAAACTTAATAAAAAAAAATCGGTGGTTATAATTCTTAATAGAAGTCACAGACAAAAGACGTCCCGTTAATGACGTCATAATGACGTCTTTAAGATGACGAAAAATTGACGCATATACTTTCTTTTTAAAAGCTAAAATGATACGATGTTTTATTTGAAAATTAAAATGGAAAAAACTTCTTACTGCTTGCAATTTCCCTTGCACTGCAAGGTCGCATCTTTCGGGACACTTTCCAACCTGGAGATGCAAATTTTTACACTAGCCGAAGATATTTCTTTCAATGCTAAATGAGATCACCAACCGCAGACGATTCTCGAAATATTTTGGTCTCATCGGTACGGTGTAGGCGATAAAAAGTGAAGATGTTGAATAAACGTAGTAGTTTATTGTCCATTGCGCCATCTATCGGTAGAGTTTATTTCTATTTCAATTTTGTAAAATTATTAGTCTTATTTTTCTGTCATATAATATTTTGGTTGGATTTTGACACAAATCATATAATGTCACAATATTTTTTCTGGCAGGTTTTCTAAACATGACTTCTTTAGATTTTTATGAGCTAGTATGACAAAAAATGACGTCGAAAAGACGTCACTTCAACGACGTCAAAAACACGTCATTAAAATGACGTTAAAATGACGTCATAATTTTGGTCTGATGACGTCCTATGACCAAAAATGACCGAAAAATGACGTCATAATGACGTCAGCTTGCTGCTTAAGTAGTATCCGACCGAAATTTCGGTTTCGGCCAATTTCGACCAAAAATCATCACTGATTTTGGAAGCTGCCCAAATTTCAGTATTTTAAGGTAATTTAATTAAAAAATAATAATAAAAATATATACACGTCCTAAATTTTAGTATTTTATACTTGACCACGTCAGTGATTCTGAGCAATACTTTTGTTTAAATATTATATTTGATATAAAATAGTTTTTATCTGGTAAACAGATGGGTGCAGGCACTGGCGTATATAATATTTTTTAAATGGTTAAATCTAAACTACAAATATGACTGTAACCCTTACGATTTAACATTGTGGTAAACTTATCCGATAAAAAAGTGACGCCTTCGCCCAGTCCGGCACCCGAAACATTTGGCATTGACACGCTGGGTTATATGGCGGTATAAATATTTGTGGTAGATGATAGACTCGTCAAAAGTAACCCCCTAAAAGGTTTTAAAAGTGTTCTTATCACGAAGTTTTTTTATCTTTATGACATCTCACGAAGACTTATGCCTAAATACCAGTGTACCGTGAGTGCCGGGTTACTGGATGTTTAACCCAATATTGTCGTGTCCCGTCAACGTTATCCAAGTACTGAAACATGCAGTTGCATTTCACAGCACCTTTTAGACAACGCGGTAGTGCTACCACGGACGATATTTTTAAATAACTACTACCTAGAAATGGCAGAATACTACACAGTGATTTGCCATTGCCAACTGTGAGGTGACGAGCTATTAAAAATCCGATGTCCGACTCCGAGATTCGAACCCGGATCGCTGCGGTAAGAAGCTGACACGCTAGCCACTACACCACTGCTCGCCACGCTCATTTCATTACTGGCCCAGGGACTTTTTTGGCAAATTAACAAATAAAAAATTTTTGCTTATGACTCCAACTTATGCAGATACACTGTATATTACACTTTTATTTTAAATTATAGATCTGGCTTTTATAAAACGAAATTAAGATATAAAAATATGTAAACAATATTAGTCTTCACACGCTTTAGAGAGAATTTCAATAAGTTCTCTTTAGATACGTTGTTGAGGAATGTCTAACTGTGATTCTTAAAATATGTTTCCCATATTTATTAGTACCGCTTATGCTTGTTATTATGAAAACCTCGGCCTTTGTTTTAGAAATACAAAAATATCCACTTAGCATTGACTTCATAATTTGAGAACATTCTTCTCGACTACGGTAATTTCAGATTCTTGTATGGAACTTTATCTAGTATTCTTAAGAGCCATAATCTCTTTTTTAAGATATCTTTTATAAGCGATGTTGGAAGATTGCCTTTAAAAAGTACAGTTTTCATTTATATTTTGCCACCCACTTTTAACTATAATCGAGGGGTATAGACAGAGACAACAATGAGACGAGCAACTAAATGTAAATAAACGCAGATGGCGCGTGAGTCGACCACAGTCGTTTGCCCGCCAAATTCAAATTATATAGCTGTGCTATTTTTGCCCTTAATGTTAGGTACTTGTTTTTGTTTCCTATTAATATAAAATATTGGGGTTTAGTTCAATAATTACACACACCTTATTAAAAATGTCATTTATTTGGTTTTTATAAAGATTTTTTTCTTACAGATAACCATGTCAATATTACCTTAAATTATCTGTTGAAAAGCACAAATTTAATATATACACTGTGATCACTAATAAAAGTCAATATTCAAAGTCCAATTAAAGGTAAAAACCACGAAACACACAATAAATCACAGAAAATGTAAACAAACTGTCCAAACAAATCGGCCATTGAAAAATATCAAACACAAATATCGATTAACATTTCGGCGTGACTGCCTGCGGCAACATTGTCAAGTTAAAAATATTCGATTCATGGTATATTTTCTTCTCTTAATTAGATGTGAGCCAAAAAGGACATTAAAGTTTACATGCAAAAATTGTAAACAACTTGGCAACCAGGGCAAAGCGATGATTGCTCCATCTACGATAGCCTGCCATGATGAAAGACAAAGACATATTTATTGGAACTTGCGTTAAACCAGAAAGAGATAAATACAATGGACAAATTGTTAGGACCAGTTACTCGTCTCATTCTTGTCTCTGGTATAGAAAAAAGTCCTGTATAAAAGTTTCATACTTTTTCATCTATTATTTTTTGGGCATAAAAATTAAACAAATAAGCATCAAAATCCAAAGAAAATGGAGAGGTAAACTTTTTTTAAATGGGACATCTTGCATATTATGTCACCATTTAAAAAATCTTTTACAAAGCTTTACAAAATACCACATTTAATATACAGGGTGATTTAAAAATCAATCACGAAACTTAAGGAGGTGATTCTACTTGACAAAAAATGGAAGAGCTTCAAACATAAATGTTTTTCAAAATGTCATTCGTTTTCGAGTTACAAGCCGTCAAAGTTCAATTTTTATTTTGGTTTTTTCGCCAAATTGCATTTATTTTTTAACCAATCCAGTTGATATTTGGCACACAAATCGAGCTTTGCAGATTCTAAAATTCTAAGACAAAAGTACTTTTTTAAATACCGCCAGAGGGTACTTCACCTAAAACTTAAAATTTATTTACATCATAACTTTTTGACAGATATCGCAAAGCTGGAGGCGCCATTTTATAGACAATCAAACACTTAAAAATAAGGTATTCTATCTACAGGGTGTTATTTAATAAGTGTCCGATATTTCAGAGAGTGATTTTTCAAGTATTTTTAAGGTAAAAAGTTCCTATGAACGTGTGGTCTAAGATGCTTCGCTTTCAAGATACAGGTGTCAAAGTTTTATTTTTATTTATGTTTTTCTGCATAATTTCCTAAATAATGCCGATTTCCGAACGAAAATTGGTACCTGGGGGTTTTTGACATGAGAAATTTGAATTTGTTCTTAATTTAGCTCTTACTTGTAGAGGGCGCTAGCCACATGTATATTCTCACTTTCAAAGGCTCATGACTTTTTGTACAACCCTGTATTTACATTTTTGTTAAAAGAAATGGATTCCTTAGTCATTTTTACGTAAAAAGGTACTCTTATTAGATGACGCTAGGAGCAACCGTTTTCGAAATATTTTAGTTTAAAATAATCGATGCATACGCTTAGTTATAAATATGCTAAGTAAAGACCGGCTACTTGATAAAACCGTCATTTTCGGCATAAATAAAAATAAAACTTTGACACCCTGTATCTTGAAAGCGAAGCATCTTAGACCACACGTTCATAGGAACTTTTTACCTTAAAAATACTTGAAAAATCACTCTCTGAAATATCGGACACTTATTAAATAACACCCTGTATATTAAAGTCGATAAACCACACCGTTTAGGCACCAATAGACATCAAAATTTTCATCAATTTCAATCAAATTACCTAAATACATGCAAGGTGTCCAGTAACTCAACCAACAAACTTTACGGAGGCGATTCTACAACAGAAAATGAGAAAATACTTCATATAAACATATGTCCTAAACGTCTTAGTTTTTAAACTACGGGGTGTTAAACATTAAGAATAACTTTTTCTTTTTAATTTTTAACACTCCGTAGTTCAAAACTTAAACGTTTAGGACATATGTTTATATGAAGTTTTTTTGTATTGTTTGTTGTAGAATCGTTTGGTTAAGTTTGTCGGTTGAGTTACTGGACACCCTGTATGTATGTAGGTAATTTAATTGAAATTGCTGAAAACTTTGATGTCTATTGGTGCCTAAAGGGTGAGGTTTATCGACTTTAATAAAGAGTACCCTATTTTTTAAGTTTTTGATTGTCTATAAAATGGCGCCCCCAGCTTTGCGATATCTGTCAAAATAAAAAGTTATGATAAATTTTAAGTTTTAGGTAAAGTGCCCTCTGGCGGTATTTAAGAAAGTACTTTTGTCTTAAAATTTTAGAATCTGCAAAGCTCGATTTGTGTGCCAAATTACAACTGGATTGGTTAAAAAATAAATGCAATATGGCGAAAAACCAAAATAAAATTGAACTTTGACGTCTTGTAACTCGAAAACGAATGACATTTAAAAAAATTATATGAAGCTCTACCCTTATTTTCTCAAGTAGAAACACTTCCTTAAATTTCGTAATCTATTTTTTAATCACCCTGTATTTATCTTTTATACTTTCGGAAATATGGCCATTGAAACCTGCATATAATTTCCATTATATCTATGGTCTCAGCTTAGTGCCGTAGGTAGGTATGATGGAAATTACCTGTTTTTGCTATTTTTCAGATTTTAGTTGTCATATTTCGAAAACTATTAATAATAGGTATATCAAATGTGGTGTTTTGGTAAATCTTTTAAAATATTCTTTTAATCGTGATATAATATTAAGGGTATTGCATTTTAAAAAGTTTATCTCCTTTTTCTCGAGTTTTTGATGTTCATTGGTTCTTTTTATGCTTAAAAATATTAGATGAAAAAGTATAAAACTTTTATACTTGGTTTTATAGTCAAAAGTGAGTGGCAAAATATAAATAAAAACCCTGTATATAGGTCCGCAAATGTATTGTTTCTAAAATACAGGGTCTTAAAGTTTTTAAAAACATCGGTTTTTAATCAATATCTTAAATATCCCGTAACCGATTTTGATCAAATTTGGTAGTCATATTTGTAGCATTATTGAGCCCTAACCACATTAAATTTATTGAGTCCAGTGGTGTCTTGAGCGGCAATTAAACGAATATTTCTTTCAAAACAAATGTACGCCACTGGCTTTGAGCATTTTTAAATTATTTAAATCAGGAAAGAGAAATAAAGTTTCTTTTCTTGATTTTTTGCATCTTGCATAATATTTAGAAAAAAAACATAAACTTCTTCATTACATACCCTGCACCACCCAAAAACAGAGGAAAAATTTTAAAAAGATAATTTCCAAAAGTAATTTTTTTCTTATGGGTATTGTGCAGTTTAGCGGATTTTATTTTTCGAAAACTAAGCAAGAAACAAAAAATATTAAAAGACACAAAAAGCTGTATTTTTAATTATCTACTTTAAAAAAATGTTAAAAATGCACAAAGCCAGTGGCGTACGTTTTGGTTAAAAACTTTCGTTTAGGTACCATTTGAGACGCCACTGCACCTAATAAATAATAAGTCTCTTCCGGCCGTATTCACCATTCTCATAGTTGTCAGCCTGTTATCTGTTTGCTAAGATTTATCTTTCTGATAATATTTTTTTCTTAAGCTGGTATTTACTTCATATTGACTTCATATTAAATGCTACAACTAACTTATTCCAAAAAAAAAATAAAATATATATATACAGAGATCAAAAAACTGAAGTATTTTTTTCAAAATATAAAAGTTACGTCACTTTATTTGACAGTCTAACGGCTATTAGCCTGATAAATATTTATCAGGGATTGGTGAATACGGCTGTTAATGCTACAAATAACACTGCTAAAAATCGGTAAAGGGTTATTTAAAATATTAATAAAAACCCATTTTTTCAAAAAGTTTAACAACCTGTATCTTGGAAACAATGCAGAATCACCTCCTAAAGTAGTACAAAAGGAATTTCCGGACACCCTGTATAAGCCCTGTAGGTTCTAAAATAAGACACGTTTTTTGAAGATAAATTTACCAAATAAACCATTTTTGTTTTCAAAATCGTTTTTCCGTTGTAAGTACGGGGTGCCCGAATTTTTGTTGCATTTGCAGAGATTTTCGGTTAATATTAGAGATAAAGATTTGCTGTTTTTGCGAACCATTGCTACTCTTTGATGAAACGAAAGATGACACTAAAATATTTTTCATGGCCCTCTTAGTTTTTTGACATACAGGGCGAAGTTCATTTTTTTCCATTTTGTGACCCCTTCGTATTTTAGTTGTCATATAACTTACAACAAAAATAAAAATGGATATTGGTAGATACTTTTACGTAGAATCCAGTGGTGTAGTTAGATTTATTTAAACTTTATATTTTTCGAGATATGAACCAAACATATGATTTTCCTATGGAACACCCTGTATATATTCTTATTAATTAAATTATAGAGGATGAGAGCTTTTCAAACATATATAACACCTTATAGTTATTTTTATATTTTTAGACCCTAAATTAATGTTTTTAATTTTAAAATTGAATTTCGCATAGTGGGTCATGAAATGAATTTCGCCATGTATGTCAAAAACTAAGGGGCCCATAAAAATATTTTAATGTCATCTTTTGTTTTAACAAAAAGTAGCAACAGTTCTCTTAAACCATAATTCTCTATCTCTAATAATACCCGAGATACCCTGCAATTGCAACAAAATGTGATCACCCTGTACACTTCAGATTCAAACAAAAGTAAAAATTAACTGACCTCCACGTTTTCCATTTTCTTAGAAGTAAGCGGTGTTCCAGAAAATGTAGAAAACTTTCAATTTAAATCATAAAATACCATTTTATTATTTAAACCAGGCCAATCCTGTTAGCCACAGTTACAATTTAATGATTTGCTTTTGACTGACAAAAATCAGATAATAATTACCTACGCATTCTTATTCGAATGTAACAAACATACATAGTAACGTCGCTAACATCACATAAAGCTTAAATAACTGATTTTATCTCGTACTTCATGTGTATGTCTTTTTATTATATATCTTCATCGGCATGTTACGGTATATTCTATTCCCTGAAACAAAACTAAAAAAAACATTACACTGTATTCTATAAACGCAAAATGTCTTCTTGAAATATTTTAGCAATAGTTGATGGTGATTTGGGTCACCCTCAAATAGTTCTTAACTAAAAAGTTTTAAAAAAATTCTACGATAACATGTGAAAATAGCAAATAGTTAAGATGGGTCCACATTTAATTCATTCTGAAAGCGATGCCTCCGAGTACACAAAAAATGATAAAGTAAAGAAATCCTTTGTGAACAATGATTTATTGCAGCAAAAATATTTAATCCGACGAGTTTCTAGTACCACGCCACGTGCCACCGGTTTTATAGTAGGACAGAGGCGAAATAAGAGAATGTTTTTTAAGTAGGTGAGACTTGTTTTAGCAATGTTTTATTTATTATTTATCTAAAAATATGTAATCAGGCTCTGTCCGAGGCTATGTGCATACGAAAAGGTTTGTTTACTTTATCATTTTTTGTGTACTTTGCGGTATTGCATTCAGAATGAATTAAATGTGGACCCATCTTTACACTGTTTTCATGCCCTATATTACACTAGTGTTGCAATAGTAATATCAACAATAACATTACAAGTGTGGAAAGTGAATAATTTCACACGAGTGGAAATATTGTTGCACGAAACGTCAGCCGAGTGCTACAAACCCTCAAATTTAAAAAAATCATTTTCACACAAGTAATGTACACTATTTTTCCTACGACCAAAAATTATTCACCAAAAACTTAAGCGTTCTTTTTTAATGCTTTAAGTTAAAATTTTGACATAAAATTAAATTCTCTACAACATTTATTTATAAAATTTTGATCTTTTTTAACACGCTTTTATTAGCTTGGGTTGTAACTATCTATCTATCTATCTATCTATCTATCTATCTATCTATGTAACGGAATCTTTGAGCCTAATTTTTACCAACTTCCAGCGATTCAATTTCTTTGAAACTTTGCACACGTATCAAGGACCGATGACAATGCAATAATTTAAAAACAGTATCCCGTTATCCTGATTAGGACCGCCAGGATAAATAAATTCCTTTACAGATCCTCTGTGCTCTCTTGACAAAATGGCGAAGGAATTTTTAGTGAATAAACTGGAGCATTTATTTTAAAAAACTAATTGATATATCGAACTAAAAAATGAAAAATAAATAATAGTTTAAAAAAACTAAAAAACACGCTTTTACCGAACTAAAAATTAGAAAATAATTTTTAATTACAAAGAGTTTGTCACTTCAGAATAAAAGCCTGGGGTGCTTAATATATTAAATGTTATAATTATTCTATTTGCAAATATCTATGAGGGAAAAGTTATGAAAAAATAGTAAAATGCACCCACGCTTTTTACTCTGAAGTGACAAACTCTTTGTAATGAAAAATTATTTTCTAATTTTTAGTTCGGTAAAAGCGTGTTTTTTTAGTTTTTTAAACTATTATTTATTAAAAATATGGGTAGACTAAAAACCAGTTACAAAGATGCCACAAGCGTCATTACAAATAAAGCCGCCATTCAACTATTGCTGTCTAAACGCGTCGTTTAAAGCCGAATTTTTTATTGTCAACGGTTGTCAACGGTTCAAAATCATTAAATTTTTTGGTAAATAATGACGTCATCAAGGTCGCGTGTTCAACCGTTTTTAAAAACAGGTCGGAGAACGCTGCAAAGAAGTGAGATCCCTTAAAAGAGAAAGATATTAAGTAATCTGGCGGCTGTTGTAGTTGTGGATGTTACAAATACGAAAAAAGATTATTCATAAAATAAATAAAGAAAGGAAAAATAATTAAATAACTAAAAAATGAAGTAACTCGCGAGCTGGGTTAAGCAACAGGAAAAGTGAGGTTAAAAATTATCAGCTGATACATAGGTTTAAAAACATCGGTTTTTTTACTACATTTTTAACGACGTCATTTTTAAATATTTATTATTAAAACGTCTTTTGAACCGTTGACAATAAAAAATTCGCCTTAGATCGTGTGCGAGCAACAAAAAGGAGAATAATTGAAAGGGAGACAGAAGTGGTGACGTCGTGGCATTTTTCATATTTAAAGTAGCTCGCCCTTTATACTTTTAATCAGAGTAAAATTTTAAATTTATCAGTTTTGGACCTTGCGACCAGTTTTCCCAAAAGAACGTTTAAAAATTCCAAATTTTTTGGTCCATTTGTCCTCTTGTAACACCTATCCTGGGACACACTGATATTTTTTCTGACTGCGGTATATTAGGGCAGCTCATAAAATACGTGAGGAGTTTTTTTCCAATTTTTTGACTTGTTTTTGTATAACTCATCATTTAGAATATAAAAAGGTCCTCACTTAAAACATATTTAATGGCTTTTTCCATGTTATTCCAATTAAGAGCCTGATAATTCCAAATTTATTTTAAATAACAATATGACAGCGATGATATCTGGTTTTTTGTTCTGGCTGGCGTGGATTTTTTTTCATTTTAAATTAAAACACCCCAATTTTTTTAAATCATAGTCTACACCAAATTATAAGCTTATTAGCCCCTTCTAATTTATACACTTTGTATGTGTCCCAAATCCGACCTTCCTTGGAATATTGTTCTCATATCTGGGGCATAACAGAAAGGCTTTCCTCTTTTGCCCATCGTCGAGCTGTGGGGGATTTATCTCTTTTCTATAGGTACTTCCATGGCTTCTGCTCTGAAGAATTGTCCAGTATAGTTCCTCCACTCAGGGTTCTCAACAGAGAAACTCGTGGTGCCGCGCATATGCATCTCTATATAGTCCAACTGGACAGGCTCCGAACTTCCCACTTTGTTCGTTTTTTTATCCCTAGAGTTTCTAGAATGTGGAACCTGCTGCCTCCGGAGGTCTTTTCTTCCCTCCCCCTCTTACCTCGTTTAAGACACCCACGGTAGGTACGTTAGTATTTAGGCTTTTAGCCTTGGTGGTTTGTCCAAAGATTAAAAAAAAACGTATTGTTAATAGGCTTAGGGATATGCCCTCGATAAAGAAAAAAATTATCCAATTCATTATAAACGTATTTAAAACCTTATTCCCTTCACCTAAAAATGTAGGTGCTAAATACTTTAGAATCACCCGCTTTAAACTACCATAAAATTAATTATCGAAATTTACAAAATAAAGAAATAGTAGCAATACTTGATTTCGTAATTACGACATTTGTAAAAAAAAGGTGTTACAGAGTTAAAATAATTCCCAAGTAAATATCAAAAATAAGTATTTATCCTTAAGGGGATATTCTAGTCTGTCTAGAGATCCGAATTTTGAGCATATTTTGTCAATAAATAAAAAAAAGCAGTTGATACTTGTACTATTCGTTTATTTTATCATTTCTTTATTCATGTTATATAAAGAGTATACAAAATTAATTAAAAAAAAAATAATAATAAAATTATGAAGTTATGCATCCTTGAAGCTGGAGGGAGAAAAAAACGCCATGTCGTCGTCGCCATGATTTCTACCGTCATGGTGATTTGAAAAATTAAAAATTTGACAGATTCTTGAATGATACTAATGTCCTTATCGCGTAAACCACCAAAACTGAAAAAAGTTATTCGATAAAATGGCGGCTTCTCAAAAGTAAAGGTTGATTTTTTCAGTAGTGCTAGACTTTCTTGAATTTTTAAAAAATTTACCAAATTTAAAATTTTCAGTTTTTGGTGGTTTCAGCGATAGAGAGATATTTAAAGAATGTTCATGTTAAATTTTAAGTAAATCGGTTGATTAGAACTTGAGATATTGTGACAACCATATCGAAAAAAGTAGTTTCGGGAAAAAGGCGTTTAAAGTTTTGCGTTGAGTTTCAGGCAGCGTGACTGATAACATGGTACTATATACCATACGTTCTCTTAATCAGCCATTTCAGCTTCCTACATGACGTAGTATACTAAAAGTATTATGGAAAGAAGGAAAGAGAGTTATTCATATGGGTAGCCCGCCCTCCAATCGCTTATTGTTAGAGTCGTCACCTCAGACCGATCTAGTTGCCACAGTACTAAGAGTGCCGTGACTTTAAAAATAATTCCTTTGGAGAGATATTTTTAAGAACTAAAACTCACCAATTATAAAAAAAAACAATTTTTCCAATTTATAGACAAGAATACCCCCTTAATGCAAATCAAAAACAAAACCATTGATTACATGATTAAAACCTTTTTACTCTACTTAAAACTGTAACAAATTTGATGCAAAAAGACGGCAAAAAAATAAATAGCATCGAAATAAGCTTCAGCTTGCCTCGTCATGGAAAATAATTTTAACAATACAAAGAACAAGTGACATGACGAATTACCGGTGCATGTAAATACTGATTGCGCGATGTTTAATAAAAACAAAATGTCGGTTCGATAAAAATAAAGATGTATGATGCACACATTATGCCTAGTAACGTTTTACAGGTGGATTCAAATGTAGACTTTTGTATTAGCGATTCAGGTTAAGATCCTCTATCGGCTACTTTCTGAACCCTTTGAGTGCACTATGACATTTATTTGTCATATCGTGACGTTGACATTTTGAAATACTACTATGTGACGTATAATTTTGGAATTCGTAGGGCTACTTGACGCCACTGGGACCAATGTACCATATGGAACTATCTTCTTGGGACAATGAGACCGGTGGACCATTAAAACTAACTTTGCATTTTTTAAAACCCAACTTAACTTATTTGACTAACTAAATTTAGTACGGGCATACCCCCCACTAGGGGTAGCTCCATACGGGGCTTAACTAAAACTTTAACTTTATTCTTGACTTCACTTTTACAACCTACTTCTTACCTAATCTCTTTTCAACTTCTCTTCTCCCTTTAAATATTAAATTTTCCAGTGTTTGTTTTGCATTTCTACGCGACCCAGTTTGTTTAATGTTTTTATTTTATTATTATAAGAGTAACCTAGAAAATTGTTTAATTTATACTTTTAAAACCTTGACCCCTCACGTCATTTAGCAAAATTCCCAATGTTAAGTAACCTAATTAAAATGTATGCTTATTTTAAAATTCCCAAAAATGTATATTTTAAAATTCCCAAAATGTATACTTTTTATACTAGGTGTTCACAATATTTTGCTTGATTTCGTTGCAGTATCGTATTTTATAAATGTTTTTTTTTTAATTTATTGATAAAGTGCACTAAAAAATAGAAAAAAAGGCAATCTACAATTTGTCGAGGTGAAGCTATGGAGGTATTAAGAAACATTCCCGAAGAAAAGCAATCTGATTATCAATCTATTATGATGTTTCTTGAAATAAGATATGGCAAAACTTATCTACAAGAAGTATATAAGGTCCAGCTCTAACTTAACACCACTTAAAACTGTAACAACTATAATGCAAAAAACGGCAAAAAAAAATAGCATCGAAATAAGCTTCAGGTTCCTTTTTTTCTCGACCTGCAAATAGTACGGACGTTCGTAGAAGGCTACATAGTTTTCCCAGGGGTGGCGACTGAAGGAGTTGTACGGGCGTTTTGTTTTACCCTTGAGGATCAAGAAAAGATTTACGATAAATTGTTGGCTTCTTTCTTTTGGAGCTAAGCGCTGTGAGTAAAGATTCATATAGCCTGATGTTTCTACGTAGTGGTGTGCACGTGTTTTCATAACGGCCGATGATGGGGGCGCCTTCTGCAGAAAGTTTCACTTTGACAGTGACCGGTTATGCACAATACCAGTAGCAGATCTTGGGTTGACAGTTACAATTTATGCATCGCATCGATAATTCTTTGCATCCAATTTCTGGGAGCGATAAAGCTTGACTATCTAGATTTTCCACCGACGAAGTCCTGGAAAGCATAGTCTGGAAGGTAGAGAGCTGGCTAATTGTCGTGCAACAGGGCCAATAAAAGAGAAAGCAAAAAAAGGAAGCTTCAGGTTGCCTAGTCATGGAAAATAATTTTAACAATACAAAGAACAAGAGACATGACGACTTACTAGTGCGTGTGTGTGACATTTTGCCAAAATATTTAAAATAAAGGCAGTTTTTTCTTGGTCTATTTTTACGTCTTTGTAGTTTTTGAAGCCCCTGTACAAAACAACCCAAAATTTTCAACTTGTATCTTGTTTTTTTAAGAAGCAAAAGCAGTTGCCTTCCACAAATTTTTGGAACTTTTAAATTTTGGATCCATTTGTCCCTTTGTAAAGTCCATCCGTGGACATAATACGCTATAAGTCCATCCGTGGACAATACGTTTGTCCAGCAAGTTGACAGAAATATTTGCAACTGTTCGGATTCTGCGCACGTCAAATTTGTCGTTCCAGCAGTGCCATGTGCCAAAATTATACAATTGTTTGTTGTTCCAGTAGTAGTTTTCAGATGTTGAAAACATGTTGGAAACTGTTTGAAAAGTTTGCAAACTTTCTTCAAACATTAGGGTTTGTTCCCGCAGAATGTTGGAAACATGTGTAACAATCGTAAAACGCAGAATTGTTACAAACATTAGTCAGAAATGTTGGCAACAGTTTTCTGCTGGAACAACAAAATAGACAGGCGTGCATACTGCTTATACGTCAATACAAGAAAGGTTATGTTAAAAATTGTCAGTAATGTTTGAAAAAAGTTTGCAAACTTTTCAAACAGTTTCCAACATCTTAAAACTACTGCTGGAACAACAAACAATTGTATAATGTTACAACCTAGGTTTGTTCCAGCAGGCTGTCAGAAATGTTTCCAACCGTCCGGATTCTGCGCACGTCAAATTTGTCGTTCCAGCAGTGCCATGTTTCTAACATTATACAATTGTTTGTTGTTCCGCAATAGTTTTAAGATCTTGGAATTATGTTGGAAACTGTTTGAAAAGTTTGCAAACTTTCTTCAAACATTACTGACATTTTTAACATAACCTTTCTTGTATTGACGTATAAGCAGTATGCTCGCCTTGTTTATTTCTCGTTCAGCAGAAAACTGTTTCCAACATTTCTGACTACTGTTTGTTACAATTTCTGCGTTTTTGATTGTTGCTAACATGTTTCCAACATTCTGCTGGAACAAACCTATTGCATAGCTTTCCGCACTTGTAACTATTCCATATTGTCTTTCTTACAGGCGACATTGTAGACTTTTCAAATATATTCACTACTTAAACCAATATAAAAGTAGTATTTATTGTTTTGTACAATAAAATAATAAAGTCAAATTTACCAGTACCATTTTAAACCTGTACCACTTCTTCACACCACTCAAAAAAACGCTTGATGCCATTAAACCCATTAAAGAAAATATCTTGAACTGAAGAGCAGAAAAAACGCGCCATGTCCACTTTTGTCATTCTTAATTTCGTTCTGACCGAAAACAAAAACGGCATTTTGAAAAGGACCACCTTTAGTAACCTTCAAAGGTCGTACGAGCGAAGAATAATAACATAAAACGGAATTAATTTCTTGTAAATCAATTTCTTTCTACAAGTTAAAAATCCTGCTTGGGTTTTGTGGATTCGTGACTACATGCGGACCAAAAAAGTTTAAATGACAGAAAGACAGTGCCGTGTAGTAGTGTTAAATTGGATTTAATTAGATATATTTTATTAAAAGGTTGGTTCCAAATTTACCAGAAGAGGTAGCACCAAGTTTTGGGTAGGTATTTGAGGCAGGCTGGGAACTTGTCATATAGGGGAAAAAGGCCTAAAGTGACCTACTTTGTAAATTTTTCCCTATATTTCAAAAAATAATAAAGCGATTTATTATAACAAAGTGCCTTTATAACTTATTTTTAGTCATTACATAAGCCAAGGTTCACCTAATCCAGCATCGAAGAAAAAAAGATAACGACTATTTTTCATAATGTCTCAAAGAGTATGTCATTTTAGGGATGGTGTCAGATAAAATAGCTTAGGCTAAAACGGCATATACCTTCAACAGACGATTTTAAGGATTTTATAAAGTAAAAACATATACACTAAATAAATTTAAAACTCATTTGCATTAAAACATTTAACATTTATAATATGATAAGGTAGGTATGTAAATGTTAATGTAAAAAAGTTCACGGAACATGTCTTTGCTCTAGGGAGACTAAGAGCATTCAGCATGGGCTCACTTTAAACAACCTTGGCGTATCGATTTCGTGTTATATTTACCAAACATAAAAAAAAGAAGTTTTTAACGTTAACAAACACGTTAAAATAGGTATGTCATTTTACCCAAAAACGACAATTTAGCAAACATGTTTAAATTTTGAGAGTATAAATATACCTATAGTAATCATATTTATAAATAAACATATCCAAATTATTGTGTTTCAATAAAAAAGAAACAAAACTTGTATCAAAACTATGTAAATTCGCAAAATGTACAAATTCTAAACTGATTAGAATTCTTTTTGTGGTTGGTGAATTGGAAATTGAATTCAAAATGTCGTACAAAAATGAATCAGGGATATGCACCTGTACGGTAATTTTGATACTAACTGCAGTGATCATATTATATGCTCCAACAAGTTTAAAAAGTCGCTGCTAAAGCGGGAAATTAAAAATTATGAAGTGTGTTATTAACCTAAGTATGCCATTTTAGGCGAGTTTCCCCTACTTGTCCTATTATGCCCCAACACGGAGCAGCAAACCTGGCTGCTGCGTGGCGAGTCTAAAGCAAAATAAAAAAATATGTTAATTTTTGGGTTCCAAAAATACAGGGTGATTTCTAACTATGGTACGAAACTTAAAAGGCGCTTTCTTATGTATTTTTATGAAAAAAGTTTCTATATACAATATACGTATGTCAGACTTCATTTCTGAGATATAGGGCATTACAGTTTTGAAAAAAATCTGTATTTTTTAAATATTTTTAAAACATTTCAACCGATTTGGATTTAATTTGATATACCTATTTAATGTAGTAAGTAAGGGGCTTGTAAAGCTCTACCTAAATTAAGATTATCGGGTCCAGTGGCGTCTCAGTGGGTTCCACTGCCAATATTATTGTGACAAAAAAGTATGCCTCTGACTTTTTATAAGGTTAAACGTTTTTTCTGATTTGGCAATCAACGATTTGATTTTTAGTTCCTTGTATTTTCCTTAAATCTGCTTTCGTTTTTAAGAAAAAAATATTAAAATCTATTTTTAGAATGACTAAACGTGGTTTTAATTTTTTTCTCGAAAACGAATCTGGATAAAAAAATACAAGGATTAAAAAATTTAAATTCTTGATTGCTTAATCAGAAAAAAATTAAAACTTTATAAAATATCAGTGGCTTATAGTTTTCACAATAATATTGGCTGTGGTGCCACTGAGACGCCACTGGACCCGATAATCTAATTTAGGTATAGTCATCAGATTGGACGCTCGCTTGGCGAAATTTTTGAAGCCTCGATGGATGTCCGCTTCATAAATCCCAATAAGCGAGCGTCCAAGCTGATGACTAAAAATTTAGCATTGATCTGGGTGTCAATAGTAAAACTATAATTGTCTTTGGTATAGCTTTTCAAGCGCCTTAATACAGTAAATAGGTATACCAAACCCAGCAAACAGTATTTGCCGGCAATATACATTTTTCATATTGGCATTGATGGTAGAGCATTGGCAATTGGTGGCAATATTATGCCAACATCTAATACGCATTAAAAAGTCACCCTAAATAACCACTCAATTGCCAATAAATTTTACATGCAGGCGAATTGCCAACAAGCATAAAAAATGGCGGCATACCAATCCTAATTAAATAAAGCATGCTATTTTGTTGCAGGCAAATAAATAACGAATATTTGAAGGCAAACCTTCAACGCATATTCATACTTTTCAAACCATATTTTTAACATTGGTATTTAACTAACATTAGAGCAATTTTTTTATCTGTTTTATTTATAATGGCAGCTAAAGAATTATTTTATGTTTTTACATAATTTAAAGAAAATTGCCTTTTCATAACATTTTATTGTTATAAATCATGCAAATAAAAATTAAGTCAAACCAAATGTTTATTATGTATTTTTGAGAGAATAAAAATAAAATGATGGTAAAATAAGCCAGGTTAATTTCGACTCAAGGTGACAAATTTAAATTTCCCGCTTAGCTGAAATACAAGATTTGACGATTTTTGACAGATGAAGCAAAATTGCTTTTGTTTGACCGTTTGAGCAATTGTTTTCTACGTGGTTTTCTAGCTTTTTAGTTTATTTTTTTAATAAAATAGTTTTTTAATAGACATATAATTAACTGTATTCATTACCTAATTAGTGTGTGTTGTGTGATTAATTGGTGATGGCATGGCTAGTCGAGAAAGCGAGTTATTCAAGTAGACTGTTAGGAGCTCTAAACATTTTGTTTAAAACCTTTTAAGTTTGTAGTTACTTAAAAAAATTATATGAAATTACGTAGTTGCCTTATTAAAAGTTTTAAAGATGTGTTAATAAAAATATTATATATATTTAATATTTTTTTTTACATTTACTCCTTTAAAAATATCTCCCTATGTTTTGGATCTGAAAATTGAGTATAAGTGACCCTTAAATACTTACTAGTTTAAGTTTTTTTTTTTTGATTTACTGTCTTTTTTAATTTTATTACATACCTTTAATTTTTATGGTTTATTGTTACTGTATAAAAATTTATATTATGTAATTTTTTAATGATAAAGTTTTTCTGCCTTTTTTTATTTTTTCGATTACAAAATTCTAAATATGCTATTTAACTTTTGGGACATTTAAGTTATAAAACTTGCAATACTTATTTAATGATAAATGCCATTATCCAAAACGCATTTTTCATCATAACATATTAATGATGGATGCCATCACAGTATCTGCAACACGTGGCCAAATAACGGCCAATTGCCCACTTTTGTGTCTTTTTGATACCTTTTTGCCAATAACTTATTAATGATGGATGCCATCATCCTAAACGCATTTTTTCATCATAACTTATTAATGACAGATGCCATCACATTATCTGCAACACGTGGCCCAAGAACAACCAATTGCCCACTTTCGTGTCTTTTTGATACCTACCTTTTTGCCAATGCTTTGCCATTAAAGAGTGTTGGCAATGCCAGTAAATTAAATATACATGGCCAGCAAAAAATGTTATATGGGGATTTTGTCCAAATCGGTTAAAGCGTTTCTTTTATTTAAATATAATTCTTTAACCTCCTTGTGTGCCATTTAGATATGTTATAATAATAATATGTTAAAGCTCCCTTAGTTGTCACATTCCAATTTATTTTGCGCTAAATAAGACCTTGATAAAGCACCAATATAAAAGGTGTAAATTACTATTAAGCATAAAATTTATGACCAAAGGCAGATGCAAAGTATATCAGTTTATTTTAATAAGTCCAGTAAATATCTGTTGCTTTGTTGATTCAACATAAAGATATATTTATCCTTCAAGCTTCAATTAAAAATGAACAAATGGTAGAAATAAAACGAAACGATTTATAGCAATAAAATACAATAATTAGACAAATTTATGAGATTAAGAAGCGCTTTAACAAATTGTAACAATAAATTGCGATTTTACTGATTTAATATCTAAGATGATAATGATGATATATTGTGGGTTTAGAGAAATAGAGGCTTAAGTGAGTAAAAAAAAAAACGACGATTTCTCTTTAACTATTTTACGTTAATGAATGTGAAGAGTTTCTTTTATTCAATCGTCTATTAAGGAATTAGTTTTTTTATTCTAAAACCGGATCTAGAACATACGTATACAGCGACTCAACGCAAGTTGGCGGCATATGGGAAACTTTTTTATTTTAAATTTTATGAAAAAAGTATCAATGATAATTATTACTAAAATGATGGAGTATAAATTCAGAGTTGGGCAGAATACTGAAAATTGGTATTCAAATACGAATACGAATAACGGAAAAGAAAGTATTCGAATACCGAATATTTGAATACTTGGAGAAAAAAGTATTCGAATACATGAATACCCGGAATCGATATTCGAATACTGGAAACGAAAAGATTCGTATACTACTAAACAAAACATACGAAAAATTGAAGAGCAAAAAAAGGTCCTTACCTCTATTTTTCTCTATTTTCCTTCCCTTTTGTTATTAAAATCATTACAATTTTAGTATTTGGATACTGCTTACACTTGCTTACACTTTTCGGTATTCAAATACTCACAAAAAATATTCGTCGAATATTTCTAAAGTATTCGAATACAGAATACCAAACACACAAATGTATTCCAATACTATTCGAATACCGGCAAAATATATTCTGAATACTATTCAGAATACTGAGTATTCGAATACGACCCAACTCTGAGTACAATCAACTACTGTACTTCTGTACGCTTTTATTCTGAAGTGAATTATTCTGTTATTATCTTAAATTTTATTATAATTCTATTTTAAGGTATATAATTATTATTTATTGTTTGACCTTTTATTACTGTAATACAAACTCTTAGTAATGAAAAATTATTTTCTAATTTTTAGTTCAGTTGCAAATAAAAGCGTGTTTTTTAGTTTTTTTTAAACCATTATTTATTTTTCATTTTTAGTTCGATATATCAATTAGTTTTCTGTGAACATGTGATATTGAAATGTTTCACGAACTATTTCGTAATCTAATCATTTCATTTAAAGCTTCACTGTTGCATGGGGTTTCAGAACGCAACTACTCCGAACAAGTTTCTGTCAGCCTTATGCTGAGAGTACGTTCGAAACTGCACGCATGCTTTATTTATCCTGGCGATCCTAATCAGGATAACGGGATACTGTTTGCAGATTATTGCATTGTCATGGGTCCTTGATACCTGTGCAAAGTTTCAAAGAAATCGAATCGCTGGAAGTTGGTGAAAATTAAGCTTAAAGATTCCGTTTCATACATACATACATACATACAATCCAAGCTAATAAAAGCGTGTTAAAAACATAGTCAGATTCAAAGAAAAATCTCTAGTCTGGCATCGCTAAACCTAACTAAATAAAAATCAAACAAGAAGTTCTAATTCAACGATAAAAATTGGAAAGAAGTAACCACGCATATTATGTACAACTGTACAATTTGCCTAATAATTCAGGTACCTAAATCAAACACAATTTGCAACTAAGTGCAAGACCTCCTGCAGTGAAGTAAAATAGCCCCCTGTTTTCCTGCATATGTTTTCCGTAAGTGTACAAAGACAAACTTGACATTTGATTAACGGTGAGTAGGAGAAGTTGTGGGGACTTGTTTTCCGTCTAGAGCTGCCTAATTTATAACAATGTCTTATAATTAAGTAAACAGATGCTTGTATAATAAAATATGTTCGTTTTTGTTTAAGAACGACATTTAAAGTCTATTTTACAACATGTTTTTTTAATGTTATTTGAGAGTGAGACCTTTATGTAAAACGAGATACAGTGTGTTATCGGCCAAATAAAATAAATTCTATAATAAATAAATGGGGGAATTTTCAAAAAGACGCTCAGACATGTCAGTTTAACAAAATGAAAATATGAAGGATGATCGTAATAATTCTGTATTTTCTAAACCCTTAGCAGAAATAAATACCATAATTAAAGAAAAAATGTCCAAATGAGTTATTTCTTTTTTGGCTTAAAATATTGACAATGACATAACTTATTAATTTGATTTCGGTCGTCGTGATCCCACTTCTGATCTAAGAGGAAGTGGATTTTGGATTTTTTGAAATTAGTTACATATGTCTCTCAAAAACTGCTGCTTAATTCAACTTTTACTACGTATACGTAATAAAAGGTGTTTTAATGCTCAATATTGCAACCTTGACTCCGCCATTGTATTTCTTAAGAAAGTCTTCATTCTTTTTAGAGTCAAAAACACCCCTTTTTATCTTTGGACAAACCACGAAGGCTAAAAGCCTAAATACTAACGTACCGTGGGTGTCTTAAGCGAGGTAAGAGGGAGTTTGTTGACACGGGACTTAAATACTTGAACATTTGGGGGGAAGGAAGAAGACCTCCGCGGGCAGCAGGTTCCACAATCTAGAAACTCTCGGGATAGAAGAATAAACAAAGTGGGAAGTTCGGGGCCTGTCCAGTTGGACCGTATAGGGATGCATACGCGCAGAACCACGAGTTTCTCTGTTGGGAACCATGAGTGGAGGAATTATACTGGACAATTCTTCAGAGCAGAAGCCATGGAAATACCTATAAAAAAGCGATAAATCCCCTTACTTTCTACTGTCGTCATTGGAATAGTACAGGGTGTCCCATTTTGGTTGTCCCTTATGGGAAACTTGGAAACCATAAGAGATATTAAAAATCCGATACCCCATCCTCGAGCTCTTTTTGGAGAAAACATTTATGGTAAAAACAGATCATCACTATCGCGAAGCGTTTCAGAGATACAGGGTGATTCTCGATTTTTCACGTTTTGAAAAGGTCCTGTAGCTTTGTCGTTATTACAGATACGAGAAAACTAATTGCACATTATACAGACACTTTTTTCCGTAGAATCCAGTGGCGTAGCCAAAAATTTTTTGAGCTGTCATTTTTGACATATGACCAAAACATATTTTTTTTTAGGGACACCCTATAAATGATTAGGTAATTAAATTGCTTGTTTTTTCTGATTAAAATAATATATCATAGTAGGTGGTTTCATAAATTTTTACGTCAAATATTGTAAAAATTATGATTTTAAAGACGGATTGCGGCTTCTATCTGTTTTTAAATTGTTTTATATTTTTGTTTTAAAAGGAATCTGTCATCCCTTAGCTCAGGAGACATTTTCGTAGAAAAAAAAACCAAAAATTAGTTTACAACAACAATAATAAACAAGTTATATTAATTAAACTTAAAGATTTATCAAGTTTTTTAATTTTTGATTTTTTTATTATTTTTTATTTTTTATGAATTCTCCATGTCAACTTTACCAATAGAGCAAAAAAAAAAAAATTAAAGTCCAAAAAAAAAAACGAAAAATTTTTAACACACCCTGTATAACTTTGATTTTTATTTTTTATACAACATTATCATACTAATACAGTACAAAAATTTTGTTGCTTCAAATTCATAAATAAGGACGCTATGAATTTTTAAATTTAAACATAAAAATAATTATTTTTAATTTTTGGGACACACTGTATCATTAATATATATAATAATATTCTTCCTTATCATATATATTATTCACCATAATGTCATCCTTATATATTCATAAATAAAATTGTAGGAAATTTTTAAAGTTAAAAATAAAAAAATTATTTTAATTTTTTGAGACACCGTGTATCATTTTATTATGCGTATTAATAATCTTCTACATCATATATATTATTTACCAAAATTTCATACTTATATATTTATAAATAAAGTGGTAGGAAATTTTTAAATTTTAAAATAAAAAAATGCGTCTTTAAAATCATAATTTTTCCAATATTTGACGTAAAAATTTATTAAACCACCTACTATGATATATTATTTTAATCAGAAAAACAAGAAATTTAATTGCCTAATCATTTATAGGGTGTCCCTAATAAAAAAAACATGTTTGGGTCATATGTCAAAAATGACAGCTCAAAAAATTTTTGGCTACGCCACTGGATTCTACGGAAAAAAGTGTCTTTTAATGCAATTAGTTTTCTCGTATCTGTAATAACAACAAAGCTACAGGGCTTTTTCAAAAGTGAAAAAATCGAGAATCACCCTGTATCTCTGTTTTTACCATAAATGTTTTCTCCAAAAAGAGCTCGAGGATGGGGTATTAGATTTTTAATATCTCTTATGGTTTCCAAGTTTCCCATAAGGGACAACCAAAATGGGACACCCTGTACACAAAATTTCTAGTAATTTTATACTCCCCGAAACTGTCCCACCAAGATTCACAACACATAATAGGCAGTAACATAACCTAAGAAAATGTTAAAACAAGTTTATGTAAATACACCGCCCATGACAAAAATTTGGTCTTTTTTCTTATCCACTTACTTTGCAAGCTTATTTTTTACCGAGCGCTACTAGCAAAGTTTTATAGATGCTCTCCGCCTGCAACGGATGAAGACAGCATACAATAGCTTTGTTCGCGGGTCTAGAAAATCCCAGGCTAATCAGGTTACGAACCGGTAACGAACTGATTCCATTGTAACCCGCGAACACAGAACTGTTACTAAAAATTCGGGATTTTACTTACCGCGAACGCTGCTTTTTCACTGCGCATGCGAATAGTCCCAGAACCGGTTTAGAATCAAACCCGCGAACAAAGTTATTAATTAAGAAAACTGCAAAGACACACAATCACTGAGTATTTTGAGTTGCCTGCCAATAACCGATGGAATGCTCCGGATGCGAATCGGTTTGTTTGGTTGCTGCAAAATGTTGACTCTTTACGTTGCGTATATCTTCTTTCTTTTTTTGGCTTGATGCATCTTACATTTTTATTCAAAAATCCGGTCATTAAATGCACTGACCCGTGTGAAGTTTTCGTTGTTTAACTTGCTTATTAGGGAGTTTTCGTATAGTAGTAAATTTGAACTTTTTGTTTGTTAGGATGTTAGGATTAATTACTTGCTATTATTTTTGGTTATATAACAAAGTAGGTAGGTCCTTGACCCAATGACCCTATGGACGAGCAGCGCCTATGCTTGTATACAAAATTTAAAAAAAATCTTTTACTTTTGGACGGAGGTAAGTTGAGTTAGATCGTAATATTTTAGCCTGAGGAATTCGTGGTAGAATTTTAAAGACACTGTATAAGCGTAAATTTGCAAAAAAACATTTTTACTGCCGCTTAAATTACTCCCAAGCCTTTGAAAATGTTCAAATAATTACAGAAACTTTTCTGTAGTGATTTAAAAAAATCTACAATAATTTGACAGAGAACAAAGAAGAATACCTACAGTTAAATTGTGAGTATAATAGTGCTTTGTTGTTTTTAAGTTAGGTACAAAGGAAATATTTTCTTTAATTGGTATAAAATTAATTTTCCGCAGATTCTTAAAAGAAAACAGTTACTTGGATATTTTATAACTACAAAACGGTTATTCACTAAAGGCCTTAGTAGTAAACAAATAGATAATTTTAAATTATTGCCATATACATATTGAACAAAAGACTATAAATGTCTGTAAATAATGCAGAAGGGTTCTTTAACAATGTACATTAAAAAAAATTAGAACCTGGTATGTATAGATGGGTCCACCTTTAATTCATTCTGAAAGTAATACGGCAAAGTACGCTAAAAATGATAAAGTAAATAAACCCTTTTGTGAACAATGATTTATTGCATCAAAAAATATTCAACCCAACGAGTTTCTAATCCCACGCCACGTGCCACCGGTTTTATCGCAAGACAGAGGCGAAATAAGAGGATGTTTTTAAAGTACGTGACACGTGTTTTAGCAGTGTTTGTTTTTATTTATCTAAAAATATAAAATCAGGCTCTGTCAGCGCTATGTGCCTTCGAAAAGATTTGTTTACTTTATCATTTTTTGTGTACTTGGCGGTATTGCTTTCAGAAAAAAATAAATGTGGACCCATCTTTACGTATGTAAAGTTATAAATTTACACCTTCTTAACTTTTCAATTTTTCATTCTACAAAATAAACTAAAATATCAGTTTCTTTAAGTAGTTCTGTAGTTTTCGATTTAGTTATCGGATTTTTATCTTTTTATAAGTAAATGGCTGTTCAGTAAGTCGAGATTATACATGGTAAGACATTTTTTTCATTTAATGTATGCATATTTGACACAGATGACAAATTTTACATTTTCCTTACCTCTTACGATATACAGGGTTGACAAAAAGTATGATTAATAAATTTACATTCTCATAACTTTTTTATTTTTTAGCGTATAAAATAAATAAAAACACCATTTTTTGAGTGTACTCTTTAGTATCCGTATCTTTTTTCAGAATTGGTTTATCTCTTAAGATATACAGGGTATTATGAAAAGGAGAAGTCCGCCTTATCACACGTAGGTCATATCGAGATCATAGATTATACAGGGTGATCAAAAAACAATTTCAATTTTTTAGAAAGTCAAATAGCAATATCTTTCTTATTTTAATAAAACACCCTGTATTTTTTACACCACATGATGACAAATCAAATACTCTTTTAAATGGTGATAGGTTGCCTATACCTATCTTTTATACTTTTTAGTAAATTCCGTTTTAACATATTTTTATTCCAAATGTCGATTTAAATTTAGGTAGGCTGTGATATAGCTATGCCTATTTACTAAGCCGTTATTGCAAAATGTAAATTTGTCTGAAAAAAGCACAAAAATAAAAGATTTTGTATTATCTGCAACTATTTTTAAAATTCACAGAAATTTTTTATTAGTTGCTTTTAATGCTACTTCCAATACAAACTACTAACGCCTCTGGTCAGTTATGATTACATTCTGTGACCTATAACTCGTTTCTTTCATTATTCATAATTACTTTGTCAATTTTTTAAAGCAACTATTAAGGATATCAGATGGTTTCTCCTGGAATATTTTTCAGGATTAACTCTAGACTAAAGTAAACCATTTTTTCACAATCCACCAGTATTATATCATCTTGTTGTTATAGAAAAAGGTTTTTATTTAAAATTGAAATTTTTTTAAAATTACTAAAACACTAGTAATCTATAAATGGTTGTTGTTATCCCCTTAAGAAAAATATTAATGGCTGCTATGTCACAGCCAATTTTCATTTAAATAAATAATTGGACTAAAAATTTGTAAAAACAGATTTTACTAAAAAAGTACAAAAAGATAGGTATAGGCAACCTATACACCATTTGAAAGAGTATTTTATTTGTCATCATGTGACGTAAAAAAATACAGCGTGTTCGATTTAAAATAAGAGAGATATTGCTATTTCATTTATAAAAATTGAAATTATTTTTTGATCACCCTGTACAATATTTGATCTTGATATGACCTACGTATGATATGACAGACTTTTTCTAATCTTGTTACACATTTTTAAAGTTTATAGTGTTAAAATAAAATTAATTTAATTGCACCCTCTGCATTTTGGAAAAAAATCAAATATCACAAAAGCGAATAAAATTAAACAGTTGGTAACATAAACAAGCTTGAGGTATTTTTTTATGTGAAATTCTAAACCGTCATAAAATATATAGGGTGTTCCATTTAACAAAAATATAACTTTGATACGTCACATTTTTTTGAGACACCCTGTATAGACTAAAATAATTTTATACTGTGGCTTTATCCGACCTGTATGTGTTCCAGTATTTACTTTTTTTTTTAAACTCAATGGTTATCCAGCTACAGACCGGGTCGAATATGATGGGCGACCCTGTATGTTACTTAGGAAATTTTCTATACCTGAAAAAATTCACTGGCCATGCCCAATATTCCAACCTTCCTATTTCTTATTTAATACCCTTGTAAATTAAAACTTTTCGACCATAAATTAAAAATTAACTCTTTTTGATTCCCGTCATGATACATCAAAACGAGGGACCAAAACTCCTTCAACTTTATTGTAACTACGCGTGAGAACCCAAATTTAAATCCAGTTCCAATTTAAAATTTATAAAACCACCAATTTCGTAAATAATTATCCGCAAATACTAACAATCGGGCTTTCCATTAAACACTCCATTAGAAATTATCTAAATTTAATGGTTGATTAACAAAATCCTAAAATTATCAATAGATCAAAAGACGGTTTTAATGGCAGAGTCCTTCGATGATTTAAAAAGGCTTTATACCGCGTTGCTAAAGATACGGTTGAAAATAAAAGATAATCAAAAGCTGTTATGTAATGCCAATGGAGTCGATGTTCTTACTTATCTTTCGACATGCTATTTTGATTTTCACGCATGACGTTTGCAATTAGTCCGAAGATAAAAGGTCACACATTCCATTCCAAGCAGCAAGCTGACGTCATTATGACGTTATTTTTAAGTCATTTTTGGTAATTTTTGGTCATAGGACGTCATCAGACCAAAATTATGACGTCATTTTAACGTCATGAAGTGTTTTTGACGTCGTTAAAGTGATGTCTTTTCGACGTCATTTTTTCGTCATACTAGCTCATAAAAATCTAATGACGTCATGTTTAGAAAATCCGCCAGAAAAATTTTGTGACATTATATATGATTTGTGTCAAAATCCAACCGAAATATCATATGACAAAAAAATAAGTCTAATAATTTTACAAAATTAAAATAGAAAAAAACTCTACCTATAGATGGCGTAATGAACAATAAACTACTACGCTTATTCAACATCTTCGCTTTTTATCGCCTACACCGTACCGATGAGACCAAAATAGTTCGAGACCGGTCTGCGGTTGGTGATTTCAATTAGCTTTGAAAGAAATATTTTCGGCTAGTGAAAAAGTCTGCATCTCCAGGCTGGACAGTGTCCCGAGAGAAGCGACCTTGCAATGTGTACTCTTTGCTTGCAGTGCAGGAAATTGCAAGCAGTAAGGAGTTTTTTCCTATTTCAATTTTTAAATAAAATACCATATTATTTTAGCTTAAAAAAAAGTTTATGCGTTAATTTTTCATCATCTTAAAGACGTCATTAACAGGACGTCTTTTGTTTGTGACTTAGGGAGGTCAATTTAACGTCATTTTGCCGTCATCTTATGACGTCTTTGCTGACCAAATGTGACCAAAAATGACTAAAAAGAGACGTCAATAAGACGAGACACAGGTGATAAAAAATTGTTTAATTTTTGTTGTTTAGGAATATTTAGAAATATTTATTTTTAACCGACTTTTAAAACGAGGAGGTTCTCAAATCGCCATGTATGTTTTTTTTTGTGTGTATGTCACGCCATTGTGGATCGATTTTAAAAATTATGTTTTTATTTGAAAAAGTGCACTTCCGCGGTGGTCCCATGAAAAAATAAAGTCAAGATCCCAAGAGAGAAAGGTACTAGACCCATTGTTTTTCTCTGCCGTACGTTGTTCGTGCGACAAAGCTGTGCTAGCGTCACCTATTGGTGTGACGTTAAACAAATATTATAGTAATACAAGGACAGTTTACAAATTGCTATCACAGACTTTAACAAAATTTACCTTTTTCACCTAACTGAAAGAAAGACTGCAGTAAAAAGCACAGGGACCTGCAGAGTTGGGTCGAATACTGAAAATCGGTATTTGAATACGAATACGACTACGAATACCGGAAAAAAAGTATTCGAATACCGAATATTTGAATACTTGGAAGAAAAAAGTATTCGAATACTCGGCATTCACAAACACCCAAAATCGGTATTCGAATACTGGAAAAAAGATTCGAATAATACAAACAAAAAAAACAAGACCGATGATTAGTAAATTAAAGAGCAAAAAAAAAGTTCTCACCTCATTTTTCCCTACTTTTTGGTCCCTTTTAGTATTTTTTTTTGCCCTATCGGGGTCATCCCACCCAGGCCCGACGACCGTCCCCCTAGGTGGTGCACTGCAGCTTGAAGGCTTATTGTACCTTGACCCCTACTCCATCCCATTCACACACCATTCTTTCCATAACTTGGATGGTTGTTGCTCGGTCCGTTCGTTCACCCCCGAGCAGAACACCGCGTGCCGTTGCCCAAAACCGACAATGCCGGTCACCCATCCAAGTTATGGGCGCGCACTTCACTGCTTAACTCCGGAGATCGACGCTGCCGATACAACCGGAGCAGCCACAAGCGCTACTTTTAGTATACTACTCATAACAATTTTGGTATTTGAATACTACTTATACATTCCGGTATACGAATACTCGGAACGTCGATATTCGAATACTCAAAAAAGTATTCGTCGAATACTTCAAAAGTATTCGAATACAGAATACCGAATACTGATAAAAATAGTATTCTGCCGAATACCAAACACACAAATGTATTCGAATACTATTAGAATACCGGCAAAATGTATTCTGAATACTATTTAGAATACTGAGTATTCGAATACGACCCAACTCTGGGGACCTGTTAATTTAATTGATTGACATTGGGGGTCATGGTTAGTTCCGAAAAATGATTCGTTTCTGTCTTTAATAATAAAATAAAATCTTATTTATTAAATTATTAAAGCGATGAAAATACCTGATAAAGGATATTTATATCTAAAAAATATTGCTAAAATTAGTGTTACTAAAATCAGAAAAAAATTGTTTTAACATTGAAAAATTTTAATAACACTGGATTTGTTAAAAGATTTTATCCCTTAACTACCCATAAAGCACACGAAAATCTAGGAGCAATCAGTAATAGGTATTAGAGAGATATGGGTACTTTGGTTACCGCCTACGTTCGTTATTTACGTAAGGCGCTATTTAAATACCGCATACGGTATTTAGTGTTTGTTTTTAAAGATATGGAAGACGCCGTATTACGAACGGTTAATTACACCTGTCTGCGAATTTACAAAATTAAAAAGCAAATGATCCTTTAATGTGCGAATACTAAAGTTTTTCCCGTTATTTTAAACACATTTTACTGTACATTTTCCCACTTTTCTAGATGAATTTTGACTAAGACATTATCTCTGAAAACCAGGTCATTGTCGGCTGACAATCTTAACCTTTTCGTTTCCTTTCCACCTACGACATTTATCCAAAAATTAAAAAGCAAGATTTATCAAAGATTAGTAGTTTAACTTTACTCTGTGGCTCTATTCCAAAAATATTTTTAGAAATCGTCTAAATAAATAATATAACAAAGAAAAATATTGTGCGCATGGCAATTCTAATCGCTATTTTAAATAGCACGCGGTGTTATCAGCCCGCAAATTACTCCATGCGGTAACGTTATTACCACCAGCGACGGTAAAAATCGAATGGCGCATAACTTAACTGTCATAATAGCGCTTACGTTAATACCGCATGACGTTACAGCACCACCCATATCTCTCTATTGTTAATATCGTTTTCCTGGGGATATTTTGGTCTCGGAAAAAAGATACTAATGCAGATGCAGTTTTAAAAATAATAAAATATTACTTTTTATCAGAGCTATAAGCTCTCAGAAAACTTAAATCTTTTTTATGATTTAAATAATTTTAATGACCTAAGTTATTTGATTTTGTCATTTATTGAATGCTGACTTAAGACTTAAAATTTAAGTACATTTCGAAATGACTTGTGACTTAAGTATTTTTGTGCGAGTTAGAGAAGAACTTAAGTCAATAAAAAAAACTTAAATCAATAGTAATAAATTATGTCATCAAGAAATGATTTAAGTCAAAAAATATGTAAGTTTTTATTTATACCGGGTGTTGCATCGCCGGGCGGGACATAGGAAATCCCATGTAATTTTTAATGGGGTCAATTATTGGCACCCCTAATTATTTTAGAGAAAAATTATATTAAAGTTTATTGAAGAGCATGCAAATCTACGTCCATGGTAAAAACTTTAGATTTTTCGGTTAACCTGTTTGCTAGTTAGATGCTAATATATTTTTAAAAATTGTTACATTATTATCGCCTCATATGTATGAACAACAATAAAAATACCAGTTAGTACGATTTTTTGATAATAATAAAGCACTAAATTTCAAAATGACAACGTAATGTCACGCTAACATGAAGCGATAATAATGTAACAATTTTTAAAAATATACTAGCATCTAACTAGCAAACGGGTTAACCGAAAAATCTAAAGTTTTATCATGGACGAAGATTTGCATGCCCTTCAATAAATTTTTCTCTTAAATAATTAGGGGAGGCAATAACTGACCCCATTAAAAATTACATGGGATTCCCTATGTCCCGCCCGGCGATGCAACACCCGGTATAAGACTTCAGTCAAAAAATTATTTAATTTATTTAGAAAAGATGTAATTGAGCGGGATTTTCTTTTGAACTGACAGGTAACATTGTATTTCGTACCTACGCAGTTTACGCGGCAAAAAGTCAATCCCTTCTTTAGTTAGTTCTGCTGTCTCTTTTTATATTATTTTAATTACCTTTACCAAAAAGAAATTTAATTAGCAAACAAATTAATTAAAGAGTTATCTACAAGAAAATAGAGACATTTTGCACCTGTTATTTAGCAATTCCGTTGTGGTTAACGTTATTCTGAGACTGCGCAGTAACATGATCCGTTATCGTTATTCACCATACCGGACTCCTTTAATTACGGATGAATACCGAAGAGCTTATCGTTATTGGTAAACTGCGTGGTTGCCGAATTGTAGAATTTTTAATATCAATTATTTAAGAAGGTTAAAATTTTAATACCGTATTAATTAAAATATCATTGATACATAGCGAATAATTAGCGAAAAATCCATAGCAGTAAGAAGCAAATAGTGGTAAGAAATTAAAACAGACTTGCATTTAAAAGGATGTTTTAAATCAGTAATTAATTTACATGTTACAATCTGGCACACTTGCTTTTTATTTTACTACCAACCTTACCTTATTTTTTGTGTTTTGCTTTTTTGTTTATACTGTATTGTTTACATTTTACATCTACTCTAAAAAACAAAATCAAGAGAACTGTTTGCCTATGTATTAAAATATCAATATATAACTTATGAAGAATAAATTAAGTACTGATTTTTTGTAAACTTTAAAATCGGTGAACCACAGGCAAAAATAAGGTTATGTGTCGAAAGCGCAGACGCAAGATAAATTTCTTAAAAGAGGTTGCAAAATCTCTGTCTAAAACGGCTGCCGTAATCGTTATGTTTAATAACGATAACCATAAGGAGGCCAAAAAACGTCTGTTATTTTAAGAGGTGCAAAATGTCTCTATTAACCTTAATTGTAGCTAAAATGGTGCCTCTTAATGGTAAAAATAGCTAAACCCGAACATCTATAACTTTTACTAAACTTAATTTCACTGTAAAAGCATAGAGATAAGCCACAAACTATTATTAATAATGAATTTTATTAACATGAAAAAAAAATAATAACTAGTTTATTAATTATATGTATAGGTAATTTACTATCTGCATTTTTGCAAAATCAATATTATTATTAAGTACCAGTAATTCAATAAAATTACTATTGAAATAATTAAAAAAAAACACATTTAAGTTTTGTTATCTTGACTTAAAGGGCAATATGAATTAAAACAAATTTACAGACTTAGGTCAAAAAATTGAATTCAGTTATACAGGGTGATTCAAAAATTGATTACGAAGCTTAAGGGGGTGATTCTACTTGACAAAATAAGGGTAGAGCTTCATATAAATTTTTTTCAAAATGTTATACGTGTTCGAGTTACAAGCCGTCAAAGTTCAATTTTTATTTTGGTTTTTCGCCATATTGCATTTATTTTTAACTAATCCAGTTGATATTTGGCACACAAATCGAGCTTTGCAGATTCTAAAATTTTAAGATAAAAGTACTTTTTTAAAGGCACTTTACCTAAAACTTAAAATTTATTTACATCATAACTTTTTTATTTTGACAGATATCGCAAAGCTAGGGGCGCCATTTTATAGCCAATAAAAAACTTAAACAATAAGGTACTCTTTATTAAAGTCGATAAACCTCACTGTTTAGGCACCAATAGACATCAAAGTTATTATCAATTTCAATCAAATTACCTACATACATACAGGGTGTCCAGTAACTCAACCGACAAACTTACGCAGCGATTCTACAACAGAAATTAAAAAAAAAACTTTATATAAAAATATGTCCTAAACGTCTTAGTTTTGGAACTACGGTGTGTTAAATATTTAAAAAACCTTTTTTTTCTTTTAAATTTTTAACACCCCGTAGATCAAAAACTAAGACGTTTAGGACATATGTTTATATAAAGTTTTTATTTTTTTTGTTGTAGAATCGCCCTATAAGGTTTGTCGGTTGAGTTACTGGACACCCTGTATGTATGTAGGTAATTTGATTGAAATTGATTTTATGTGTATGGGTGCCTAAACGGTGAGGTTTATCGACTTTAATAAGGAGTACCTTATTTTTAGGTTTTTGATTTTCTATAAAATGGTGCCCCCAGCTTTGCGATAGCTGTCACAATAAAAAGTTATATTGTAAATAAATTTTAAGTTTTAGGTAAGGTGCGATATTTTTAAAAAGTACTTTTAACTTAAAATTTTAGAATCTGCAAAGCTCGATTTGTGTGCCAACTATTAACTGGATTGGTTAAAAAATAAATGAAATATGGCGAAAAACCAAATTAAAAATTGAACTTTGACGGCTTGTAACTCGAAAACGAATGACATTTAAAAAAAATTTATATGAAGCTCTACCCTTATTTTGTCAAGTTAAATTACCCCTTAAGTTTCGTGATCGATTTTTGAATCACCGTGTATAATATTGACATAAGTCATTACGAAAATTACTTGACTTGAAGAAAAATGTTTTAACTTAATTAAGACTTAATTAAATCATTTTAACGTTGTTGTGAGACTTAACTTAAGATTTAATTCATTCTAATTTTGGATGTGGCTTAAAAATTAAGATTCTCTTTAAAACTACTTGTTACAGCTCTGCTTAATATTACAATAAAAATGATATTTAGAGACTAAAAGTTTAAGAAAGCTGTAAAAAAATGTTTTTCTTATACTGTCTGCACAAAATATGGATAATTATAAAAAAATTAAACAATTATTAAAGATAAACTTAATTTGCTATTTAAATTCTATTGTATTTAATTGATTCCTTTTTAAATACATTTAAAATATGATAAAAAAGAGTTATTACACAAAAAAAAATAAATGGCGTGGTATTGTTTAAAATAACTGTTTTCTGTTTAGAATGCACAGAAAATTAGTTCCCTTCCATTAAAAGAAAATATTTTCTTTGCACCTACACCGCAAAATAACAAAGCAGTACCCACAATTCGACTTTAAGCATGCCTTTTTGTTCTTTATGACAACATTAGACATTTTTACAAATCATCAAGGAAAGAAAAACTTTTATAATTAAATAAATATTCTAAGAGCCTGGGAAGGTATTTTACTAACATTGAAAAAGGTTCTTTTCTCTAAGCGTTAAGTCCATTTACTAAAGATTTATTGGATGATATACAGGGTAATCAAACTTAAATCGGCACTGTTGCTTACTTCTTTATTATTAGAGATACGAAGACGATTTAAAAAGTAAAGTTGTAGTATTTTACCGTTGATTAACATGCCGCTAACAGAAAAACAATTATCACTGAATTTTCAAAATATTGCAAAAAATGTACTTTTTATATGCAATAGTTTTTGAAATATGGCCATCCTCAGGAATTGTATATATCCAAAGTTTTTGACCAGGTCTGGCTGGTACTTGGCTCTCTAGTTATCTATCTGATCGAAGTATATCAGTTATTGTGGACGGCCATTCTTCAAGCTTTCACCAAGTAAATGCTGGAGTACCTCAGGGCTCAGTTCTGGTACCAATATTGTTTCTTCTTCACATCAACCACCTTCTCTCGTCCACAACTATTTTCATTCATAGTTTCGCCGACGATAGTACCCTTCACTCCAGTTTTCAGGTTCCTAAACCCATCACTAAACCTGATTTGGGCAACAAACGCAGAGCGATGCAGACATCTCTTTCGCAGGATCTTATTTTATTATAGGATTGAGGCGCCAAAAATCCCATCCATTTTAATGCATCCAAAACACAATCATGTTCCTTGTGGCGAAAAGAGCCATCAAATACTCATCCTCTACTTATGAGCGGCCAAGTTTAACAGAGCAAAGAAACCTTCAATCTTCTGGGCGTCACTTTCAAAAGTAACCTTAACTGGCATAAACACATTGTATCTATAGCCACGGCAGCTTTAAAAATGCTTGGATTTCTCTTCCGAGCCAAAAGTATTTTTCCCCTTCTAATTTATACACTTTATATGTGTCCCAAATCCGATCTCCCTTGGAATATTGTTCTCATATATGGGGCATGACGTCCCCCACAACCCTAAGTATTCTTGATTCCATCCAAAGAAGAGCTATTCATCTCATTAATGATCTCTCACAGAAAGGTTTCCTCTCTTACCCATCGTCGGGCTGTGGGAATTTATCGGTTTTTATAGGTACTTTCATGGCTGCTGCTCTGAGGAATTGTCCAGAATACTTCCTCCACTCACGGTTCCCACCAGAGAAATTCGTGGTGCCGCGCGTAAGCATCCCTATATGGTCCAACTGGACAGGTCCCGAACTTCCCACTTTGTTCGTTCTTTTATCCCTAGAATGTGGAATCTGCTGCCCGCAGAGGTGTTTCTTTCCCCCAAATCTTCAAGTATTTAGGTCCCGTGTCAACAAACTCCCTCTTACCTCGCTTAAGACACCCACGGTACGTTAGTATTTAGGCTTTTAGCCTTCTTGGTTTGTCCAAAGATAAAAATAATCCTTTCTTTAACTTAAAAATTTTATAACTTTGTATTTTGTGAATGTGGCTTATCCTGATTTTACAATAAGCTTTCCAATTGTAAACCTAAAGCATTGCCTTTGATGTATTTTTTGGTTAAAAAGGTGTCACTGAAACTATTTTTTGGCATAAACATTTTTGTTGTCAAGTGTTTTAGTGCCAAAGGGTGTAATAGCAACTTTTTGTTTTAAACGAAAACTAAGATCATGTTGCACTTCGTTTAAAAGGCCCTTTAATTTCCTCACTTATTGCTACAACGTTTTTAAAAATTGGTTTAGCGGTTCCAGACTTTGAAGCAAGTGTCATTAAAAACGCCCTGTCAACATTATCCAAGCACTGAAACATGCAGTTGCATTTCACAGCACCTTTTAGACAACGCGGTAGTGCCACCAAGGACGTTATTTTTAAATAACTACTACCTAAAATTGGCAGAATACTACACAGTGGTTTGCCATTGCCAACTGTGAGGTGACGAGCGATTAAAAATCCGATGTCCGATTCCGAGATTCGAACCCGGATCGCTGCGGTGAGAGGCTGGCACGTTAGCCCCTGCACACGCTCGCTACCCAGGTTTTATCAGAGTTTCTTTATGAGAAGGTGTTTAGACATAAGCAAGACCGGTGATAGCTTTTGTCAGGGACGTAAGGGTGTGAGAATTACGATTTCGGTTGGCAGTTCTGTTCAAAGTTGGTAGCATTATCAGCTGATGACAGAGTCGTGCCTTGTCGAAGCTTTGGTAAAAACTGTGAAAATTTGCCATTTTCATTTTGGGTTGTATATTTTGCAAGGATTTTCAGTTGTTAATGTTTTTGGTTAGTTTAGAGACTTCACATATTATTGGTTCGGACTCGTTTTATTTTAGAGATTTTGATAGTGTTTAGTCGAATAGTTTTCAGTCATTCGTATTTTTATATACATATTATGATACTGATGAGTGTCCGCTAATTAATGGGTACACAGAAAAACCACAGATTTCTTATGCGAAAATACCCATTTAAGATTTAAACAAACATACCTATATCCAAAAGTTAATAAAGAGGATATAAATATTTTTTTACTCATGCATTTCCAAAATTTCTGATATGTTTTAAATATTTTAATAAAACTCGGTATCCAGGAGTTTTTAGCTATCAGCTATTTATATCTGAGCAGTTGTAATTATAGTTAATACGATGTTATTGAAGGTACATACTTTCGGGTGCACTGAACAACTAAAACGTGAATACCTTAAAAACGGTTGTCAAGACCGATTCTTACTAAGTATATCTTTTTTGTGCAGAAAGCATAGAGAAGCTTACTAGTTTACATACAAACAGAGTAGTAACAAAAAATTGGGTAGTTTTGGAGAATTTTATATAGTGTACCCATCGCCCTCTAGTCTACACACAAAAATTAATATTCGACTTGAAAAGCTAATGTTTAAAAACCCCGAGATACCGTTTTATTAAGATATTTAAAAAGGGGGAACAATTATCGAAATAAATTTACTTTTTTCTTTATATCTTCCTTATTATAAACTTTGGGATATTAGGTATGTTTGGTTAAATCTTAATATTTGGCATAAGGAATCTGTGGTTTTCCATTCATTAGCGAACAACTTATATACAAAGTTTTTAAAATGGTTTTTGACTTACGGAACCATGGAAAATGTTTTGCTCTGCCAGGTACCTCATCGTCCTGTCGTCGCTATGATAATTTTTAATTTTCAATATTTAAACCACATTTATGTTTTTGTTTTAGGTTATGCCTATTAAAATAATCCAATAAATTTTGTTTACAACATACAGTTCTTTTTGTTTTCTCCTTAATTCTACGCCACTGATCTGCCTAAAATCAAACATGGCCGAAAATGGCCCGATTTGACGTCACAGCCGCGCTAGCCAATATGGCGATTGTCGTGACCTTATTTCATCAATCGACTGTGGGTTTTATAATTTTTTAATTTTTTTAATTTTTTTATATTTATTTGTCTTGGTTAAGATTATAAGTTTTTAAAAACGCACCCTGTATACCAAACGTAATAAATAATACGAACAATAAAAGTCAATGGTATGCAAAACATAAAATGACGTAACAAAGAAAGTGTGGAATCCGCGATTCACTTTCTTCCCGTGTCAACCGAAACGCATGTCGGACAATCGATACCGATCAGACTGGGTCATTGTTATTATTCTGACGCCAATATTTTTCTTTTATACACAAATAACTTTACGAAAATCCTTTTTATGCGTGACTTTTTTCTCATAAATAATAAAATTTCGTATTGATGTTGTAATTCTGAAAAATGACATTAGAGCAGCTAAAGCGAGTGTAAACAAATCAATTTATGTCATAGGTATTGGTGTTTCTTACATCATACCGATTGGAAATCCAAGATACAATCAGGTTTAAATCCTTTTATGTAATGTTTTTTTACGAACGTTAAAAGGATTATGTTTTTTTTTGATCATTATCATAAAGAAAAATTACTTCATTTTAGTACACTATATAAAGTGTTAAAAAAATAACCTTTTTTCATTTCCTATATCGAAAATATACTTTTTCTACCCAGTTTGAGGGATGAAAAGGGCACTTTTCCTTCCGGTAAGAAAAATGTTCTGCTTTTCCCCTTCTATTAGCCAGCATACTATTTTCCTTTGACTTAAATCCAGCAGCATGTCTCTTCACGAAAGTTACCAGTTTAGGAAACTGGATGTCCACATTTTCTTTAATATTTAATTTTGAATATTTCATGTTCCGCTATCCCCTCGCACAAAAATTCATTTATGTTTAACAGTTGTTAAGATAATCCACCGTTTCGGTTTTTCTACTAACCCTGTATAATAAAGATGTCTCTAAAATTCTACTGTGTGTTCACAAATGGACTTAACTATACCTGTAAACATTGATTTTTTATAATTGGAAAAAATATATTTTTATAAAAACTATTGCTTCATCTAAAATACCAAAGGGGTTAATAAAAATGGCTATATGATATACAGAGTGAATATCTCGAAAACCATCAATTTGTTTCTTACGTCGTTTTATGCCTTTTTGTTGTTTATGAGCTATTTTACCCGCCCTTTTAATATTATCGTTTACTTTCATGGCACCCTGTATCGAATAAATTTAAAAATGCTGTTTAATGACGTTTTTCTCATAAATAATAAAATATCTGATAAATGACACTTACTTGAGAACGGCCAAACGGAGCGTGAATAAATCCATTTATGTCATACGTATTGGTGCTTCTTACATCATACTGATTGGAAATCGAAGATACAAATGATACAATCAAGTTTGAATCCTTTTAAATGAATTTTACGGGGTGTATGCAAAGATCTGAATAAAATTTTACCAAAGTAAGGTACAAAATTTAGGTGTATAAGCATGGGCACCAGGAGGCATTTTCCGTTCCCTATATGGTTTGAGCAACATGGTGTTTAAATCGCATAGAAATTGCCAAATTATATCTGACATTGCGTTCCTTATTAGGTTAGCGAACACTCTGGGGTTTGTTTTGTTTTGACAGAAAAATTAAATTAGGTAAAGAGTATGCTGTGAGCGCTACATATATCTCGTTTACGTGGTCCAATAAAATGCCGCGAAATAATAAATTAAGCTTGCATTAGTCTCAGGTTTATTTATGGAATAAAAAAATAATAAACTAACCATGACCCCTACCTATACTCATACTCTGTCTTCGGTAGAAAATAATCGAATAATATCAAGTAACAAAACACCGAAGACAGTATACAGGTGACTTAAAAATCACGAATTTTAAGGGGTGATTCTACTTGACAAAATAAGGGTATAGTCATTCGTTTTCGAGTTACAAGCCGTCAAAGTTCAATTTTTATTTTGTTTTTTTCGCCATATTGCATTTATTTTTAACCAATCCAGTTGATATTTGGCACACAAATCGAGCTTTGCAGATTCTAAAATTTTAAGATAAAAGTACTTTTTTAAATACCGCCAGAGGGCACTTTACCTAAAACTTAAATTTTATTTACATCATAACTTTTTATTTTGACAGATATCGCAAAGCTGGGGGCGCCAATTTATAGACAATCAAAAACTTAAAAATAAGGTACTCCTTATTAAAGTCGATAAACCTCACTGTTTAGGCACCAATAGACATCAAAGTTTTCATCAATTTCAATCAAATTACCTACATGCATACAGGGTGTCCAGTAACTCAACCGACAAACTTTACAGGGCGATTCTACAACAGAAAATAAGAAAAACACTTCATATAAACATATGTCCTAAACGTCTTAGTTTTTGAACTACGGTGTGTTGAATAAAAAAAAACTTTTCAACTGTCGGTTTTTAGTTTTTAGTTACTTTAATTTTTTTGTTTTTTTTGGGAGGCTTTTCTTTATTTTGTTTTGTAAAAACGATTTGATTTAGCGTGTTCTCAAATAAATACCATTAATTACCATATTGATATTGTAATAAATAAATGCGTGCAGTTAGAATAATCAAAACAGATTAACGTAAGTTTTGCTAATTATATGAAAGCTTATCTCATACTGTATGAAAACAACTTGATGATAAAAAAAAACTGTATCATGCAATACTTGCAAAGTTACAGAAATTTTTGACAAGTCAGTATGTGCTTGGACTTTGTCGGGCTCCAAAATCTTAATGTTTTTAAAGGATTGAAAAAAAGTTGCCATCCTGTTGCAGTTTGTTGTTTTTGTAATTTTTAATTTTTAGAAAAAAATCCATAACTTTTTTCCTGAAATTTTAGACCCTTTTATAGTAGGGAGCCCACGATGCTAAATGGGGATTCACTCGAGCGTCATAGAGACCTACTGGGTTGCAAAGCTTAGATGATAAGAAGAAAAAAATGTTATATAATGTATACCTTTCCATCGGTGGGGAAAGCGGCTGTGGATTTTTTAAATATGTCAAAAAAAATACTGTTACTATTTTGGCTTGTAGAAATCGTTCGGATCGTATCAAGAATGTCAAAATAAGTTTTTTTCCCAACTTTGTAGTCCTCCTCTTTCTTTACGGCACTCTCAAATTGTCAGATAGAGAAACATACACTTTTAGCATGTAAATAACTCACCCTATCTTAATCTGACTATAGATATCCTACATTTAGAATCGCAGTGGTAAGAAGAAATTTCGGATTTTTATGACCTCGCGCAGTAAACAAATGAATGGGTGGACGAACATGCGCACTTAAAAGCCGAGGCAAAATACAAACACCGGCACCCCGTACCCTTCGTCCGCGATCTGACCGAGACGCTCATTAGCTACCGTACTCCGACCAAAAAAAAGAGGACGCCATCGACAAATTCTTTCCGATAATGCGGATAGTCTGTTTGGCGCCGGGTGCGTTTACCCTCAACTTGCTTGCGCACAAACCGGTTTTTCGCCCATGAAATGTAACTTTTGTTTCGCGCAGGTTATAACATTGGCAATCCATCGAGATCAGTGAATCTGACGCGCTCTCAAATTTCTGATGGATATATTTTTGTTTTTACGATCGGCCGTATACGGAGCTTATATTTGATAGAGGTACTTAAACAGGTACAGGGTGGCTCGAATTCGACGCTCATCATTGGGATTTCGGAAACCGTAAGAGATACAGGATCGGTTAAATAGAGGCAAAGTTGCGCAATTTGATGCTCAATAAAATGCCGTTTTGCGTAATAAAAAAATCCGAGTACTTCCGAAGATATTCGAAAAAACCGGAATTTTCAATTTTGGTTTCTATTGTTTCCTGGCTATATTTCTTAAAATAACTCAAAATGAAAAACACGTTTTTATGGCCACTTTTTCTGCTCTATAATTCAATGTGATTAAATATTGAATCTGACGTTTCGGCTTCTGGCGACCATCATCAACTTAATTTTTTTAAATACGGACCTAATATTTTTTCAAATTTAATTAAATCCTTTCATTACTCTTAAAACACTATATATCGCCACTTTGATATTTGCCGACGTTTCGTACAGAAAATTCCATCACCAGAATATTACATATTTATTTTACCATAATACGGCCCTGAACTACATTTTTAGGTAAGAAGGTAAAAAAAGAATAAACTTATTACATATTCGTAATCTTTTATTGCAACTCATTAGAGACATTTTGCACCTCTTAAAATCACAGACTATTTTTGGCCTCCTTATGGTTATCGTTATTAAACATAACGATTACGGCAGCAGTTTTAGACAGAGATTTTGCAACCTCTTTTAAGAAATTTATCTTGCGTCTGCGCTTTCGACCCATAACCTTATTTTTGCCTGTGGTTCGCCGATTTTAAAGTTTGCGAAAAATCAGTATTTACTTTTATTCTCCATAAGTTATATATTGATTTTTAATATATGCAAACAGTTCCCTTGATTTTGTTTTTTAAAGTAGATGTAAACAGTACAGTATAAGCAAAAAGCAAGTGTGCCAGATTGTAACATGTAAATTAATTACTGATTTAAAACATCCTTAAAAATGCAAGTCCGTTTTAATTTCTTTACACTATTTTATTTTTCTTACTGCTATGAATTTTTCGCTAATTATTCGTTATGTATCATTAATATTTTAATTAATACGGTATTAAAATTTCAACCTTCTTAAATAATCGATATTAAAAATTTTACAATTTGGCAACCACGCAGTTTACCAATAACGATAAAAATAACGATAAGCTCTTCGGTATTCATCCGTAATTAAAGGAGTCCGGTATGGTTAATAACGATAACGGATCATGTTTGCCGTTACTGCGCAGTCTCAGAATAAAGTTAACCACAACGGAATTGCAAAATAAGGGGTGCAAAATGTCTCTATAGATATCTAACAGCGAAAATTACTTTATTAACCGAAAATTTCATGAATATTAGACATAAGATACAAAAAGGTAGACAACAAATCAGCTTACATAAACAATTTGTAATACTATCTTGATGCCCATATTAAATATAAACATTTTTCTTGTTTTGCTTTGTATTTTTAATACAGCTCGATTAATTGTTCTCGCAGGAATGGCAGCAACTTCCCTTATCAAATTTTGTCGTAGTACTTAAAGGTCGTGAGGTGCATTTTTAAATAAACGGTTCTTAAGATATCCCCAAAGGAAATAATCTAGGAGACTAAGATCTGGGCTCCTAGCGGGCCATCTTGCAAAACCATTTATTAGGAAATATATGGTAAAGGAATTGAGCTACTTCCCTTCCATTGTGGGCAGGAGCTCCGTCTTGCTGCCACCATATTTCTTGAAATACTGCCAAAGGTTGATTATCTAGGGCGTCTAAGACATCATTCCTAATCAAATTTAGATATCGTTCGGAAGTTAAGGTCCCTTCGTAAACGAAAGGTCCAATAATTTTGTTCCTTCACATACCAATCCATACATTAAATGAAGTTCTCCCTTGAATTCGTACCTGCTGGCAGTGCCGTATTATCCATTAGGCTGACTAGACTACAGCCTAGGGCGCCATGAAAAAATAGGCGCCAGACAGGGGGAGTAATAGGCGCTAGACAGAGGAGTTTTAAAGTATTAGAAGGAATTCCTATGTGAATAAGGTGCTTTGAGATAAATGAAATAGGTGCGAAAAGAAGGGAATGACTTTTTTTTTGTTTTTTGGTCATCAAATGTCATTTCGGGTGGTGAAGTAAGGCGCCTAAAAAGAAAATAGGCGCAACGGAGGTAAGACCCTTCTTTTTTGCTCTTCCAAATTTTGTCACGCAAAATAGGCGCTCCGGGACTTGTAGCCTAGGGCGCCTAATAGGGTTAATACGGCCCTGCCTGCTGATTAGTTTCTGTTAATAAAGTAATTTCCGCTGTTAGATATCAATGAGTTGCAATACAACATTATGAATATGTAATAAGTTTATTCTTTTTTTTTACCTTCTTACCTAAAAATGTAGTTCAGGGCCGTATTATAGTTAAATAAATATGCAATATTCTGGTAAAGGAATTATCTGTACGAAACGTCAGCAAATATCAAAGTGGCGATATATAGTGTTTTAGAAGTGAGGATTTAATTAAATTGAAAAAATTTCAGGTCCGTATTAAAAAAATTAATTTGATGATGGTCGCCAGAAGCCGAAACGTCAGATTTAATATTTAATCACACTGAATTATAGAAAAGAAAAAGTAGCCATGAAAACGTGTTTTTATTTTGAGTTATCTTAACAAATATAGCCAGGAAACAATAGAAACCAAAATTGAAAATTCCGGTTTTTTTCGAATATCTTCAGAAGTACTCGGATTCTTTTAATACGCAAAACGGCATTTTATTAAGCATCAAATTACGCAACTTTGCCTCCATTTAATCGATCCTGTATCTCTTACGGTTTCCGAAATCCCAATGATGAGCGTCGAATTCGAGCCACCCTGTCCCCTCTTGGGCTCTACTACTATTAGAATCTTTTGTAATATTTAGGCTATCACTATTATACTTTTTAAAATTTTGGCAAAAACCAGGACGGATTTTTTTATTTTTTTTTTTAATAACAATTGTATTTTTTTTCAGAAAAATTCCAAAATGCGTCTTTTGTAGATGCCATATCGGATGGTTTAAGCCATTAACTTCTAACTAGACTAAAAGTAACGGCAAACCTTACATCGTTAACTTTTTAGAACAATACTGGAAAATTGATGTGCCCAATTTTTGTTACGGTCACAAAACTTATTTCATGTAACCATAACCCTAAAACATTTTATTGGGGCTATAAAGCGTTGTTTTCGTCGTAACTTATATTAGTTTATTAACCTTGACAAATTAAGTTTTCAATTAACTGCACAGAAGAAAACATTTCTAAAATTAAGAAGCTGGTTTTTCATTGCAATAATTTCTATTATTTACAACTATGCGGTAAGTATATTTGAGGAAACTACAATTTTACTGTAGGGATGCGCGATGTTCATCGATGTTATGAAAACATCAATATTGTTACGGACATTAAAAATAAGTGTTAGTTTATAGAATTGTATAAAGTTAGGACCTTTTAATTTAGTCTGACAATTTATTTGAATAATTTACCTTAGATTTTCCAAGTTCTTTCATCAGTTTCGAAGGTTTCCGAAAACGTCCGAATTATCCATTGAGAACTTTTATGCCATCCTGTACTATGGAATTTTCACGATATTTCTCGAAGATTCTAGATCATTCTTTACGCTTCCACCATACTATAAAAGGGCGACGGGAAACCTCCGATCAGTTACCTACTATACCCATAGATTCGACTTTTGTACTGTAAACTTCGAGACATTGACAAGTGAAGATTTTGTCGTTGTAACCATAGTTACGTTGGATTGTTAATAAAGGTATAAAAACGAAGGTACGTGTTTTTATACGAGGTGTTACGGAACATTTGGTGTCAGAAGTGGGATGGTACTAGACACTGGTTCTACACATACCATCGTGAGGCCAAACATCATATCCCACTGCAAAATATTTCGACCTGAGAAGAATTATATTTTGGAAACTACCAATGGTGAAGTCATGCCAGTTCAAGGCATACACGAAGCTAGAATTACTCTAGGAACAACAACATTTACACACGTTGTGTTTGTTGCCGATATAATGGACGAAGTTATTCTTGGCCTTGACATTATGAAAAATCAGAAGTTTGTACTAGACCTTCTACAACGGGTACTGAGAACTAACAATGAGGAAATTGTGATGAGATTTCCAAAAAGTAATGAAACAACAATTCGAGAAGTGGTACTTGCAGAAGATGTCACATTACGGCCAAGTTCAGAGAGCATTATTCAAGCAAGGTTTGAAGACTCAGAAGAAGGTGAAGACGTTTCGTTATACAATACGAGAAGAATCAAGGGGGTTCACCGAAACTACAGAAGTCATGTAAAGTGGTGACACGGCATAATGAAAGAAGTACATCTAAAAATTTTGTCGTTGTAACCATAGTTATGTTGGATTGTTAATAAAGGTATAAAAACGAAAGCACGTGTTTTATACGAGGTGTTTTGGAACAATATGTTAGGTTGATCGATGTTCGATGTGTTGCCATCGATGGTCGAAGTAGTTCCTCCTACTCCTTTATTTATCTATCTTGCCCCTATATCCCAAAAGCAATATAGTCCAGGAAATGAAGCATTTTATCTGGCAATTTTTTGGTCTTGCATGGATCGACTTGAAATTTTAGCAGAAAGTAGGACTGAGTAAGTGAGTAAGAGGGGATGCAGTTTTTTTGACGTTGCAACGTCTTATAATTCGATAAACCCGGCTGCACGCACCAAAAGGCTTGAAGTGCAAGCGAGAGCGCGGAACGAGCGACAAGGGGCATAATCTCAGCGTCGTTGGACATCTGTTTCTCTGCTACTTGAGTGAGCGGGCAGTGAAAAGTGAATGTGGTGTCAAGTGTTTATAACAATGATAATTGCGGCGATAAAGGTAATGATTCTTGCGACGTTGTCACGTTGAACTATTGTCAGTAAACCAACTTCACAGACAACCGATTTTTTTTTTTTTTTTTTTTTTTTTTTTTTTGATTGAATGCATAATTTTCAAGTTATTTGCAAAAAATCGAAAATAACTTGAAAAATATAAGTGTTATAAAAAAATGTATGAACCATTTTTTGCTAAGAATTAGTTTTTTAATATCTGTGGTTAAAATGCAAAAAAATATCCACCCCTAGTGGTTTGACGACCTTTCTTTTGATATAGGTTTTGATTCATATGCTATACCCTACCTTTCGTTAAAATTTTATTTTAATCAATGCAGGACCAAAACATTGCCAAGTTTAACCTTTTTTTGAGCTTTATTTTCGGTACTAATAGCTTTGTTCGCGGGTTCGATTCTGAACCGGTTCTGGGACTATTCGCATGCGCAGTAAAAAAGCAGCGTTCGCGGTTAGTAAAATCCTGAATTTTTAGTAACAGTTCTGTGTTCGCGGGTTACAATGGAATCAATTCGTTACCGGTTCGTAACCTGATTAGCAGTCCCGGAATTTTTGTTGGAACTAAAAGTTTAGTTCGGAATTTCATGCGCATCGTCGACATGGTTAGCTGTTTTCTGTTTTTGTAGTACAGAAATAAACCGTTGTATTACAGTTTATATGTTTCTGCCACTTTTTATGCGGGTTAATATACCTGTTGAATATTTTTTATATATTGTTGTGATTCTGAACGTATATAAACAAAGGATTTTTAATTGTATTCCGTATGAATGTATGTATGCAATAAAATAAGTAAAGATTTAATTAAAAAATATAGACAATATTACAAGATTTTCCCATTTCTTGTTGTTTGAATTTTATCTTTAGTTAAATACACATACATGTTAAAAACGAGAGGAGGCAGGGAATCCCTCGTCTTCCGCCGAGAGACCTCAAGTGGCTTTCGACAGTATAACAATTTACTTTTTTGTTTGAATTTAATTTTTTTTGTGTAGTATCCAATTTAACCATGAAAAATCCTAACCAAAAGGCTAGCTTAGAATACATCCTCAGCTGTATAGAAAATCGTTCGCGGTAGATAAAAATTCCGAACTAATAAATAACTAGACATGCACTTTAAAACAATTCTAAACCAGTACGGTTCTGGTTCAGAATCAGTTCATTACTAGACCCGCGAACAAAGCTATTATAACCATTTGAGTGGTGAATTGAATGACATGCATATGAATTGAATACCGCATCTACAGGGTGTATTTTAATAGATGGCTAAAAATACAGGATATGATTTTTTGGCCTATTTTTGGAAGAAAAGTTCATATAAATATATGTCCTAAACCTCCAAACTTTAAGGCTACAGGGTGTTAAAATTAAAAAAAAAAAAAACTCGTGTACTGGTCATAACTTTATAACTGTGATAGAATTTTTTATGAAATTTGGCACAAACCTACTAAGCACCAATATGATTTTTTTAACATGGAACATTTTTAAATATTTCAATCAGTGGCGTCTCTACAGGGTGAATACTAAATATTTTTCAAAAAATATGGTACGCCATTGCTTTTTTCCAAAAATAAAAATTATTTTTTAAATTTTCATTTATTTTGCATCAAATTTAATCTTTAGACCTTTTTTTCGTACTATGAACCGTTTTTGCATAAAAAAAAACTAAAAATAGGGCATCAGTCTACTACTTTAAAATAATTTTGCTATACGAAAAACGCATTAAAAATGGTTTTTATTTTTTACGCGAAAACGGTCCATTTTACAAAGAAAGTTCAAGAGGACAAATTTGTTTTTAAGTAAATGGGAATTTTAAAAATAATTTTTGATTTTTAAAAAAGCAATGGCGTATCATATTTTTGAAAAAGTTTCAGTATGCATCCTACACGTACGCCACTGGTGAAAATAATTTTAAAACTTCCACATCAAAAAGCCTATTGCTCCTTAGTAGGTTCATATTAAATTTTATGAAAATATTTTAAAGAGTTTTTAAGTTATGATAAGAAAACGATATTTTTCTTAAAACTAAGACGTTTATGACATGTGTTCATATGAACGTTTCTTCCTAAAATAAGCTAAGAAATCATACTTTGTGTTTTTAGCCATTAATTAAATTACACCCTGTATATTTTTAGAGGTCATTGGTTTTATCACTAATGTAACTTGTATAGTAAATTCCCAATTTATCTTCATCTCTGTATCATTAGAAACATGTTGCATAACAAAGCTAACAAATCATCTCGCACAACAATGATTTCCATAAAGTTTACACAAACATACTAAAATGATTTATGGGTGCATGTGTCCATCACATAATGCCAACTCTTCGTGGAAATATTAAAAGTAAATGTGCACCTTGACACCCACAATCGCTGGCGATATTAAGTGAAACGTGTCATTGCATCGTGCAAGAGAAAATTAATTGACCGGACAGACGGAATAGACGGAAAATAACCGGAAGACGGACCTTGAACCACGCCATTTTAAAACAGTGCTTGGATGCCATAGGTGATTTAAATAAAGCGCTTTCGTCGGGCACTTTTTAAACGTTGTAGTGCTATTTGACATTTTTCATCATACTATTTAGTTTTCTGTTGTTGCAGTTGATATCCCAAGCAGCAAGCTGACGTGATTATGACGTAATTTTTTAGTGATAAGACGAGATTAGACCAAAACTATGACGTGTTTTTAACGTCGTTAAAGTGACGTCTTTTCGACGTAATTTTTTTGTCATACTAGCTCATAAAAATCTAATAACGTCATGTTTAGAAAACCCGCCAGAAAAATTTATGACATTACTAGGCAACCGTGCCCACTTCGTTGGGCGTTAATTATATTTTTCTCTGAACGTTTGTTTTCAATCATAATAAAATATAGCCTATAGTATTCCTGCATAGTGTAGCTTTCTAATTGTGAAAGAATTTTCATCATCGGTTCAGTATTTCCGAAAATTAGCCCTTTCAACTAAACAATCAACAATCGAAATAACTCTGGCGGACGACACCGGGCTCGGCGGGCTCTTATATATTTAGAGAGCTAGGCTCTAGGATATTCGGGAAAGTTTAAGAATATTTTCCTTTTCACAACTTACGAAGTTCAAATACTCGACAACAGATGGCGCCACTACACTTAATTTCTAAGTTAAAAGGTTGAAAAAGCCCTTATATCTTTAAAAATGCGCCCTTTAGGTTAAAACGGGAACTTTCTTGTTCGAGGACTCTTTGTTTGACCTCCGAACAGTGCGGACGTGCGTAGAGGACTACAAAGTTCTTCCCGGAGTGGCGGCTAGAGGTGTCGTACGAGCGTTTTTTACCTTCGGGGATCAAGGAAAGATTCACGCTAATTTGACGGCGTCTTTCTTCTGGATCTAAGCGCTGTGAGTGAAGATTCCTATAAGCTGATGGTATCCTGTTTGGTGGTGGACACGAGGTATTTCTCAAATGGCAGGAAATAGATGGGCGTGCCATGGGAACTGTAAGTAGTGAAAGTGAAGGTTATACGTAACACCAGTAGCAGATCTTGGTTTGACAGTCGACAATTTATGAATTGCATCGAACGTTGAATTATTTGTTTTCTTTTGGAATTTCTTGGAGCTACGAGCTCGATTATCCAGATTTTCCGCCGACGAAGCCCTGGAAAGCATAGTCCGGAAGGGGAGAGTGGTGGATTGGACCTGAAGGGACCAAAACCAAGAAAAAAATAGAAATAGAAATAGAAATAGAACTTTCTTGTTCGAGGGGGATGAAGGGCTATCACACTATATAAGTACTTTTATCGCATCGGGACTCATTTTTAAGTTTTATCGGCACGCACATTTTATCAATTTAGTTTACTTATATATAATGATATGAATCGTGTCAAAATCCAACCGAAATATCATATGACAGAAAAACAGGACTAATAATTTTACAAAATTGAAATAGGAAAAAACTCTACCAATAGATGGCATAATGGACAATAAACTACTACGTTTATTCTATGGATTGTGGAGGGGAGGTCTTTTGTCTGTGACTTAGGATGGTCATTTTAATTCTTTCCTGACCTGACCAAATTGGACCAAAAATGACTTAAAAGAGGCGTCAATAAGACGTCAGCTTGCTGCTTGGAATTGGTATTTTTATTTAATAAATGCTATAAAAAATGAAAAACTATTAGTCTACAACTTGTGTAAAGTGTTTTAGTGTTTGTTATCATGGATTTCGTAATTGTGAGTGAAACAATTTCAACTGGCTATAGTTTTTTGAAAAATATAGATAATTTCATAAAATTTGATATTTGTCGATAAAATTTAATCAAATTTACGAAAAAAGCACAAACGAAGGATTTGCCTTTAAAAGTTTTGATTTTCTCTGGAGAGGGGGCTAACCAAAAAAACCAACTTTTTTTGCAAATTCTAAAATAAAAATTTCCTTTATTAAAGTGTTTCTCTTGAGGCCAATAGTATTAGGTATATGTATGGTGTTGATCACGTGTCACATTTTTTGGATATAAACAAAAAAAACAAAAAATCCCAGTTGCCCGTCTGGTTGAGGTACTTTTTACTTACGGTGCATGTGTGTTTGTGTGTGTGTGTGTGTTTATTGCAGTTAAAAAGTTATAGTCGATTTTCTGTTTATATTTTAAATCCGCCGCGTAACATTAGACTAGATAACTTATATATATTAGGTTTGTTCTAGCAGAATGTTGGAAACATGTTAGCAACAATCGTAAAACGCAGAAATTGTTACAAACATTAGTCAGAAATGTTGGCAAGAGTTTTCTGCTGGAACGAAAAATAAACAAGGCGTGCATACTGCTTATACGTCAATACAAAAAGGTTATGTTAAAAATTGTCAGTAATGTTTGAAGAAGTTTGCAGACTTGTCAAACAGTTTCCAACATCTTAAAACTACTGTTGGAACAACAAATAATTGTATAATGTTAGAAACATGGCACTGCTGGAACGACAAATTTGACGTGCGCAGAATCCGAACGGTTGCAAACATTTCTGACAGCCTGCTGGAACAAACATATTAAGAATAAGAATCAAGTTAAATAATTCAAACAAGAATTAATTTTAATTAATGTTTAAACCTATCGGAACAATAATCATTCATTATTAAAAGTAGGTACTTGTTACCATTTTCTTAAGCTCTTGAACATAATTAGGGTTAAGAGGTGTTGCAAATACTTAAATAGGCGTTGATATGTGTAGAAACAGTCAACAAGAAGTGTCAAAGGTAACTAGGTCTCAAGGAAACTAGGTGAGAATGAAGAAGAGCTTTGGACCTTATAAGTATAAGTAGTGTGGTTAAAGATGGCAGATACTTTATTTTATTTACTATTTTACAAGATGAGAAAGTTGTAGTCGCCTATGCGGAGTTATATGTAACGCAGTTGGTCTTGAGCCCACCAATTATTACTAAAAAGGGATTGAAGTGCTTTAATAAAATAAAAGAGTTCACAGAAGATGTGTGACAATGGCTTTTTGAACCCGATCGCAAATCAGCTGTATCCGAAGAACAAGCAAATGTTAAAACTGGAACTGAATAATTAGAGTGAATATATATTTTTTTTTTACTATGTACATTTAACTTTTTAACTACTTTTGTTGTTATAGGTTAAGTGGCTTAGTTTTTAAACCTGTCCAATATTTTGGGTTGAATATGCTAAACAATTTTTAATCACTTTATTATGTAACATTTTGGTATGTTTATTATACTTGATAAAATAAATAGTATAATTCATAACAAGTGTTGAAAGTGATATATTTTACACGAGTGGGAATATTGTCGCACGAGTCGATAGCCGAGTGCGATAATACCACGAGTATGAAAATCACTTTTGACACGAGTCATGTACAATATTTTTTCCCACGACCAAAAAGTATTTATTATTCCTAATCTTAAATTATTTTTGGTGCCGAAAACGGTTTTTTGTCTTTTTATGATTTTTTTATAAATGGTTCTTACTGGATTAAGACCCTTTTTTGATGAAACAGCAGTGGCGCTGATCCAAAATATCCCGTTTTTAATTAATTATAACTTAACAAACTTGCGGGACCGGGGAGTCACTAGGGTATGGATGGTGGAGGGGAGGATAACCATCTTTTATGGCGGACAAGTTAAAAAGTGGTAATCGGAATGTAGCAAATTGGGATAGCGCAACAGTAGCCAGTGGAGAGATTTTAATATTTCTTCCTTTTTTATTTTGTATCTATCTGTCCTTTTTCATTTTGTATCTCACTCTCATAATTCATGCTCATTGGTTAAAAAATCTTCTCTGGCTACTGTGGAGCCACCTTAAGTTGCTCCTTTCGACGGCCACTTTTTAAAACATTCAGATGGTTATCCTCCCTTCCAGCATCCATACACTAGGGGTGCTGGGCGGGGTACCTTCTAGAATTACATGCACTGTTATGTCTTGAATTAAGTGTTTAATGGTATATACATTTTTTAATAATTACTAATTAGGCTATCTAAAACACGTGATCTCGCTCTTTAAAAATGGTCGCTTTAGGACAAACATTTTCAAATGACTGTTCATTCTTTATGAGAGATTGTGTATCATTAATTAAAATTACCCTTTAGTATTTAATTGGTTAATTGTGTTTTTTTACATTTTGGCCGGATTATTAATTTTACCACCGTAATTTTTACGGTTATATTGGTGGATGTAAAATCGAGCAAACGTAAAAAAACGCCTTTTAAAGTTGGCTTCACTTCGTTTTCGTGGATGCTTTGTGGCTTGGAATTGCTGACTTACTTTTGACTTCGATATTTATTTATTTATGCCTAAGTATTGTTGTCTTGTGTTTCTGTTGGTATACAAAAAACCTTATGTTGTCGCGATTGCGTTTGCTTCCACATTTTATTATGCAACGAAACGACGTTATACTTTTAGGTCCACCAAGACAAAAATATTCTAGGAATAAAAAATCTCCTTTGCAAACTCAAAAACGGATTTACATGTATGCAAAACACGATAAAATAAATAACTTTTCCATTTATTTACAAGAAACTTAGTTACTGTGTGTCCTGGAGCGGCCATTTTTGGAACTCTTTTGACAGCCTGTTATATAGATCTATAATAAATATAAATATGTGCGGTTATGTGACATATAACCTCACTTTCAAAGAGATAAAAAACAGGAGTCGCTATCGATATTTAGTACATATGTTTAATGGGTTGCCTATCATTAAACGCGTTTCCCATTCCCATTAAATAAAAAGTCTATAACCTAATAGACCCTCAAATATAAATAACTATAATATCAATTAAATTTGCAAAAAAAACATATTTGTTAGCACTGGTAAGTTAAGACTTTTATTTTGTTAAAAAAATACTGTGAATATATTTTTTTACGGAATTTAAGCACTCTGTCATTCTACTTTTCAACACTATTGTTGAAAAGTAGATTTTAGCACGCCTGTGATATTAATCGTTTTTTATATGATTAGGGAGTACGTTTTATGTCATTTTGGATAGATTAAACATAATGCTTAAGTACCAACTTAAAAATAACCCCGTATATTTAGTTTTTTACCAGGGTGTGATTTCGCGCTTGGACAAATAAAAGTTGTTTACATTTTTGGCCAAACCTTGTAGATGACTGACACAATTTGATGTCTGATGATTGTATTTTAGGTTTTTGACCACGCAAAACTTTTTTATAAAGAATAGTTTCTTTTCGTAAAATTTATAATAAAAAAGTTTTTTATATGACGCCAAGTTACGGAGAAACACTGTATAGATAGACATAAAAATAATAAAATCAAAACAATTAAATACTGCCACAAACTAATTACAAGAAAGCAGATGATCAACACAACCAAAACAAAGAGTGTTGTACCTTTTAAAAGCTCAAAATTTATTGATATTATCTGCCATAATTTCACAATTATTCATGATTGCATCGTCCTTGGCCGACGGCCATTGCCAATCGAATGCCATCATTAGGTGTATAATAAACTTGCTTTCCATTAAAAAAAAATGGCCAATTTTCGCACGACGCGGCGAACATGATTTGTTACCATCCCTTATAACACAAGTTGGTTTTATAAACGTTTATAAAATATTGAAGTGGATTTTGGGTAACGTAAAGATGGGTCTAAATTTAATTCATTCTGAAAGCAATGCCGCCAAGTACACAAAAAATTATAAAGTAAAGAAACCCTTTTGTGAACAATGATTTATTGCAGCAAAAATTATTTAACCCGACGAGTTTCTAGTTTTTTTATAGTAGGACAGAGGCGAAATAAGAGAATGTTTTGTAAGTAGGTAATACGTGTTTCAGCAATGTATTTTTTATTATTTATCTAAAAATATGTAATCAGGCTCTGTCCGAGGCTATGTGTATTCAAAAAGGTTTGTTTACTTTATCATTTTTTTGTGTACTTGGCGGCATCGCTTTCAGAGTGAATTAAATATGGAACCATCTATACCATCTATAAACGTTCTCAAACGTTCGTGAATGTCCTTTAAACTTTTTTAAAAGTTTTGTGTCATCTAAAACAACGTTTTAAAAGGTTTTTTTGTACGTACAGTAAGAACATTTTAAAAGCGCAAATTCGGTACCCTTTGAAAATAATACAAAAAAACATAAAAGAAGGCCGCCTGCAATCGGACTATTTTATACTAAGGCGCCGCTATCCTTTACAGCGACGCGCCGATACACTATGGGATAAAAATCCATTATTTTGGCCAAAAAGCAACTTTGAAATTTTAATGGCTCATGCTGTGTATTTCAAAATAGATACTCCAAACTACATATACGCAAAATTATTAAAGGATATGACGACTTCTATTGGCGTACTAAAAACTTGAAAATGTATTTTAAGTAAACATAAATATACAACATTTAATCTACTTAGTTTATTATTAGCCTTATTTACTAAAAAAAGTAAAAGAGTTTAAATAATAAGAGCTATTATTGTGTTTCCGATGCAGTCTCATGAAATCTCACTACTTTTGTCAAAGATTTTTTTACCTTTTTCTTTATCAGTTTTTGTACTTACAATTGCCTTCCTACTTTTTGCTACTTCTGAGTGTAAGGACAGATACAAGATTTTTTTATAATTTACAAGGTTTTCCATTTTAAAATTTAATATGTTTTGCCCTACACTGTATATCCTAAAAGATAAAATCATTCTGATGAAAGGTATGGATTCTACAAAGTTTACCCAACAAAACAGTGTTTTTATTTATTTTATACGTTAAAAAATAAAAAAAGTTGGGAAGATGTATTACGCTTCTAAGAATAATTTAAAATTATTTTTCAGATTTGGATGGTCATATTTCCGAAACTAATTGAGATAGACACATCAAATGTAGTATTTTTTTAAAGCATTTTAAAAATATTTTTTTGGTGGTGTTATAATATTCAGGGTATTCCATTTAAAAAATCATACCTATTGTCGTACCCTGTATATCATATGAGATAATAATCATCGGATTACTGATTAGATTACTACCGAATTAACCTAACAAGCTGACATTTTAGTTTATTTTGTACAATAAAAAATAATAATGTTAAGGGGGTGTAAATTTATAATAACATATAATAAGTTTTAGGTTTCCAAAAAGCATTTATAATATTTTTCCAGTAAAAAGCACTTTATTTTAAGTTAGATTGGTAAGTTTCAGAATTTTGACCAAAGAAATTAATTTCTATCCCATAGTGCGATGACCAGCTGCATCAACCGGCATATCATAAAAAAAATACAGCAAAGGCGGCCGCGAAGGCAAACATGCCGATTTATTTGCTTTAAACTTTTTTGTGATTTTTTTCTTATCAAAGAGCACCGAATTTACATTTTTAAACTGTTCCTTCTATATACTAAACGTTGTCATAGTACTGCTATATTTGGTAATTGTTTACAAACCGGACGCATGGCCGATTTTAATGAAATTTGGTATACGGGTTTTTTGGGGCGCTAATTACGAATCTTATAAAATTATTTTCCGACACGCTTCGTTCTCGAGATATCAGACTAAATACCCAGAACTAACCTAAATTCACTATTTTTTCCCTTCTTTTTGCAAACAAATCCTAATTTAAAGCTAAATTGGTACTTATATTTAATTTCAACCTCTTAAAACCCCATTTTTCTATTTATTTTACCCGGCTTGGCTTAATTTATGAAGCTGCAAATTATACGTACTGTTTAAGTGTGTACTCGATGGATACCCGCTTTATAAATTCCACGAAGCGAGCGTCCAAGCTGATGACCAAAAATTTTACATTGTTCTGGGTATCTATAGTGAAACTACAATTTTCTTTGGTGATATATTAATTTTAAAGGTAACACTCTTACAATGATCTTGACACTGCTATACATGGTTTTCTACTATTTTGTTTTAATTTTAATGTTTTCTAAAAATCATGGAAGCATATTAATTTTGAACACTGTTTTGAGTATAAACATAGCAGCTCGGATCCAAAATATTTTTTAAATGTTTAAAACCCAGATGCTGTAAGAGAAGCTGTAAGACGTAAACAAATTATGAAATAATTACTAACTTTATACTGTGGTTATAAAGTCCCAGCCCACTATGAGTTATTTTATTTTAAAATTAAAAACATTAATTTATGGTCTAATAATACGACCTGTGCAAAATATTAAAAATCACCACCATTTAAAACTATACAGTTAAAACTGTCAGGTCGACCTTTTGGTCCAAGCGGGAATAGCATATAATAAGTTTGTCTATGGGGAATAGGGCATTTTAAGTCAAGACCCCATATTTCTTAAGTGGTATTCTTGAGACATGATCAGTTTTACTTTTGTCAGTTCATTGACCTGCAAGTAATCCTAATTATTTAATCACGTGACTGATGCCATTGGAAATATTATTAAACATTTAAAATGAAGTTGGCCACATATGTAAGTTTCAAAAGAATGGTATCAGTTTTAGTTTTATCAGTTTGTTTACTGATCATGTCTCAAAAGAATACCATTTTACAATCACAATTCCCTACAGAATACTTTTGTGGTCACCCGGTAAAATTTAACCTATTCTAAATAAAAACTGGCACTTTATAACTTTTAGAACCACAAAAACAACCGATGTAAAAGTTTTAAACTTTATATAATTCTTTTATGGTTTTTACTACAATGGACGCTTTTAGTAGCTTAAATAATAAATAAGTGCCCGCGAGATTAAAATCTTCTTCACAATAGCTGCGTCATCCGTCAAAATAACAAATCCATTTAGTTTCTTGCATTGCACAACCAAAATGGAATTTAAATTTAATGGCACTCGGAAAATTTACCGTTAAAAATTCTGACAAAAACAATACCTTCGGTTTCGGAACTATTCAGTTAAATGAATAGAAATCTTAGATAACTTTTTTGCGTTCATTTTTCATAACTTTTACCATAGGCGCCGAAATATTATTGTTTTGGGTGTTGAGTAATTGATTTATACTGAGTGACATGGGATATTGTTATACCTCAGTTTTTAAAAGAATCTAGAATCAATAAAAATTATTATAACATGATTAATAGATGGTATTTATTTGGGTACACGCCAAAATAAAATTAAAAGTACTAAAAAAGCAAAAAAATTTTAAACAAGTAAAAAGATAATTAAAAATCGACGTTTCGGTGGCAAATCTGCCACCGTTGTCAAGACAAATGGAATAAAAATAATAAAAATAAAAACTTACTATTATTTAGGTTTTAAAATTCAATATTTTTCTGTTTTTCTAGGATATTCGGATATTCTGAAAACTTTGACATTAAATGTCAAAACATGTTTGTTTGGTTATAGTGTCTTAGTGACATAGATAACTGGTTGCTGGTGTATTGATTGTTTATTTTACAAAAAGGTGAATAAAGTCACCTTCCACTTATCTAGGCGCGTTATGAACTTTTCGTAGACAAACTTATTTACTGTTATCTCTCTCGGATCAAGGTTAGATCATCATTAAATAAATATGTCCGTAATATAAACGCGATATGTGTATTAGGCATTCATGAACCGAAGAGAGAAGAAAACATAATTTCCAGAGGTTACAAAAATATGATTAGATGTGTTTTTCGTTTGTTGTTGAACGCGCTTCACTACTACCGCCAAACGCTGACCGAGTTCCGTAATTGTGAGTTTCAGATATATATTTTTCTCGCCGAAATATCTGACCGGGTATTATCCGAATACGAAAAATATCATAAACGACTTAGATAGGGCATTGCAAAGAAAAAAATGCAATTCTCGACCTCATCCCTCCAAAATTTCACGTAAGGTAAAATGTAATAGAAAAATGTCGTTTTTGACAAATATCTGTCAGTACGGTAATAAATAAATTGTGATATGGCAAAAAGAAATCGGTTTGCAGGTTTTTTGCATCCCCAGGCCAAAGAAATGGTACTCAACCTAACTGACTACTTTAAAAATGAACAGAAGAAGAGAACTGAAACCGAGGAAGTACATTCAACGTCTATTTACCAAAAAGTATCAGAAGCGCTGAAAATAAGTTTGAGATTAATACAGAGGATTGTAAATGAAAGTCGTAGAGATACACCGATGAAGAAAACGCAACGACGATCAAGGAAAAAGAAGTGTGAAACGTTAGAGGAATGTAAAAAATGGAAGTGAGAAATGTTATATATGACTTATATGCCTCAAAAATTAATATAACGCTTCCAGTTTTGAAAGACACTTTAAGAGAACGAGGAGTTTTAGAAATCGGGCTTAGATCATTATCAGCATTGGTTAAAACACTAGGATTTCGCTACAGAAAGGATTGCAATAGAAGATACTTGTGTGAACATCCAAGAATTGCCAGTGAACGAGTGAAATTTCTTAAAAATATGTTGAAAATTATGATTCAAATTTTAGGAAAGTTATTTTTTTAGATGAAACTTGGGTATTTTCGAACGGGAGTGGGTCAAAATCATGGCAAGATGACTCGGTGAAATCAGTGAAACGAAAAAAGGTTGCGGTTCGGGAAAAAGATATATAATAATAAATGCTGGTTCAAATACTGGTTTTGTAGAGGGAGCGAGTTTAATTTTTTCCTCGAAATCAAAAAGCTCTGATTACCACGATAACATGGATTGTGAACTTTTTGAAAAGTGGACAAGAGAAAAACTTATACCGAATTTGGATGAGCCATCTGTAATTGTGCTAGACAATGCGTCTTACCATTCTCGCATCCTGAATAAACAGCCCAATTCCTCGTGGAAAAAAAATGAAATATTTCAATGGTTGGTTCAGGAAAATCAAAATCCATCGCCCGATTTATTAAAATTTGAACTTTTGATGAAAGCAAAAGCTATTCAGAAGCAAAAATATATGCCATTGATGAAATGTTGCGGGAAAATGGCCATGAGGTTTTGCGGTTACCACCGTATCACTGCCAGTTTAATGCTATAGAACTAATCTGGGCAGGAGCAAAATCATTTTATGAAAAGAATGTCGGTGATGGACTTAACTCACATGAGGTGGAGGAAGTTTGGAAAAAATCGCTGGAGCAAATTACGGGGACTACTGGAAGAAAGTCGTAGAACATACAGAAAAATCATCTTGGACTGGTGGAACAGGGAAAAAATGCTGGACGTTCAAGTGGAACCATTAATTATTTCGATTTCAGAAAATGGTGAAAGTACTTCAAATGAATCTGATGATTCTGAATTTGAAAATGTTTAGAGATAATTTTATTAATATACATTCCTCTAAGGTGTAAGACTTTTTTGATCGACCATAGTTGCTATTTATGTTAGCTGATATTTTTTGTCGCTTACACTTTCAAAGAAATAAACAGCAACATAAAAATACAATTTGTGGGCTAAAATGGATGCTAAATTAACGTAATCAAAGATAAATATTTTACTTTAATTAAACATAATTATACATATTATAGGTAGAATTAATATTGATGCTTCATTCTTATTATTGTCCCTTCCCAAAACGTTACGCATAGAAATATAATGCTTATTTCTTTCGTGCGTACGGGCGTACTTACAAAATAATATCATACAAAAATGTGAATGCACTTCTGATAATTTAATTTTGGAACGCATCATTTTAATCTCCTGTCATTATTTTAATTATGCCTGTCAGTTTCAAATAAGCTGCTAACCTATTATTATTAAATTTTAATACAATAATCAGCTGTTCAAATACCGCCATATTGTTTTTTGCATAGAAATATTTTTGGAACCTCTGATCTATTGATTTGATTCGGAAATACTGGAAAATACTAGTTAAATGGAAGGCGACTATAGTTAGTTAATTTTTAGTCTTCCTGAAGATACTTCAGTATCAAGCAAAGGCAACCAATTGTTATTTAAATTAACTGAAATTGATGCTACACAATTATCTTTATTTAATAATATATACGCACTTTCTTTGATTTTGCGTTTTTTAGAACAAGTTTCCTTTGCTAAAATGCTCGAAGCATCCCAGTTTATTCTATGATTGTTATCAAATGCGTGTTGGCAGATTTTTGATTTATGAAATTCTGTGTTTTTAATGTATGATCTGTGTTCTTTTATGCGTTTGGCTAATGGTCTACAAGTTTCACCTATATAAAATTTATTGCATTCGCAAGGTATTTTATAAATGACATTTTTTGTATTTTCACTTAAGTTGTATGGTTTTGTTTTTGTTAATTGAGATCTGATTGTGTTTTGTGTTTTTAAGATTGTGCGAATATTAAATTTATGCCCTATTCGTTGAATTTTATTTGATAGTCCGGAAATGTATAGTAAAAATAAATTTGTAATAGGTCTATTTTGATTTTGTCTTATAACTGGAGTTTCAAATTCAAGGAAACAATTATTTATAAAATCAAGCGGATAATTATTTTGAATTAAAATATTTTTTAAATAATCTTTTCAATATTTATATTTTGATTAGAACAAATGACTTTAATTCTATCAAATAGACTTTTTACAACTTCCTTTTAACCATTATTGGGTGATTTGAGTTAAAATTTAAGTATCTATTTGTATGTGTAGGTTTTCTGTAGATTTTTGTTTCAAAATTGTTTAAATCTTTTTTATTAAAATGTCAAGAAATGGTAGTTGTGAGTTGTTTTCTTTTTCTAACGTAAACTTAATTGTTGGTTCTAGTGTATTAATGTGTGTTAAAAAAAACGTCGTTTTTTAATTATCTTTTTACTTGTTTAAAATTTTTTTGCTTTTTTAGTACTTTTAATTTTATTTTGGCGTGTACCCAAAAAATAAATACCATCTATTAAATGAATCCGCCAAACTACAGAACATATCTTCAACATGATTAATGCCTAAACTCGTATATTTGTGCATATAAGGTGTGCCTATGTAAGTTGGCGTCATATGAAAAACTTTTTTATTATTAATTTTACGAAAAAAAGGTATTCTTTATAAAAAAATTCTGCATGGTACAAAATCTAAAAAGCAATTATCAGATATCAATATGTATTAGTCATGTACGAGGTTTGGCCAAAACTGTAATATTTTCTCAAGAGTACCCGTATTTTTGCTAATATCGAAAATTGTTACAAAGAATAGAATTAAAAGGTACTTTTAACGACCCCAACTAACGTAGACACACTGTATAACAACTTTACAATTACATTCGGTTTAACCGGAAATGACTGCTACTTTTAAATTTTAAATGGCACCACCAGTATATTTTATCTTATTTTGATAGAATATGATATTCTAAATACAATGACACCTCACATGATATTTTTTACCATTTTTGCTGTCAAGAATGATTTTTTAAATTCCAATTCAGGGCGCTATGATTAGGCCTAGACGGTTAATTTTTAGTCAAGTAGCCATGGAAAAATAAAATAGATCATCTTTTGTTTTTAACGACTTCTCAGGACGGAGTCAAAGTTTGTAAAATCCTATTTATGGTCATTAAACTCATTTTTTTTCAAATGGAACGATGGTGTCTTGTTAGCATTCCGTAAAAGAGCATTTTATTTCAAATAATTTGGTACCACATAGGCGTAACGGTATAACAATGGTGAAAAGTTGCAATTTAATAATAAATTGCCCCGCATCCCCCTATATTTTTCCAGCGAGACGCACGGCTGCGGGCTCGTTGCGGTTATGTGTGGCCAGACCTTAATTCGTGACTAGGTCTTTAATGCATTTGATATTCATACATGATTTAATAGATACTGTCTCATATTTTTCCTAGACATTTCAAGTATTGGTAATAAATAAAGACACAACCTGAAAACATGTGTATAATTACCTTATTTACCACTTAAAGGTAATGTGTATAATTTACTTTTAATAGTAGCTTTGCGCATTTCAGTTTTGTCGAGTTATAATTGGTGGTGGTGTGCTTTGGCGTACTGTCTGTGGCCTCTTTTAAATCATATGCGAAGGTGACGTCAAACATATTCCTGATTAATTACAATGCTCCGCACTTTGATTTTTTTTATGTCTCCCGATTATTCTTTTGGATATTTGAGATGAAAATTGGCGCCTGTAGAGGGTGGCGCCTTTTCGTTGACATTGCAGGATATAGCAGATAACAAATCTGATTACAAAATCTCGATTTTTGAAACCTAATTCAGTGGTGAAAGTAAATCATGGTTAACTTGATTCGTTCTGGAGGTACAGAATGATTTTTAAATTTTGTCAATTTGGCCAGACACTTGTAACTTGCTTGGTATTAGAGGTAGAAAATGTAAATAAAAAAGTTTTAGGGATTTTCACATAGAATGCGGATTCATCCTATATTTTTTCCATTGACTTTTATTTTGAAGTTATAACACAAAATTGTTTTTTTTTAATGGAACACCCTATATATTTTATCCTTAATAGAAATGTTTTCCAAAAGCCGTTAAAAATACAACATTTAATTTTTCATAGTTTCGGCCGTTATAGCCATCGTCAGGAGTTCAATAATAACATGGATTTGTTAAAATAAAAAAACCCTCTATATTCTTTTATCATTAAAAAGGTATTTAAAGATTTTTAAGAATTTTCCGCATTTAAAGTGATTTTCTTTAACAGTTTCGAAAATATGAGCTTTTAAGTCTTCGTGCTTATACCTACTATTTTTTTAAATTTAGATGGCCATACTTCCGAAACAAAAGATATGAACATATCAAATGTAGTATTTTGTTAAACCATTTTAAAATATCTTTGCAACGGTAATATATTATACAGGGTGTCTCATTAAAAACATCCTGATGATGGCCATATTTTCGAAACTAATAAAAAGAGACATAAACATAGATACTACCACATTAACTTCCCACTTTGTTCGTTCTTTTATCCCTAGAGTTTCTAGGTTGTGGAACCTGCTGCCCGCGGAGGTCTTTCCTTCCCCCAAATCTTCAAGTATTTAAGTCTCGTGTCAACAAACTCCATCTTACCTCGCTTAAGACACCCACGGTACGTTAGTATTTAGGCTTTTAGCCTTCGTGGTTTGTCCAGAGATAAAAAAAAATTAACCTTAATTTTCTCAAGAAACCATAACCATAAAAAAATTATAATACACTTTTGATTACTTTTTACGCCTTTTACTTAGGTAGTGTCAAAAATGTTTTTTTTTATTTTTTTATTTTTGGAAGTAATATTTTCGTGACTGTAAAACACCCTGTATATCCTACAGCGAATTCCATTATTGCTTTTAGCATTTCCGATAAAGCAAACATTTTTATAAAGAATAACCTTTTTTGAATCATTAAATATATTTTTTTACAGGTATAGTTCATTCGTGGACACACTGTATATTATCGTTTTAAATTTCATCTAAATATACCGACCGGTTCAGCTTTCAGAGGAGGAACGCACATTAGGTCCTAACTGTATTAAAGATTTTTGGTAAATTAACTTCTCTTTACGAATTTTATGAGCTGTATATGACTCACACTCGGAAAATGTTCTGTTGAATGGTGTTTTCTGGTTTGGGAACTTCTGGTTTGGACACCTATACTCTATTTTTTTGCAAGAGAGAGTAATAAATCATTTAATTTTATGGCGATTCGATTTCTTTGTTAGTCCGAGTATAAATATTTTTCTTCAATTCTACCTGTAATGTACTGATAAGGCATAATAATTTTAGGCCGGCAGACCCCGCTCTAAAATTCGTAAACCTCTTGGGTCAAATACAAAGAAATAACAGATGTTTACCCGTATTTACGTGGAAATAATGTGATAAAAACCTTGACAGTGGCGGTGCGCTTGAGTTTATTTTTGGGAACTTACCCTTTTTAAACAGTTGAGGTAAAATGAAAATCTTGTTTCTTTTATATGTGTAAAAAATTTATTTTAAAATTTATAGTATATCAATATTGTACAGTTGGTATAATTATAGTTAATAATAACCATTTTATTAAGAAAATAATACACATTAAAAATGCATAGTCAAAAAATAATTATTTAAAATATAATCTATACCTAATTAAATATGCTACATAATCTACATCTAGTTATTCACATTCTTCCATATCTGACATACTATCACTACTTGAGTCATATATGAGTCTACTTGTATAATAATTAGAGGTTCAACAGTTGTTTCTACTATTATATCCAAAGACCACATTTTATTTTCTATTTCTAATACATGTTCGACACATTTTTTCCAGTTTTCTGGGGAAGCATTAGATATGGCAATTTGAAATAGTTGTTTTTATATCTACTAGTTTAAACGTAGTATTATTTCTGGCTACTTCACCTTTCACTTGTGCCCATCGCTTTTTTGGTGGAATTATACCTCCCTCTTTTTCTTGTTTAAAAATTCTGTAAATTGACGCTTTTTCCACCCCAGTCATCAACGCACATTTTTGAACACAATCGTCCACACTTAAATTAGATCATTTCTAAAACAGGGTGCGGCAGAATGGACTCCCACATTTCATCAGGCTAGAACATCGGTAATGGGAGTTGGACATTGGTGGGGATGGTCACATTCGCTTGGGCGATTGATAAGGTTTGTTACTAGGCGCTATGTCTTGGTCTGGTGACCAACGTGGATTTCTTATTGAGCTATTATTCAAAAATGACGAATGTGTCACCGCGTCGAAAAGAGTATTTTGTACGCGCTTCCTGCCTCCGAATGCCTCTGTTCCAGACCGGAAAACAATTTTTAAATGGGTTGCTAACTTAAGGGCAACTGGTTCTTGACTTTCCTAAATCAAGACAGCGATCTGAGATGAAACTGCTGCTATTCCTCAAGACATGGTGATAAAAGTGATGCGGAACTTCTAGGAACGCCTTCGCATGTGTGTCGCTGCTAACGGCCGTCACTTACACGATATAATTTTAAAAACATAGTTAAAAAAACCTTAAAGTGTACTCTTTTTGAAAATAATAAAAGTTTAGCTTCATATTTTATAGTAGACTTTTTACTTGCTACCCAAATGTGGGAGTCCATTCTGCCGCACCCTGTATAATCGAATACGTTTTTAACAATCTGCTTTTCAGTTAAATGGCCGAGATATGCGCGTTTCTGCGGAGAAGCCATTTTTACAATACTGTAATACTTTGAACAATACTCTAACAATTTATAACCACTCAGTTGCACATACGGAAAGATACTAAAATATATATAAAATTCATAATCCTTATTTAATGCAATTCGGTGTATTTCTACCTGTTCTTTGCACAGAGACTGGTGCGCCTATGGTTTACAACCTTCTAACCGTCCCGAGACATTTTTATTACTATCTCTTCCAAAAAAATAGGGTTTAGATCTTTTTTTTCCTTAATTTAACCCGAGACTAATACACACTTTATAAATCCACTAAAGGATTCTATTTCCACTTTTAGGGTACCAAACAAGAAGAAATAAATATTACCAATTTTTTCGAGGTGATCAAAAGAATCAGGTCAGGTAAAATTTTATTAGGTGCCCAAAGAAGATGTTCCCAAACCAGAATAAACCTGTTGAATACTCGCAGATTTATTTAAAATAATTCGCATATTATGCGCCCCATTAAAACAATTCAAAGCTTTTTATTAGCACCACAGAACAAAGCTCATTATGTTAAAATTAGTCCTCTATTTACATTATAAATTGAAAGTAATTTATTCGTCTCAAACAATGGCTACACCTGTTTGCGCTGATGCTTATGTGTATTCTTTTCCGTTAAAGGCAATACAAGATAATCATCCTCTGTTTGGTCAGTACAGATTCATTATGAGTCGATTTTTTTGAGTCTGGAGCAAAAAGTTAACAATGGCTTCACCTTGGGATTGGCAATAATAAAGTTGTTGCCATTTTTATACTAAAACAGAAGTTTTTATAATGTGCTTAACGAATAGTGAGGTACATTTGGAAATGTTAGCGGTAAATTTTTCTTTGCTTAGAAAGAATTTACTTTAATAAAACTATTCTGTATTTTTATTTTTCCTTTTTTTATACAGGATGTTTATTAAAGAACTTATCACTCAAGTTATCTGCGAAAAGGGACAGATTGGAGAAAATTGCCGAAACACTTTAAGATATTTATTGAGGGGGAACGTTTTCAACAAGAAATTGGACGGCGGCTCTTTAACCCCTTAACCACCCAGGACAACCACCCCAAAATTCTTAAATGAGAAAAGGAGTTGAGTGATACACCATTTTAAAGCTTATGATGCGTACTTTACTCAGTCAGTCAATATCTTTACCTACTACAAACTGGTGGTACTTTAAAAATTACCCAAAAACTGATTGGGATGGCCACATTTTCGAAACTAATAAAGTAAGATGTACTTAATGGGGTATTTTTTTAATTCTTTTAAAGATCTTTTATTGGTAATATAAATGGTGCTTCATTATAAAAACAAACACTTTTTATCCCATCCTGTATATTTTCACTCGTTTTACCATTAAAATATTTTTAAAAGAGCTTTAAGAAAAATACGACATTAAGTACATCTAACCTTAATAGTTCCGGAAATACGGCCATCTCAATCAGGTATTTGGAAAAATTTTCAATGTACTGCCATTTTGTTGTAGGTGCAGAAATTGACTTTATATTCTAGAATTGTAAAGTACTCGTCAAGAGGTTAAAAATGATGTATCAGTCGACCCGCCTTCTCATTTAAGTGAAAAAAAGGAAATTGCGAATTTTTAAACATCCCTACCCATCTGGTAACAAATAAATATTACGTAAAAATTGCCGACCAAAAACAAAAAGTTCCTAACCTCTATAAACCACACACAAAATGCATTTGGCGGATCAGCCCTCACCCTTTATAGTGCCCCCAACAACGTAATGCTCTAAGCAATTGTTTAACTTGCTTATAGGTTAATCCGAAACAGGGTAGGTTCATATGTAATTTTTAAAATAAGTACCGTCATTTTGTAGTAGGTGCACCAATATGGCACAAAAATAAAAGAGGGGAGGCGGCATTAAAGAAATGCACTATATAGACTTTCAAAAACGTAACTGCTTAAGAATAGAAATCCGCAGTTAGAAAGAAGATGACCAGGAAACTAAAATAATGCCGAAGAGACGGAATTAAAAACCTAAAAACCATAACTCAAAACATTTAATAAGGAAAACAATATCAAGACAATTAAAATTTTTAACAACCAGTTTTAAAATGACTTTTAATAATTACGTGTCTTTATTTTACAAACCAGTCGCCAAAATAAAACAAAAACAACAAGAAACACAACTTTAATTGTCACCTGAAGTATATTTAACAAATGTCCTTTTCATATGGTACATTCAAAACAACTTGGTCCGCACAATAAATAAAGATACTAACAAGAACATGTGTATAATTACCTTATTTACCACTTATAGGTAATCTGTATAATTTTCTCTTTAAATGGCCGCTTTAGACCTTGCAGATTTACTTATCTGAAGTTTTGCACTTGATTTGTGATTTTTAAAAAATCATTTATAGGGGTTCCACAACGAACTGCGGCGATCGACTTCCCGAAAAGAAGGCTTTGGAAAATTTTGATCATACCGCAACCTTGTAAGCTCAGTAAGGGGCATACGGCTAAAATATTTCCACAGTTCTTATACCGCAAGAAGATGTTAACTTCCTTATTTTAAATGGGGCACCCTGTATATTATTTATTTTTTACATCTGCGGTAAATTCAAAGCAGATTTGATGTATTATATCCTTTACAAAGCTCCGCTCACTAATTCTTTTGATGTTCCGTCAACTTACCGACAACCGAGAAGCTGTGGATCGGGACGAACCTCGAACCAGATTGGTACCACAGCACGAACCGTACCATGTCGTAAATCACATTGCGATCAGAAATCTTGCCACCACGTACGCTATAACGAACAACGCTACTAACGCACTACAACCATTTACGCGATCCATAATGTACGAATATTTAATTTTCCTTGACAGGTCAGTCCAACTTCTAAAATTATCTGGCTGCCTGTTCACACTTCTTTGCTGTCTTCGCGCAGTAATTCTTTTGATGTTTCGTTAATTTACCCGCAAGCTGTTGGTAAGGATGAGGACGAACCTCGGGCTGCAACACTTACCAGGTTCGCTACGGCGTTCGTTCCGACGTCCAGATTTGTTCTGATTAGTTGCACGGCGTGGTACAAATCTGAAAGCGGTCGAAAGAAATCCCTAATATCTTTAACCGGCAATCCAACTCTTTCCGCGGTCTTCGAGTAGTGCGGTTCACGTTTACGTAGAAGTCTACATAGACTTCCCGGGTAGGCGATTGAAGGCGTCGTACGAGCGTTGCTGTACCCTAGGGGATTGAGAAAAGATTCACGCTAAATTGGGGTTCTTTCTTCTGGGGCTAAGCACTGTGAGTGAAGATTCCTAAAGCCTGAAGTTTTTACGTTTTGGTGTTGAACACATGGTGTCCTCGTATGGTCGAGGAGGTGCGCACGCCTTGCGGAAATACGTCAGTAGTGAAAGTGACGGTTATGCGCGATACCAGTAGCAGCCGCTGGCTTGACAGTCACAATTTATGCATGTTCAGAAGTTCATCGCTGTTGTTGATGTTTACAAGTATTTATTATTCATATGCTAGGAAAGTCTGGGAGTTTCGGAGCTCGATTATCCAGATTTTCCAAGGACAAAGCCGGAAAGCTTATAAGCAATAGCTTATATGACCGGAACGGGAGAACTGGCGAATTGACTTAGTATCAGAGCCATAAAACAAAGAGATAGATAGATAGATAACTGACAATCCAAGCTGCATGTTTGTGGATCTAACCACCTAGATTTAACTATTAATTTTAATTGGTAAAGTTGAATAGGGTGCGGCCTTAAATAAGGTGAGACATTTTGGGGGGAGGTCGAGGTAAATCTCACGAGGGGTATGTACAAATATCACGTAATTTTTTAGCAGCTTTAGAAACAAGAAAAGGTAAAGGTTAATTTTGGGGCACATCCCCGCCCAGAAATAGTGATGTAGTGTTACTTTTTGGGTGAAGGAATATTTCTTTTTCAAAATTAATTTGGGCACAAAATTAATTTCGGTTTGACAAATGGTGCCTTTTGCTTTTCCATAAATCTCACGTCAGATTAGGGAGTGGGGGATTAAAGAAATTCTCGCAAATCTTACCAGGGGGCAGTGGGGTTTTAAAAATGTGAAAACCACCGAAACGAAATTTATGGACGCCCCCTTACAGTAGAATATTCGTTAGGCGAAAAAGATTTTCGTAGGTACAAAATATAGTTATCGTTTTATTTTTTATTAAAAAAATATATTAATTAAAACTGAAGTTATATAAAAATTATAACTGAAGTTCTATAATTAATGTTTCCAATGCCTTTTCCTATTTATATCCCATACATTCATTGACTGCATAATTATGCTAAAAAGTGAGAACACCACATTCTGAACAGGTGTCCGCTATTAATTGATAGTTTAACCAGCTCCCAGTTCCTCCCATTATGGGTAAATACGGCGAATTTATACCATCGTAAACTAGATAAACCCGATTGCACCCACTTCCTTATTAAATATACTTTACGACGATTCAAAGTTTCAATCAGATTCACGTACGTACAGTCCCATGGTTTATTTGAAGCTTCCCATATTGCCTTCCTTTGCATCTCTAACCTTTCTCGTTATTGTTTTGCCTATTTTGGGTGTTAGCTTCGTAAAGTTGATTCCCGTTAGCTGTTGTCGTGTCCGGCCTAAAACATGGTCGTGGTGATTGATCAAAGCGTAAGAACAGGGACGGGCTTACAACGTTTTTATTATACCTGTTATACAGGGTTCCTTATAATAGGCTAACCATTTAAACATTCCTTCGTTTATTTCTTCAACTTCTCTCTCTCTCTATTTTTTTCTTGGTTTTGGTCCCTTTAGGTCCAATCCACCACTCTCCCCTTCCGGACTCCAGGGCTTCGTCGGCGGAAAATCTGGATAATCGAGCTCGTAGCTCCCAAAAATTCCAAAAGAAAACAAATAATTTAACAATCGATGCAATGCTTAAATTGTCGGCTGTCAAACCAAGATCTGCTACTGGTGTTACGTATAACCTTCACTTTCACTACTGACAGTTCCCATGGTACGCCCATCCATTTCCCGCCATTTGAGAAATACTTCGTGTTCACCACCAAACAGGATACCATCAGCTTATATGAATCTTCGCTCACAGCGCTTAGCTCCAGAATAAAGATGCCGTCAATTTAGCGTGAATCTTTCCTTGATCCCCGAAGGTAAAAACGTTCGTACGACACGTCTAGCCGCCACTCCGGGAAGAACTTTTTAGTCCTCTACGCAGGTCCGCACTGTCCGGAGGTCAAACCAAGAGTATTTCTTCAACTTCTTCACGAATTTTGACTTTGGGTTTCTCGATTGTACCTGGACGACTCGCAAACACTTTGGCTTTTAAATATCCCCATAGGAAAAAATCGGGTGCCGTTAATGAACCACTTTTTATCTAATATTGAAGAATGTATTAAAGTTGGTGAAAGTTATTTAACAGAAGGGATTTTTAAAAGTTAGAATTGAATTAGCCAAATATTTATAAGTAAATATAAATTTCAACGAGACTCTTTTCGCGGTCTTCGAGTGAGTCTACATAGACTTCTCGGGTAGGCGGCTGAAGGAGTCGTACGAGCGTTGCTATACCTTTGGGGATCGAGAAAAGATTCACGCTAAATTGGGGCTTTCTTCTAGGGCTAAGCGCTGTGAGTAAAGATTCCTAAAGCCTAAGGTTTTTACGTTTTGGTGTTGAACACATGGTGTCTTCGTATGGTCAAGGATGTGCGCATGCCTTGCGGAAATGCGTCAGTGGTGAAAGTGAGCAGCAGTAGCAGCTCTTGGCTTGACAGCCACAGTTTATGCATGTTTAGAAGTTCATCGCTGTGGTTGATTGTTAGAAGTGTTCCTTATTCATATGGTAGGAAAGTCTGGTAGTTTCGAGCTCGATTATCCAGATTTTCCACGGACAAAGCTGGGAAAGCTTATAAGCAATAGCTTATATGATCGGAACGGAAGAACTGGCGAATTGACTTAGTATCAGAGCCATAAAACAAGAAGTTAGCTGTATTTTAGAATAAAAAAATTAATTTATGTATTAAAATGGGTATCCTATTATGGGGAACCCTGTATTACCACGAAATTAATAAAATATGTATGTAGAATAAATAGTTCCTATTTGATCCTTTAAAATAAAACTGCAGATCGTGCATGCACTAATTACACTCCTAATTATACAAAAACCGGACAAACAAAATTTTGTTCAAATTTAATCCTAAATATCTTTTTGTTTTTTGACCGATTTCAATTAATTTTTGGTTAAGTTGTAGCTGCTTTTATCAAGATTAATATTTAATATGGGTATTGCAAAAAGTTTTATATGATTAGGTGTTATACAGGGTAGAGCCAAATGTTGCACTTTGACCAAAATTTTTGAACACTCTGTGGAATAATTTAACGTTTTTTCCAGTGTATTGGATTTTAAAGCCCAAAACATTTCTGTTTTTATTTAATATCGATATCTCTATTCTAAAAGAAAATAAACATTTTTAAAGAAAACAATGCAATGTATAATAGCATTTTTTTAAAGGTCTTTCAACTTTTTACTGGTCATATAATAAACAGGGTGGTTTTTATTTGAAATCACACTGATTTGGAAACGAAACCAACTAAACAAACTAATATTTGGATTTATTTTTTTATATAAAAAAATTAGGATGGTGTAAAAGTATGACTATACGTTTTTTTAGAATAAAGACACCGATATAATTTGAAATCAGAAATGTTAACAAAGGATAGTTTTTTTAATTACCAATACACTGGTAAAAAATTGTGACGTTAAATTATTCCACAGGGTGTTCGAAAATGTGTGTCAAAATACAACATTTAGCTCTTCCCTGTATAACACCTTATCCTATAAAGCTTTTTGCAATCCCTGTAATAAATAATATTCTTAATAAAAGAAGCTATCACTGGACGAGAGAATAATTAAAATCGGTCAAAAAACCGAAAACTAATTTAAGATTGATTTTAAACAACATTTTCTTTGTCCGTTTTTTTGCCCAGAAGTGTATAATAAATGCTTAGTAACTTTAATTTTGAGTTAGTGACAGATAAACTATTGGCAACAATTTATTTAATTGTTAAAAGTATATATACTGACTCTAATTTGAGACATTAAAAGCTGGGAAATTGACTTCTAACTACAGAGAATGCTTGTATATTAATTTCAGTCGTACAAAAATATTGTTTGCACCTCTGGCGTAAAGCACTTTTACGCCCACAACTTTCAGCCGCGGTAGTTAAGGTGGTATTTTACGCCCTTGGTACAAAAATAACTATTAAAGCTTGGGGTTTGACCATAAGGCAAGCAAAAAGGGTTGTAATAGAGATAATTATAAGTATAATTAATACATAATTATTATAAATGCTTTAAACTTTTTTCTTCTGAACAATTTGTAGCAGGTATACTCAAAAAAATGCGCAATGCAATATCCACTTTTGGGTAACTATCTCGAAGACTTCGAGAATGCAGTATAGTGTATCTCAAAGTATATCGCTTTGGCTTTTGACGGCAGTACTCCAATATACCTGCCGACAGCAATAAAACAGCGGATCAGTAGGTATCAAAGGGCAGAACATTAGGGACGGACTCTAATAAAATAAAGATTTATAATTTATTGTTTATTTTAGGAGGTATAATCTTAAAATTACATTAAGAAATTAAATATATGCTAAGTTTTAATAACTATAAATAAATTTATAACTATATTATCTATACGTAATTACATTTTTATCTAAATATCTAAATCTAATTCGGTTTCACTATCAGAGTCATCGTTGAGATTAATTACAATACGATTTATGTTGTTTTGTACAGAAATGTAAGAGTTCTCAATTTTTATAATGTGCTGTACTGAATTTTTCCAGCTCTCAACTGGTATATTAGTAATTACATTTTTTTAAGTAGGTGTAACATTTTTTGCTCTAATCTTTGATTTTACTTGGTTCCACAAATGTTCTATGGGGTTAAACATACAGTGATACGGAGGAAGACGTAAGACAGTATGCCCAGCCTGTTCAGCCAAATTGTCACATACATATTGTTTTTTAATTGCATATGAATTTAGGACTTCCAAAAGTTGCGCTTTTTTGTAATTGAATTCAAAATAAATATCATTTTCTAACAAATATTCCTGGATTTCAGTTTTTGAACTTGATGAAGCTGGTGCTTTGTGTAGCAGACGGCTGTGGTAGCTTGCGTTATCCATGACAATAACACTGTTGTTTGGAATATTTTTTAAAAGATAATTTTGAAACCTGTTTTCAAAAAGTTCTGCGCTTGTATCCTCGTGATAATCCAAGCTAGAATCCTTAATATTCTTTGCAGATAACAGCAAGCAGTTTGGGACAAATCCGTCTTCTGAACCAGCGTGTATTATGGTAATGCGTTTTCCTTTATTTGAAGGTGCTTTCGTCTGACAGTTTTGACTGGAATCCACCCATCCTTTGGATACTGTGTCGTGTGGATCGAACCATGTTTCATCAAGGTAAATTATGTATCTGTTTTCTAACCTATATCTTTTCATTTCTTGAAGTTAATTAAATCTCCAAGTGCGTAATCTGTGCGATTCCATTACTACTGGTCTTTTGTCTATTTTGCGGTATTTAAATCCCATTTTACAAACAACTCTATGGAGGGTGGCACGGCTAATATTTATATTAGTGTCGTCTTCTTCTAGCTTCGTTTTCAGTTTATCCAAGGTAGGAACAACTCCGCTTTCATAAAGCCAATATATTTTCCTTCTTATTAGGTCTTGATCACTATTGTCTATACGGTGAGATCAAAAATCACTACGCTTTTTTCTTTTGTTCAATTCTTCATTATTAATAATATTCCTTATCGACGATATTGGAGATTTTGTAAGTAGACAGGTTTCTTTTAAAGCTTCTTGTTTAATAAGTCCCCTACTGATTAAAGTTTCATACACATTTTTTACAACCTGTTTTGCATCTAATGACAAATGATTTCGACGCGACATACTTATATGTATTCTCGTAAAATAACTTTTTCGAAACGCACAGTAAAAACGGTTATTCAACACTGCAACTAAAATATTAACAGAAATATTTATATAAATGGTCAAGAGATATTTATACCTGGCCCACCCCTGTCATTATGAACTCATAGGTTTTCCCAATAACAATAGGTCATAAATCATTAAAGGTTTATTGGGGTATTGCCCGTCAAAAGCCAAAGCGATATACTTTGAGATACACTATACCTACATCGCATATTTTTAAGCCGAGCGGACATCTTGTATACTTTTAGGAAATCTTTGAGTTGATAATGTAAATAAATGCATTTTTTTCAAAATGTTTCCTATAAATTTATTAGGATATTCACTAATAAGTTAGTAAGATTTTTAATTAGAACGAATTACCTTTACTTTTTTCGCCTTTAAAATTTGGGCATTTGAATTTTTTTTTTTAAATACCTGAAGCCAGACCTGTAATTTCATTGTTTACTCAAAGGTATAAATGGTGTAAATAGACTTTATCACTTTCGTGATGGCGTATTTTATTTCCAAAGCCCGCGGCTTAGGAAACGTTACAAAATTGCATTTCATTTGTGGGATTCTTTGATTATTGCTTTTGGTCCGTGAATGCACCTACAATAACTTAAAAAGAAGAAACATAAGTAACTTGGCATTAAGGTAGTTAATAAATCAATTTGAAATAAAACTTAACCATAAATATACTGACATGATTAGCGTAGATTAGGGCAAATGCCCGTACATCACAAAAGACAGCAGACCAAATTTTCATTTACCATAATATTTACGCAAATTTATTTTACTGGATCTAAAGCCTTTTGGAAATAACTGCTTATGCAATGTCTCCAAATAATTTATAATTACAGGGTGATTCAAAAATCGATCTTAAGGGGGTGATTCTACTTGACAAAATAAGGGTAGAGCTTCATATGTATTTTTTCAAAATGTCATTCGTTTTCGAGTTACAAGCCGTCATAATTAAATTTTTATTTTGGTTTTTTCGCCATATTGCATTTGTTTTTTAACCAATCCAGTTGGTATTTGGCACACAAATCGGGTTTGCAGATTTTAAAATTATAGGACAAAAGTACTTTTTTAAAACCGCCAGAGGGCACTTTACCTAAAACTTAAAATTTATTTACATTATAACTTTTTATTTTGACACATATCGCAAAGCTGGGGGCGCCATTTTATAGACAAACAAAAACCTAAAAAATAAGGTATTCAAATTTAAAACCAGAAATATAATATTTTTGCACAAATTTCAAAATAACCAACAATATTATTGATATTTGGATTTTGGTAACAGTTTTATTTATATTTTTCTTCTGTTTCAGTGCTTCTTACGAATACCTACTGCTTTTGGACACTGTTTCAAATATTAACATGGTGTTGCCTATCCAAAATATCTACTTTTAAGTATTTTATATTTTTAAAAGCTCTCATCCGTCATAATTTAATGATTTAAAAACATACAGGATGTTTCATAAATAAAAATATATTTGGTTAATGTCTTTTAACCCTTTGCGACCGGAATTATATTTTAATAAAACTAAGAAAAAAGTTATACTGTACTTGCCTAATAATGGTGTCTGGAAGATATTAATTCGTTTTTTTTTAATGTTTTTTTTTTGGTTTAGGTTTAGAGGGGTGTCTTCACAGTGAAACCACTAGGCATTATAAAGGCAAATTATTTATTATACTAAGGTTACAAGGGCTTAATAATTATTTGTTATGGTATTCCAAGAAACATTTTTTCTTATCCGTCAGACATAGCGCGACGTCACATCTGAAACAAATTATTCCAGTAAGTTTTAAAATATTTATATTTGATAAAAATTACCTTGTACAAAGCCACCTCGATTTGTGGGGTTCTGATTTGCTGCTACAAGAAGCACTTCTTCTTGGTTATTCAGAATGAATAGGCATATGTGAACATGAATCGTGTCGAATTTCATATGGGACAATACGCTTAAAATGACTTACTGATCCACTTGATGAACGGCCCTTTTTTACAGCTGAGTCCTCTGACCCAATCAAACCCATAGCCACAGAACAAACAGCTCCAAGTTTTTTTATTTGCATTGCCACCAGCTTTTTGTAAAGCGTAGAGATTAGTTTGAAATACTATATGGTTACAAAGGCTTTCTGGAAAAATTTGAAGAAACATATCGGTAGGAGTTTCTACATCAAGGCCAATTTGGTCCAGTTAATTCATTAAATATTTTCATATTTTTAAGCCATTTGTTGTAAATTTAGACCAAATGGTTTTTTTTGCAAATTCTCGTGCTTGAATAACTGAAAGCGGGAGCTCATCATCTCTATCCCAGAATAAATAATTGATATTATTGACCTCCGTCACAGAAATATCCTGATCAAAAATAATGGGCATTGATTCTATGTCAAACATGTCAAAATTTGCATCACTATTAGAATTTGTCATATGTTCATCTTCCCCAATATCGTCGTCACTTACATCCCCCAGCTCGCTATTATCATCCACTGGAACGTCTTCATTAAAATCGAACAAGTCATCCGCTTTTATATTTTTTATTTGCAAAAATATATTTTTTGGACTACCACCTATAAATAACAAAAACAGAATCTATGAGTCCTAGTGTCCCCATGGTGAGCCCACCAGATATTTTCAATCAAAAATCATATTTATTTGTAGAACTAATGATTATTAATATAACAAATCTATAAAACAATATACTTGATAAATATTAAAACCAAAACTTACCCGCCATCTTCCTAATATATTGTTCTAATGCATAAAATCAATCACAATTTATCACTTAGCATAAACATCCCTAAATAACTAAAATTATAAATTTAAAATGGCGCATGAACACATCGGCGAAGATTGCTTAGGGTGGGGCGATATCTTACGCCTACGTCATTACAGGTGTATTCGCCGCGAAGTCACCAGGCACTTAAAAATATATTTATTTTTAAGTGTCCTCACTGTGTGACCACTAGGGAACAAAGGGTTAACTATATTAATGTATTCTACGCAAAACTATCTACTAATATCAGTTACAAGACAACTGAAAAATGGAAAACAATGAATGTTGACCTGTATGTCAAAAACAAAGAAAGTCATAAAAAATGTTGTAGTATCATCTTTCGCTTTATCAAAAAGTAACAACACTATATCCTTTATAATTACTAATATACTCCAAAATTGAAATGAAATTCGGACAGCCTTTAAAAAAATGCCATAAAAATGGGCATATTCAAGTCTTGTTGGACAACCCTGTACATTTAATCCCACTGTGTAAAATCATATCTTTGGTAGCAGACATGCTAAACTTTTGTATTTTCCACTTGAACGTTTTGTAAAGTAAAACTGGCAGGATGTTTTCAAGACGGATGGATTAATTCTTTTAAATATACCTTTGTATCAAAGCGTTAAGGCAGAGTATTGAATTTCTTTCAGTTCCTTCCTGTTGGTATTAAGGTGACACTAGAGTCTATAGCAAATTAACTAAAGTTCATTTGATTTTGTCACCAGACGTATTGTTTTTTTAACACGCTTTTATTAGCTTGGGTTGTATGTATGTATGTATGTAACGGAATCTTTAAGCTTAATTTTCATCAACTTCCAGCGATTCGATTTCTTTGAAACTTTAAATACGTATCAAGGACCCATGACAATGCAATAATCTGCAAACAGTATCCCGTTATCCTGATTAGGATCGCCAGGATAAATAAATTCCTTTATAGATTTTCTGTAGGAGAGTAACAGAGAAAGAGTTAGTGCGCGATCTGCGCATGCGTGCAGTTTCAGGCGTACTCTCAGCATAAGGCTGACAGAAACTTGTTCGTAGTAGTTGCGTTCTGAAACTCCATGCAACAGTGAAGCTTTAAATGAAATGATTAGATTACGAAATAGTTCGTCAAACATTTCAATATCACATCTCCGCAGAAAACTAATTGATATATCGAACTAAAAATGAAAAATAAATAATAGTTTAAAAAAACACGCTTTTATATGCAACCGAACTAAAAATTAAAAAAGCTAAAATGCTCGAAGCATCCCAGTTTATTCTATTATTGTTATCAAATGCGTGTTGGCAGATTTTTGATTTATGAAATTCTGTGTTTTTAATGTATGATCTGTGTTCTTTTATGCGTTTAGCTAATGGTCTACAAGTTTCACCTATATAAAACTTATTGCATTCGCAAGGTATTTTATAAATAACATTTTTTGTATTTTCATTTAAGTTGTAGGGTTTTGTTTTTGTTAATTGAGATCTAATTCTGTTTTGTGTTTTAAAAATTGTGCGAATATTAAATTTATTTCCTATTCGTTGAATTTTATTTGATAGTCCGGGAATGTATGGTAAAAATAAATTTGTAACAGGTCTATTTTGATTTTTGTCTTATATTTGGATTTTCAAATTTATGGAAACAATTATTTATAAAATCAAGAGGATAATTATTTTAAATTAAAATATCTGTACTTTTCTAATTTTAACTAATACAACTGTGATTTTAATGCAGTGTGGACATGTTTTTTTTATCAATATTCATATTTTTATATTGCTTTTTTACCCTTTGTTATATTAAAATAATTTAAAGATAAAAAATAATAATAAACTCACACAAAACTATTGTTGGTAAAATGTGAACATATCCTATTTTGAAAGAACACTCACACACTGTCATAGTGCTCCATTAGGGTTCAAAAAAATTTCCATGAGGGCGCTGTGAGTTGCTTAATTTTACTTACCAATAGCAGAAAACTGTATATTGCACTGAATCACTTTTTACAACAAAATCAAAGAATAATTGAGAAGTAGGTATTTTTATTTTACACCAAATTATTTATAATAACACAAATCTTATTCCACTTACGAAAGTTAATTATTTCGAAACGTTTAATAGAGTTGGCCAATGCAGAAACGACAATAATAAAGTGCACAGTGATAAGCATTTTGAAAATAAATTGCAATTCCAGTGGCGACTCGAGACATTTTTTAGTGGGAGGGCACAAGCGAAAAAGAAATAATAATAAAATGTATTTAAAGCTCCCTTTATTTAAAAAGAAAGCCCATTCACCTATTTTTCAGTAATAACAGCCGATTTGATTTTTGGCATATGGAGGTTTTTAGTCAAACACGTTACCTTTAAGATATACATCAATAAACTTGAATAGAAAACTAACCTAAATTCACCATATTCCCTTTCTCTTTGCACGCAACTCTTGAATTTTCCGCTAAATTGGGCACATAATATTTGATTCCACCCCTTTTTTTACGTATTTTACCCATTTTTCCATAAAATTGCAAAGTTTTACTTTCAATCACAGCTGCCATTATCGATACTTTGATCAATTTGCAATTAAAATCAGAGATGCACTGTATATACTGTTTTTCAATAGATTCTGCTATATGTTTTAGATCACGTTTACCCCATGTTTCGTCCACACTGTTATTTTTATACAATATACAGTTTTTTATTAATGTTCCAGTTAAAAACTCAGTTCTCTGTCCTATTTATACATATATAATTTGAAGATCGGGAGTAGGTCTCCTTTTTGTTTTATTAAAAGTTTCCGTTTAAATGACCAACTGTTATTCTTTACTTGGAACTGCACCTCATATTTATTTCTAGTTGTGGATCCATTTCTTAATTATCACATTACTCAACATACGAACTAATCAGCTACACTTGTAAAAATTAAACGTATAATCATAATCAACAATAAATATTGCTACTAAAACTCTACAGGACACTACCGTTAGACCTGCAACTTTTGCCTGGGGACAGGTGAATTTGTGCCCGCTTCCTATACTGATTTCGCGTAAAAGAAACGTATGTAATTTGAGCAGAATAAATACATAGACAAAGCGGGCAGAATTCTCGCGTTCCCCGGATCCACTGCTTGGAAAGAAACAATTAATTTTTAGTCGTTGCCGTGTGAGTAATAATTTAGAAGTAGATTTTGAGCAAAGTGTTTAGAAGTATTTAATAAGATTATAGTTAATATCTGATATAAAATTGTATTAAAGAAAATTTTGTTGTTTTTTTGATTATTTGAAGGGTGGGCACGTTTCTCTGTGCCCTTTAGTACCATCCGCCACTGCAATTCCACCAAGAGCTTTTGCAAACACCAGCTTTCAGCTTGTTGTCGCACAGGCGAAAAAGCCATTTACAAATGGATCAATTTCACTTTTATTAACCTCTGGTATTAAGTTGTAAAATGTGAAGTTAGATTATATTTTAGATTACATTTCTTTGTTGAGCAAGTGAAGCCTGTGTTAAAGTAGTTATTTGTTGATTTGAAAATGAAGTAACTATAATCAAAAAGAAAAATATCATCTGATTTGATAAGGACTGCATAATATTTGTAAATAAATACGATATTTTCATTGTGTTGGCTGTTAGTTAAGGTGTTACAAAATCACTATTATAACTTATCCGCCTAGAAGAATGAAAGTGACTTGGTGTAAATTTCTTTTGTCAGCTCGATGCGTTGCAAAATAGATCATAAGATTACTGATAAATCCTGAATCAGAGTATAATTTTTTATTACTTTAATGGTGTTATAAGGGTAACTAAAGTAATTTTTTCGTGTTAACCGTATTCATCGGTGTGGTTCAAACCGCATTTGAAATGACAATATAAATATGAGAGTTAGATAGAGATAGGTATTCAAATGTTTTTGAAATGTTTTGAACCGTATTGACACGAAAAAACGCCTTAAATGATTCAATTTTTTTGTTTTGAAATGTGTTTGGAAGATTATGATCTCTAGTAAAGAAAATACGTCTTTAAAATATTTCTTCCAAACTTTTAAACACCCTGTATATTAGATTGGACAAAAAAGTTTTTTTTTAATACAGAGTGGCCCACCATATTCGACACGGTCTGTAGCTGGATAACCATGGGGTTTTAAAAAAGTAAATACTGGAACATATACAGGTCGGATAAGACCACAGTATAAAATTGTTTTAGTCTATACAGGGTGTCTCAAAAAGTGTGACGTATCAAAGTTATATTTTTTTAAATGGAACACCTTATATTTTATGACGGTTTTAGATTCTACTTTAAAAAATAACTCAAGTTTATTTATGGTACTAAGTGTCTAATTTAATTCGTTTTTGTGATATTTAATTTTTTTGAAAAATGCGGAGGTAAAATTAGATTGTTTTACTTTAACACTTTTAATACTTTAAACTTTAAAATGTGTAACAAGATTAGAAAAAGTCTGCCATATCATACGTAGGTCAAATCAAGATCAAATATTGTACAGGGTAATCAAAAAATAATTTCAATTTTTCCGAAAATCAAATAGCCATATCTCTCCTATTTTAAATGGAACACCCTGTATTTTTTACGTTACATGATGACAAATAAAATACTCTTTCAAATGGTTATAGGTTGCCTTTACCTATCTTTTGTGCTTTTTTAGTAAAATCTGTTTTTACAAATTTTTAGTCCAAATGTTTATTTAAATTAAAGTTGGCTGTGACATAGCATCCATTAATATTTTTCTTAAGAAAATAACAACGACCATTTAATGATTACTAGTGTTTTAGTCAGTTTAAAAGAAATTTCAATGATTTTAAATAAAAACCCTTCTTCTACAACAACAAGATGATATAATACTGGTAGGATGTGAAAAAATGGTTTACTTTAGTCTAGAGTTATTCCTGAGAAATATTTCAGGAGAAACCATCTGATAACCTTAATAGTTGCTTTAAAAAATTTGACACATTGATTATGGATAATAGAAGAAACGAGTTATAGGTCACAGAATGTCGTCATAACTGACCAGAGGCGTTATTAGGATTGTTTAAAAACACAAGTTTTATCATTACCACATTCAGCTGAAGTAAGTGTTATTGGAAGTAGCATTATAAGCAGCTAATGATTTTTTTTCTGTGAATTTTAAAAATAGTGCAGATAATACAAAATCTTTTAATTATGTCCTTTTTTCCAACAAATTTACATTTTGCAAAAACGGCTTAGTAAATAGGCATAGCTAAATCACAGCCTACTTATATTTAAATAGACATTTGGAATAAAAATATGTTAAAACAGAATTTACTTAAAAGTATAAAAAAGGTATAGGCATCCTATACACCATTTAAAAGAGCATTTGGTTTGTCATCATGTGGTGTAAAAAGTACATGGTGTTCCATTTAAAATAAGAAAGATATTGCTATTTGACTTTCTAAAAATTGAAATTATTTTTTGATCACCCTGTATAATCTATGATCTCGATATGACCTACGAATAATAAGGCTGACTTTTCCTAATCTTGTAACAAATTTAAAGTTTAAGGAGTTTATATTGTTAAAATAAAATTAATTCAATTGCACCCCTGCATTTTGTAAAAAAATCAAATATCACAAAAACGAATAAAATTAGATACTTGGTACTATTAACAAACTTAAATTATTTTTTTATTTAGAATCTAAAACCGTCATAAAATATAGGGTGTTTCATTTAAAAAAATATAACTTTGATACGTCACACTTTTTTGAGACATCCTGTATAGAATAAAATAATTTTATACTGTGGCCTTATCCGACCTGTATATGTTTCAGTAGTTACTTTTTTAAAAACCCCATGGTTATCCAGCTACAGACCGTGTCGAATATGGTGGGCCACCCTGTATATTGAAAATATTGTTTGGGGTTACAAAAAGAAAATATCGTTAAGGTTTAAGCCCTTAATAATAATATTTAGAGGTGTATCTCCTATAATTTAGATTTTTTAATCTGTACTTTGCGTCAAAGCTGCCATACTATGGAGGTAAAAAACCTGCACATGTACCTTTAGGAAATCAAATATCTACAAAAAGGTCTCCTTCAAAATTTTCGCCAGTCAAACCGTTTTTAAATAATTAAGCTTTAAACATTGATATGTTTTTTAGATTAACATTTTTTTTGGAATTTTGTAACTAACTATAAAAGGAATTTAATGCTCTGGAAAAAGGTTTCTTAACATTTTAACATAAAATCATTCTTTCAAACATAACTTTAGCTAAAGGAAAATTTTAATTATTGTTTTCTTTCTTGTTGAATCAATTTATGTTACTCAGTGGAAGAAATTGATGAATTACATCATCAAAATTATGATTTTATTAATGTTATCGCCTAAAATATCTAAAATTTATAATATATCCAAAGCTATTCCCGATTAATAGCTATTTGTTATACGAAAACGTAGATTTACGTTCTCTTAGACATTAAATCTACGTTTTCGCATGACAAATAGCTATTAACCGAAAATAGGTTTAGATATTAGAGACATTTTGCAGCTCTTAAAATAACAGACGTTTTTTGGCCTCCTTATGGTTATCGTTATTAAACATAACGATTACGGTAGCAGTTTTAGACAGAGATTTTGCAGCCTCTTTTAGGAAATTTATCTTGCGTCTGCGCTTTCGACACATAAACTTATTTTTGCCTGTGGTTCACCCATTTTAAAGTTAATGAAAAATCAGTATTTACTTTTATTCTTCATAAGATATAAATTCATATTTAAATATATGCAAACACTTCTGTTGATTTTGTTTTTTAAAGTAGATGCAAACAATACAGTAGGTTTGTTCCAGCTGGCTGTCAGAAATGTTTGCAACCGTTTGGATTCTGCGCACGTCAAATTTGTCGTTCCAGCAGTGCCATGTTTGTAACTTTATACAATTGTTTGTTGTTCCAGCAGTAGTTTTAAGATGTTGGAAGCATGTTGGAAACTGTTTGAAAAGTTTGCAAACTTTCTTCAAACATTACTGACAAAGTTTTAACATAACCTTTTTTGTATTGAGGAATAAGCAGTATGCACTCCTTGTTTATTTTTCGTTCCAGCAGTAAACTGTTGCCAACATTTCTGACTAATGTTTGTAACAATTTTTGAGTTTTACGATTGTTGCTAACATGTTTCCAACATTTTGCTGGAACAAACCTAGTATACGCAAAATACAAAAAGTAAGGTTTGGTAGTAGAATAAAAAGCAAGTGTGTCAGATTGTAACATCTAAATTAATTACTGATTTAGAATACCCGTAAAAGTCCAAGTCCGTTTTAGTTTCTTAACACCATTTGATTGTTATTAATGCTATAGATTTTTCGCTAATTAAACTCTAGGTATAAATGATATTTTAATTAATACGGCATTAAAATTTTAACCTTTTAAATAATTGATATTAAAATTTCTACAATCCGGCAACCACGCAGTTTACCAATAACGATAACGATAACGATAAGCTCTTGGGTATTCATCCGTAATTAAAGGAGTCCGGTATGGTTAATAGCGATAACGGATCATGTTTGCGTTACTGCGCAGTCTCAGAATAACGTTAACCACAACGGAATTGCAAAATAAGGGTGCAAAATGTCTCTATTATTAAATTTGAATATGTAAAACAATAGGATTAACAAAACTATGATTTTTAAAAATGTAATTTATCAATTTGTTTCACTGAGTAAAGAAAATTAGTTAACCAACGAAGAAAAAAAAACAATTTTTTCTTGAACTTAAATTGAAAATAAGTTTTGAAATAATGATGTTATGTAAAAACGTTATGAGACTTTTTGTGCAGAGCATAAAATTTTCTTTAAGAATCTCAGTTGCTTTTTTTCTATTATATTTCTTAGTTACAAAATTGCAAAATATAATAAAAATAAAAAAGGTAAATTAAAAAAATTAATCAATGTTTAAAGCTTGATTATTTCAAAACGGGTCATCTGGCAATTTTTATAATAAGAAATTTTTGTAGGCAATTTAATTTCCTAAAGATATGTCTGCGTATTTTTTTTACCTTGATGGTTAGGCACGTTTGACGCAAAAAATACAAATAAAAATTCAAATTGAAGGAGTTAGACCTCCAAATATTATTTTCGATATATTTTTCAAAAACAAAAATTACCCAGTCTACGTACACCACACTTAAAGATGGAATACAGCCTTAAACACCATTAAAAGAAGCAAGAACAGAATAAGGTGGTAAAAAGTAAGGCAAAAAGAAGATAACAGTGTTGGATGTTCTTGTCGAAGACGACCTTCAAAGAGCCAACGACATTTTCTATCCTCTTACGGATAACACCTGAATGACATCCGAAAGATAGCGGATTAATGGCATTTTATTTTATCGGCCCGAACCGAATAGCGGTGCCTGTGAAATCAAGTTTCTATTGTCTCGCTTTTTTTTTTGTCTCACCGAGTGTTAGGGTGTAAGATAATTGGAACTAATTATACATTCCCAACTAACAATTTTAGACGCCTTTAGTCGTCTTTACTAAGAATCACACCAAATTTAACGTTGCCGTTAGTAGAAAAGTAAGCTGTTCTTCCGACCAATTAAATTAACGTCGTTATGATTGAAAAACTGACGTTGCACAGGAAACGTTTGTCCTATTGACGTCTATACGTCGTTTTCTAAACTATGGTCTTTAGAGTACTTATTTTGGGAGAGAAGCTGACGACGCTTTAACGTTGCCTGAAAGCTTTGAATTTATTTGGTTTTTTAATACTTATAATGATTTTCGAAAATTAAAAAAACTATATTGTATAAAACTGCTTATTTTTATGGCGCGCTTGTTTTTCTTACATTTTCGCCATATATTTGTCAGTTTGTTTTAAAATTTGGATGAAATGCAAATAAATCTGGGCGATTTAATTATTCAGTTTATGACAAAATATTTAATAAAAACAACTTATTTACTACTCTGCCATGATAGTTAAAGTATAATCGTACGGCGACTTATAAATTTACTAGAAGTTGCCAAAAGTATATTTTAGTAGACAAAAAGTACAAATTTTTATTAATACAGTTTTCCTGTAGATGGCTTCAGTCAAACAAGTTGCGTTTAACAACGTTTTTACGTCGACCCACTTGCAGTAGTTACATATGCAACGTCTGTACGACTCAAAAATCATCCACCAAATTGGTGCAAAACATAGTCGCTATGTAGGAAATTACAACGTAAGAACGCAACGTTGCGTTGCGTTTGGCGACGTTGCGCCGTCCAATAATTGTTAGTTAGGTTAGAATGGAGCGACACTTCTTTTGGAAATTTAAATTGCTTGAGTTCAAGGTTAGTTTATAATTATAAGGTTGCGACATATCCTCTACTTTTAGGCGGTTCGAGGTCGGGGACGTAAGGAAGGGCACTCCACGGAGAAAAGTTGGCAAGACTGGGTAAAATCAAAGCTGATGATCAGTCCAGTGGCGTCTAGAATTTGCGCATTTCATTTTGCATTGTTTTGGAAGTGATATTTGTTGAAAGATGTAATTCCAAATGTTTTTTATTTAAAGTAAGAGAATTTACAACTTAATAATAATTAAAAACTGTTGTGTAAACGGTTGTTCTATTAATACAATAAACTGTATATCTTCGACACTGAACAACATGGCCATAACACGTCAAAGCAATATGGCCGAATGTCGCGACCTTATATAGACCGACTTTGGCTAGTGTTTATGTTTGGTTAAATGGACAATTTACACACTGATGCAATACAAATCACAAGATCGACTTGAGCAACTAGTGTCATTAATCTGACCCATAATGGAGTCCGTTATTATGTCACATAAAAGCTATCTTTTTAAATCCTTTCAAATTTTAGAATATTTTTTATAAGCTTTAATGCAGGAATAACAACTTCCCGCAAGTATTAGGAAATCATATATTACATTACAAGTGTGGAAACTGACTAATTTCATTCGTCATTTTGTGTTGTGTCATTTTTACACAAGTAATGTGCACTATTTTTTCTACGACCACAAATTATTTACCAAAAACTAAAATTTAAGTTTGTTTGTCACCACAGAAAAAATAGGAAAACAATTAAAAACTTTGCAACACTAGGGTAATATTAGTATATTACATAACAAGTGTCGAAAGTGATATATTTCACACGAGTGGGAATGTTGTCGCAGGGGGCGATAGCCGAGTTCGACAATACCACGAGTGTGAAAATCACTTTTGGCACGAGTCATGTACAATGTTTTTCCTACGACCAAAAAATATGTTTTTACCAAAAATACCAAATTAGTATTTTTATATCATTAATTTAAACACAGGCAAGATAATCTGACAAAAGCTTAGACGTAAATCAATGTCAATGCCATAAAATCAATATAAAGAAATTACCTTTAATTGTATGTTTAAAAGCATGTAAGTATTTAAGTATTTTTATTTTAGTTTTTTAACAAAAGTGTATGCACTGTAATTTCTTTAATTAAGTTTTTAAAATTGCGTAAAAACACCTTATAACTAAACAAAACTTACAGTCCCAAATGGATTAAATTAAATTTCAACTCTAATTTAATGGAAATTTTATTTTTATTTTACCAGATATTAGCCTTTTCTAACAAGGTATGATTTATTTGGAAAAAAATCGCCTGGCATTTTGTCGTTTGGTTAAAATTAAACAAATCGAGATCCCTACTTTGGCATTCGAAGCTTTAGACACTTCCATTGTTTAATGGATTGCCTATTATTATTTAAAGCATTTGCTATAAAATAATGTCCATAAATAAACTAATAAACCCTTAAACATAAAATTAAAATATATATAATTTGAAAAAAAGATAATGTGTGTTAGCATTGGTAAGTCAAAACATTTAGTTTGTTAAAAATATATTGTAAATAGCTTATTAACGGAAATTAGGCATCTGTCATATTTCAACAAGCGTGTGATATTCGTTTTCTAAAGGATCAAGGAGTGCGTTTTATGTTATTTTCATATGTGGTCGTGGGAAAATACTTTTCTTTACTGAGGTATATTTTAATATTTTTATGTCAAAAACCTAGTAGCTTTGCATACCTTTTATCATTTTAGAATTTTAAAGAGGTCTTTACTTAAAAAAATATTGCATGGATTTTTCAATGTAATTCCAATTAACAGTCTGACTACTCCAAATATATTTTATATAACACTATGACAGCGATGACAGCTGTTTTTTTGTTTTGGCAGGCGAAAGGCATGTGATCTTTTATCTTTTAAAATTATATCATAACATATATAACACTAGTGTGAATAGTATATTTCGTAACTAGTGCTGAAAGTGCCACTTTTCCTCACGCGACTGCAGTCAAGTGCGGAAAAGGTACTTTCGGCACGTGTTAGGAACGCTCTTTTTCTACAAGCGTAAAAAACATTAAAACCTAATTTTATTATTTTCTTTTTATTATTTAAATACAATGCTACCTAATACCCTACTAATATTTGTTAATGTTGGTAAATAAAAATTCTTCATTGCGACTCTCTAAAATTTGGTTCAAAATTTGTGTACTTTTCTGCACAAGTGCGAAAAAGTAGTGTAGAAAAGTACTTTCCTGCACTAGTTAGTAGTGTAGAAAAGTTACACTTTCAGTACAAAATTCGTGCGGAAAAGTGACCTTTATCGCTTGCGAGTAGGAAAAGTACTTTGCAACACTAGTGTGATACAACACAATACAGGCACATGTGGTTGTAAAAAAATATTTTTTCTGCGACTGATCAAAAATGAATACATTATTAATTTGATTTGAGACAGGTTATATGACTCATTATCCACGCTCATTACCCACATACATTACCCATGGCCGGCTTATAAGGTGGTTAAATACAATAATTTGTATATGTTTTCGACAACATCGTTTTCCAAATATGACCCGTTTGAAATTTAGTGCTGCAATATAATAATATAAGTATAGGTTTGTCAACTTACTGAAATGTATTTATCAAATGCTTACACGCACCAGAATATCAATTAATATAATTAATCTTATTTCCAACTGCTTAATATTCTGACATTTAAAATATAATAATGTAAAAATAAAAAACGCCATTATCGACACAGGTCACACAATTTTCCTCTTTTATTATGCATTCTTTATAAATCTGAAATAGTTTCAATTATACAAACAATATGTGAAGTCATAAAAGGCGGAAGTGAGTTCTAGGTTCTAAATAAGGCAGAGTGAGGCACTGATGCCAGGTATTCATAAAGAAAGAGATTTTTAAGACATTTTTACTCTTTAATACTTTGAAGAAGTGATTTTTACGGTGAAGTAAGTAATACTGAAAAGTTACTAGTAGTAGGGGAGCACACAATGCTAAATGGGGATTTACTCGAGCGTCATAGAGACCTATTGAGTTGAAAAGCTTAGATGATAAGAAGAAAAACATGTTATGTATTGTATACCTATTCATCGGTGGGGAAGCGACTAAAGAATTTTTAAATATGTCAAAAAACGCTGTCGTTATTTCGGCTTGTGGAAATCGTTCGGATCGAATCGTATTTTATATATTTTTTATCCTTGAATTATTTTCATTAAACTTAAAAAATGGCCACGTTTAAGAAAGGATCGGCCAGTCTCTACCTGTGAACAAAAATTGTGTGCTAATCCAGGTTAAAGTCAGGCTTAATCGGGTTAAACAGAAGTGTCAAAATCAGCTGCTTCGTTTTTTTGAGTTTTATTGAATAATCTTGTGTTTATTACGAGTAAAAAAGGTATAAAAAACAATATTTTGATATTAATTGTTTATTTACAGCTTAAATATTGTGAACATCTTTGAAAATAACTGCACGACCTAGAACAAAGCAAAAGAGTTATGTTTAGTTTTGACTCCCCATATAACATTTTTGCCGGCGATGTACATTTAAGTTACTGGCATTGCCAACACTCTTTAATGGCAAGGCATTGGCAAAAAGGTATCAAAAAGACGCGAAAGTGGGCAATTGGCCGTTATTAGGCCAAGTGTTGCAGATAAAGTGATGGCATCCGTCATAAATAAGTTATTGGCAAAAGATAACAAAAAGACACGATATTTCTTTCAAAGCTAAGTGAGATCACCTACCGCAGACCGCTCTCGAATTATTTTTGTCTAATGTGTACGGTTTAGACGATAAAAAGCGAAGATATTGCAGAAACGTAGTAGTTTATTGTCCATTACGCCATCTATCGGTATGTCAAAAAACTAGTAAATATATATATTTTTTATTAACACGTCTTTAAAACTTTTAATAAAGTTTTAAACAAAATGTTTACAACTCCTAACAGTCTACTTGAATATCTTGCCTTCTCGACTAGCCATCACCAATTAATCACACAACACACACTTATTAGGTAATGAATACATTTAATTATGTCTATTAAAAAACTGTTTTCTTTAAAAAGAAACTAAAAAGCTAGAAAACCACGTAGAAAACAAATGCACAAAGCGGTCACCTTCGGTCGAAATTAACGTAGCTAATTTTACCGTCATTTTATTTTTATTCGCTCCAAATACACAACATACAAATACAAGAAACATTTTGTTTGACCTAATTTTTATTTGCATGATTTTTAACAATAAAATGTTATGAAAAGGCAATTTTCTTTAAGTTATGTAAAAAACATAAAATAATGTTGTTTAGCTGCCATTATAAATAAAACAGATCAAAAAATTGCTTTAATGTTAGTTAAATACCAATGTTAATCATATGGTTTAAAAAGTATGAATATGCGTTGAAGGGTTGCCTTCAAAAATCCAATATTTATTTGCCTGCAACAAAAACGCGTGCTTTATTTAATCAGGATTGGTATGCCGCCATTTTTGTATGCTTGCCGGCAATTCGCCTGCATGTAAAATTTATTGGCAATTGAGTGTTTATTTAGGATTAACTTTTAATGCGTCTAAGATGTTGGCATAATATTGCCACCAATTGCCAATGCTTTACCTTCAATGCCAATATGAAAAATGTACATTGCCGGCAAATAGTGTTTGCTGGGTCAAAGCCAATAAATAAAGGCCAAATGTATCATTAGTGTTCAGAAAATAACAAAAACCCCAGTGAATCTTAAAAACAGCTAATTGGATCTACCCCAACCCATCGGATCAATATTTTAAAAATTCCTTTTGTAGCCCTCCCCTCTATTTACGTCACTCTTAAATTGTTAGATTAGTAGAATATACACACTGTTTAGCATGTAATTATCTTCCCCTTCCTAAATCTGGCGCGTTTAAATATTTTTATTGCGGGACATATTTTTGTTTTTTATGATCGACCCTGTAATCGGGGCTCATATTTGGTGGAGGTATTTAACCAGGTACAAGGTATCCTCCGGTATATTAATCTGCCGCGCTGTAGTGAATCCTAAAATCCCCATCTTGAGGTTCCCTACCATAAAAATAAGGCTAAGATAAAACACATCAGTAAAAGTAATAAGATCACCATATGTTGTGCAAGCTTAATTCTATCAATTGAGTTTATGTGTGTTTAACAATACCAGATCAAGATTAGACCAAGAACGCCTGCATTGAAACCTTTCCTGATAAGCTTTGTTGTTGCTTTGGACTGTTTCATTTTTATGCATTGGTAAAAATGGCCCATGGTAAATTTTCTGAAGTAGGACAATATGTATAAGTTAACATCGATTTATTGTTGACTTGAATGTAAACCTTGTTTTCGTGTACGAGAACTTTTCAACTTTGGGAAAAAATAAAAATACAAACAAAATGTTACTTCAGGCTGCGCCCATTTTTAAGTTTAGGTAAAATGTTTTAAAAGTCAGTATATGGTTGGCATAACTGGATTATTGTTTAAACTTAAACATTTTTATAAATTAACTGCAGCTGTAGTAAAGTTTATGTTTATACAGAAGTTTTTACAACTAAATTTTCAGTAAAAATTGCAATAGCCAACTTAAAAAAATATAAAATCTATCTATCTAGGTAAAGTAACCATATGCCTACGTTCAAAAAAATTAAATTGTTTATAAGATAATCAATTTATTTACTAAAATCTTTCTATTTTTATTGAGATAACTGCGGTTGTTTCGATCAACTACAGATCTTACCATCCCCCAAAGCGAATGCTCTTACTGTATTTTTTTCGTAAATTTGATCAAATTTTTTCGTCAAATCACAACATTGGCAAAAATATATGCATGTAAAAACTTTGCATAAAAACACTGTGGATTGAAAAAATTCAACTCGCTATTGGAAACTGATAAATACAGATAATATATAATATATAAGTGGCCAAGTTTTACAGAGCAAAGACACCTTTAATCTTGTGGGAGTCACATTTGAAAGTAACCTTAACTGGCATAAACACATTGTATCTATAGCCACGGCAGCTTCAAAAAAGCTTGGATTTCTCTTTCGAGCCAAAAAGTATTTTTCCCCTTCTAATTTATACACTTTATATGTGTCCCAAATCCGACCTCCCTTGGAATATTGTTCTCATATCTGGGGCATGGCGTCCCCCACAACCCTAAGCATTCTTGATTCTATTCAAAGAAGAGCTATTCGTCTCATTAATGATCCTTCACTTACAGAAAGGCTTCCTCTCTTGCACATCGTCGGGCTGTGGGGGATTTATCGCTTTTTTATAGGTACTTCCATGGATTCTGCTCTGAAGAATTGTCCAGTATAGTTCCTCCACTTACGGTTTCCAACAGAGAAACTCGTGGTATGCATCCCTATACGGTCTAACTGGACAGGCCCCGAACTTCCCACTTTGTTCGTTTTTTTATCCCTAGAGTTTCTAGGTTGTGGAATCTGCTGCACGCGGAGGTCTTTTCTTTCCCCCAAATCTTCAAGTATTTAAGTCCCGTGTCAACAAACTACCTCTTACCTCGCTTAAGACACCCACGGTACGTTAGCCTTCGTGGTTTGTCAAAAGATAAAAAAAAATTTGGTAAAATTTAGAATTTGTCAATAAAAGGGTATTAAAGACACAAAAAAAATCCGAAAGGGAGCCACCACAAAAATTCCTTTTTCGCAATATAATTATATTTTTGGATTCTGCACAAGATTATAAGCAACTTTTGTGTATCCTATTTTATACCGAAGTTTAAGCGTTTTAGACATATTTAAATTAATTTGTAAAAAAATGATGCTTGCAGACCCAAAACTAGTTATTACTTTTTTTTTTTAATAAAAACCATTTATTATTTAATTTGGTAAACAATTCTTGTTTTACAAAACCCAAGTTTTTAAAAAGTTGAATAATTATTCCAGGGTTTTTAACAAATAGAAATAAAAATGAAATTGAGAAAATTATACAAAATCGTTTTTTTTTAATGGCAACCCCCAAATTTTACATCTTTATCTTATTTAGCAATAAAAATAGGGATAAGTTTGTGAAAAGTTGTCTATTCCTAAAAGTTTTAGTTTGCGATGTATTTCCAATGAAATATTATTTTGTGACTAAGATATTCATCATCAGACTTGAAATTTAAACTAATCCTATTTTTACAATATTCCCTTCTTTTGCACACAATTCTTGATTTAAAGCTAAATTGGCACACAATATTTGATTTTAAAATTTTAAAACCCCGTTTTTTACGTATTTTAATCCCAGTGTGCCCTGAAGCCCTATGTGTATGTATGGTTGCCGCATTATTAAAGAAAAGCCACGCAATTTAATGCAAAAATAATGTAAAAACGTAGAAAAACGGGGTTTTAAAAGGTGAAAATCAAATATTGTTTGACACTTTAGCCTTAAATCAAGAATTGTGTGCAAAAAGAAGGGGGAATATAGCAAAAATAAGCTTAGTTCAAATTTGAACTTTAATGATGAATTTCTCGAGAACGAAACGTTTCCGCCAAAAAATCTTTCAGATTCGTGATCAGCGCCCCAAAAACCCTCGTATACCACATTTAGAGGTTTTCATTTAAAAAATTGATTCTTGGTCATTTTCTCAATTTAATTTTTAATTCTATTTTTTAAACACCCTGTATTAAGATTTCTTAAAACTTTATAAAATCTCAGTTAAATTGGGTTTATAGGAAAATTTATAATTATTTTATGTCTCGAAACGCCATTTTTTGACAAAATAATTTAAATATGTCAAAAACGCTTAAACTTAGGTACATCACATGATACACAAAATATGCTTAGAATCTTGTGCAGAATCCAAAAATGTAGGAATATATAGGGTGTTTCTAGAAAATGTATCTTGAGAAGTTTCCGAGATTTTCTAATGGATCACTTACGTACATAACTCTGTATATTTGGTGCGGGTCCCAATTTCCACCTTTTAAATAAAAAAATCTAGTTGCACGTCTGTTTCTAAGTATTAAACAGACATTATTTTATTATTTTTAAAATTCAATTAACTTTTATTATATTATTAATTGATTAAGACTGTTTAAGATCACATTTAAAATAGGTTTTTGGTTTTTATCAATTAAATTTGACAACAGTGGCCATACGACTAGACATTAGTTTACAGGCACGTATTGGGATTTCCATATGTGACCTCAGGAGCGCTGTAAGGCAGAATCTGTGCCTTCAACATTTCCTTTTGGTCCATCGACCAGCTTTGAAGTCGCCGGCTGATTGAGATAACCATGTGAATTTTAAATATATTTTGTGAATTTTTCCTGTTAAGATCTATTGCCTGATTTTTTAAATATTTCTCACGGGTATTCGAACTTTTATTTAATCTTATTTTGTACAGGGTCATTCATAAGAAAAAGTCTAGCAGTCATACTGTGCATTTTTCCCTTTAACTACTTAAAAATAATTTAAATTAAAAAAATAAGAAAATACAGTGTGTCCACGAAGGATCTTAACTATATCCAAAGTGTTTTTTTAAATATTTCGAAAAAAGGTATTTTTTATCAAAATGTTTGCTGTATTTGAAATCTATATTTTGAATTTTGAAGCCCTGTGATACACGGAATGGTTTCAAATCCTTAAAAAAAATAAAAATCAGAAAACATATTTCTTTGACCATGGTGGAAGGAGCATAAAAACAGAATAAAAGAACACAAAACATCAATTTTAAATGGTTTAAAAACACAGGCATTTTAACACATTGTATAGAACAAAACCACTTTATAGATCTTAATAATGTTAAACTACTCCATAGAGAAAACAAAGGTAAAAAATTTAATTTATATGAACAAATAGAAATTAAAAAATCACTTATAGACAATACAACTCTTTCTACCAATGATCAAATAAATTTCGCAGATATGCCAATTATAAATAAATTTATTACCACATCTGGGCCGCATAATAAAACCCCTAATAATATTTTATAGACCTTTGTTGGGAAAAACGTGTTAAATGGTTCTGTTTGTAAATATTTCTCTTTTTTAAATTTAGTATACGAAGTACTCTTGATGAAGCCCTAGAAAGGCGAAACAATTGTAGAGTAATGCTCTAATAATTATTGAAACATTAAAAAGCAATTTTTCCTATTTAGTATTAATATTTAAAAAATGTTTCACAAGAAACCAACTGCGGATACAATTCAGTGTATGAAAAAGTGTATATTTTGTAATAAAGTATATATATTATATCACCATTAAAAAATCTTTTAAAGAACTTTGGAAAAATACCACATTAAGTATATCTAACTTTAATAATTTCAAAAATAAGGCCATACAAATCAGGTAATATTTAAAGTATCGCCTTTTTGTAATAGGTAAAGATATTGACTTTATATTCTAGGAATATAAAGTATTCGTCAGGAGCTTCAAAATGATGGATCACTCGACCTCCCACTAATTAAAGAATTTTGGGGTGGTGGCCCTGGTGGTTAAGGGATTGAAGGGGCACCGTTTATTTTTTGAAAATAAATCTATCAAGTGTTTTGACAATTTTCTTAAATCTGCCTCTTTTCGCAGATAACTTGTGTGGTATTTTTTTAAATAAACACCCTGTATAATAGGTACATGGGAAACTTTACTTTGCAGTTTTTTATTGGTTTCAGAATGATAGTTCATCTTTAAAGGGGATAAAAGGCAAATTAATCTTACCAAAGAATGCTGGGTTATTACATATAACGGTTATACCATTTTAAAAAATGCTCATCCATTAAGTCAAATAAAAGAGATATTGCATCCAACCAAGCTGGCCCATTAAACTCGCGTTTCGTGATTGTTTGCGTCTTTTAAAAAGATAAAAACAGAACAAACAATACCTATAACCATTAGGCATTGCCAAATTGTTTTTATTACCGCTCATAAACCCAAATTCGAAAACGGTCCATCAGATGACCAGATGGATGTTTACAGATGACCTTGATAGGTTCAATATTAAGTTCATTGGCGTAGTAAGAAAGTAATAATAATAAAGTAGATAAGTTACTGCTCTCCTAATTTTACGAATAATCAGAGACAACAATGAGACGAGTAACTGGTCCTAACAATTTGTCCATTGTATTTATCTCTTTCTGGTTTAACGCAAGTTCCAATAAATATGTCTTTGTCTTTCATCTTGGCAGGCTATAGTAGATGGAGCAATCATCGCTTTGCCCTGGTTGCCAAGTTGTTTACAATTTCTTCATGTAAACTTTAATGTCCTTTTTGGCTCACATCTAATTAAGAGAAAGTAAATATACCATGAATCGAATATTTTAACTTGACAAACGTTGCCGCAGGCAGTCATGCCGAAATGTTATTCGATATTTGTGTTTGATATTTTTCAATGGCCGATTTGTTTGGACAGTTTGTTTACATTTTCTGTGATTTATTGTGTGTTTCGTGGTTTTTTACCTTTAATTTGACTTTGAATATTGACTTTTATTAGTGATCACAGTGTATATATTAAATTTGTGCTTTTCAACAGATAATTTAAGGTAATATTGACATGGTTATCTGTAAGAAAAAATCTTTATAAAAACCAAATAAATGACATTTTTAATTAGGTGTGTGTAATTATTGAACTAAACCCCAATATTTTATATTAATAGGAAACAAAAACAAGTACCTAACATTAAGGGCAAAAATAGCACAGCTATATAATTTGAATTTGGCGAGCAAACGATAAAGTCGACTCACACACGCGCCATCTGCGTTTACCTTCCTTGAAGACAGAGAAGGAAGGCCCAGCAGCTATCTCTTTCTCGGATAATTTATTTACATTTAGTTGCTCGTCTCATTGTTGTCTACTGGAATAATGACAAAAGCACATGGCCGTAAGGAATATGAGCCCAACACTAAATATTTGAGTGGTTGCCCCTCCCTTCTAAAATACTTAGAAGTTTTAAAAGTTAATTCTCTATAAGTAATATTTTCTTAACTTAATAAAAATCATATATACAAAGCCCAAATTTTGCAATAATATCTGTATTTAAAGAAATTATAGCCACTTAATTTTTTTTATGCAAGATTGTCAGATTTCTCTAATTATCAGACATAGAACCACTATTTTCGGGGGTAATTACAAAAGTGCATCAGAATTATCGATAACTTTGCTTAAAAGCGTATTGCCTAAAAACTACTAAAATTCATTTTCATATTTTGGCGACAAATGTGAAAATGAACGAGAGTAGTTTTTAAAAGGCAATACACTTAAAAGCTAAATTATCTGATTATTTTGATGCACGAGTGTAATTTAGGGAAAAAATTACTCGAAGAAAGTGAAACTATTAAATAAAGGAATAATAATTTTCTAAACAGTTTATTTAACAATATAACAAAACCCAATCTTAAAAAAAAACTAATAATTAAAAGAGACACAGTGCAAAATTTATGAAATGCCAAACTGACATATTAAATAAACAAAGCCGTTGTTAGGATGTGGTTGTCAAATTTAACAATTAAAAACGCTGTAATCAAGCGATAATTGTCGAGTAGACAAATGGAGGAGTGTAATTTTCTTAATATTTACTCTAATAATGTACAGTGAGGATATTAAAAATCTTTGAATGGGACAAGATATCGAGGTCGGATAAATTCAATAAGATTTCCGGTACGTGACCTTATACATACCAAGGGGCACTAGCAACTTTTTTCTTAATGGAAAGGGGGTCATGTAGCACGTCGTTTAAAAGGTCCTTTGATTCTCTACCCAACGCTATTTCGTTTTTGAAAATCGGTCCAGCCGTTCCAGACGTAGAACTGTTTAAAGTTTGACATAAATAGTGTAAAAACAGTGCGGTTTTAACGGCATTGGCTTGAAAGTCTGGGACAGCTGGGCCGAATTTAAAAAACATAGTGGGGTTGAATAGTGAGCTAGAGAGCCTTTAAAACTAGGTGCTATATGACACCTTTTTCCATTTGGAAAAAAAGTTGCTAGTACCCTGTGACAGTAGGCCACGTGACAGAAAATATTTTCATGCCAAAAAGTATTACCCTTTTACACAATTTTTATCTGACCCCGATATCTTGTCCTATTCAAAAGTTTTGGGGGAGCGAACTTTTAAAACCGCACTGTTTGTACAAATTGGAGCTAAACTTTAAACGCTTGTAACTAAAAACGAATGGGCCGATTTTTAAAAATAAAACGGCGATGAATAAAGAATAAGAAAGCCTTTAAAACAAGTTTTTTTTTTTATCTTTGGACAATTCACGAAGGCTGAAAGCCTAAATACTAACGTACCGTGGGTGTCTTAAGCAAGGTAAGAGGAAATTTCTTAACACGGGACTTAAAAACTTGAAGATTTGGGGGAAGGAAAGACCTCCGCGGCAGTAGGTTTCACAGTCTAGAAACTCTAGGGATAAAAGAGCGAACGAAATGGGAAGTTCGGGGCCTGTCCAATTGGACCGTATAGGGATGCATACGTGCGGCACCACGAGTTTCTCTGTTGGGAGCTGCAAGAGCAGGGACTATACTGGATAATTCGTCAGAGCAGAAGCCGTAAAAGTATCTATAGAAGAGCGATAGATCTCCCACAGCTCGACGATGGGCAAGAGAAGGAAGTCTTTGAGTAAGTAAAGGATCATTAATAAGATGAACAGCTCTTCTTTGAATGGCATCAAGAATGCTGAGGGTTGTAGGGGATGCCATTCCCCAGACATGAGAACAGTATTCCAGAGAGGGTCGAATTTGGGACACATACAAAGTGTATAAGTTGGAAGGAGAAAAATACTTTTTGGCTCGGAAAAGAAATCCAAGCTTTTTGAAGCCGCGGTTGCTATAGATACAATGTGTTTATGCCAGTTAAGGTTATTCTCAAATGTGACGCCCACAAGGTTAAATGTATCTCCGCTTTGCAAAACCTGGCCACTCATAAGCAAAGGGTGAGCGTTTGATGATTTCTTTCGCGACAAGGAACATGATTGTGTTTTGATGCATTAAATTGAACGAGATTTTTGGCGTCCCCAATCCAATATCAAATTGAGATCCTATGAAAGAGATATCTGCATCACCTTGCGTTTGCTTTCCAAGTCGGGTTGAGAGATTGGTTTGAAAACCTGAAAAGTGGAGTGAAGGGTACTATCGTCAGCATAACTATGAAAGGGATTGGTTGTGGAAGAAAGAAGGTCGTTGATATGAAGAAGAAACAAAGTTGGTGCTAGTACTGAACCCTGAGGCACTCCAGCATTAATTTCGTGAAAGCTTGAAGCGTGGCCATCAACAATGACTGATATACGTCGATTAGAAAGATAACTGGAGAGCCAAGAGCAGAGTTTAGTTGGAAGACCGTAGGAGGAAGTTTGTTAAGAAGTGCGTCATGCCAGACTTGGTCGAAAGCTTTAGATATATCAAGAGCAACGATCTGGGACTCACCTAGAAACTCAAGAGACTTGTTCCAGTTGTGCGAAACGAAGGAAAGAAGATCTGCTGTAGATCTCTTGTCACGAAATCCGTATTGCCTGTCATGTAAAATTTTATATTTTTCTAAATACCTAAGAATTTGCGAGTTAATGGATTTCTCCATTACTTTACAAAGCAACCTTCTTTTTCATTAAAAAAAAGTGGCTATTGCCCCTTGACACTAGGATACGTGACCGGAATCATTTTTATGCCAAAACAGTAATTTAGGTGACACCCTTTTATAATTACATTTTTTAAACTGTTTTAGTTATTAAAAAATATAGATAATTGAGCAAAATTTGGGATTGGTTAATAAAATCTGATCGTATTAAATACAATACAAATAAAGAATTTGCTTTTGAAACTTGGATTTTTTCTTGAGAGAGCTAACCAAAGAATCAACTTTTTTATTAGTTTTGGCTTTTGGCTTTAGCCATACAGCCAGTTGCAAGAAAAATCAACTTTTTTCGCAAATTCCAAAATAAAAAAATATATATTTTACTAAAGTTTTTCTCCCTAGGCCAATAGCATGTGGTATACTTTATTTCGTCGGTCTAAAGGTAAAACTCACTAAGTGACATTTTATGGCTCAGGGAATAACAACGATTTTATACAAAAATTTTCATAAAAATGAAAACTTAGACCATTTTTGTTATGTATAATATTTTAATGAAGATTTCTGGATGTTATAAATATAATTGATAAATTATTTTCACAAAAAAAATACTATAAATAATTTAAAAATATTGGAACAAAACTTTTTTATAAAATGTACCTTTACTTTTCAACTGACGATTTGCTGTCGGTGACTTTTTAGATAAAAAAATAAAAGTCCCAGTAATAAAAGTCCCGGTTTCGTGCTTGGTTTTGTTTTTCAGCAAAAACTTGGCTGTCACTTTGTAGTCAGGTGTCAAGCTAGAATGTTACACTCCCTTTAACTTTTTATTTTTTATCGTACAAAATAATCAAAAATATCAGTTTTTGTGTTATTTCTGTAGTTTCTGAAACAATAATTAGAGTTTTAATATATCCTAAAATATACAGGGTAGGACAAAAGTATGATTTTTCTAAATAAAACACCCTGTATATTATATAACTAATAAAAGATCTTTTAAAGAGCTTTAAAAAAATACTACATTTGATATATCTATCTTCATTAGTTTCAGAAATATGGTCATCCAAATCTACAATTAGATATGTAGGTAAGTTATATTATGGCAATAATTGCCAAATAATTTTACTTATGGTCATATTTCCAAAACCGTTAAAGATAGGCCCATTAAATATGGTATTTTTGTAACGCTGTTTAAATTATCTTTTAAATAGTGATTCATATACAGGGTGTTCCATTTAAAAAAACATACTTTTTGTCGTACCCTGTATATCTTTAAAGAAAAAAGAATTCTGACAAAATATACAGATAATAAAAAACAATCATCCTAACAAAATGGTGTTTTTATTTCTTTTATACGTTGAAAAATAAAAAAAGTCAGGGGGATGTAAGTTTTTACGTTTCAAATGGGAATTAAAAATCTTCAGATTTGCATGGCCATGTTTCAAAAACTAGTAGAGATAGGTATATAAAATATAGTTTTTTTAAAGGTTTTTAAGAGATCTTTTTAAAAAGTGAAATAATATAGAGGGTGTTTCATTAAAAAAAATCATAATTTTTGTCGTACCCTGTATATCTTAAGAGATAATAAAACTCTGATTACTAATTCGGAAACTACAGAAATTACCCAACAAACTGTTATTTTTAATTATTTTGTACGATAAAAACTAAAAAATTAAGGGGGTGAAAATTTATAACTTGACATCCGGTACATCCAATCAATTTTGTTTTTTTTGTAGGCTTGTTGGGTCAATGGCTTTTAACCAAAGCCACAAATTATCAGAATATACAGATGCGAAAGTGCAGCAAATTACGCTTACTTGTTTTTATGACCTTGAGAAAAAATAAATGTATGAATCGTAATATTTAAAATTTGTAAAGGTTAAACCGCACCAATGCGCTAAGAAGAGATAGACTTTTATAGTAACTAATTAATTATGCAGCTTTTTTTATATGTGGAAAACGGAACAAAAGAATAATACACTAATTGGGAATTTAAATATTTCTTTATTAAAAAATATTACAAACTAAAAATTTTACCCATTCTTTGAACGGTAAAACATTGTTAGTAGATGTCACGTTAAGATCAACCTGTAATAAAATGTCTATACCTGGTTGCACAAAACATTTTTAAAAACGATTAAACTAATGGGGGTTTTAAATGTTTAACAAAAAGCCATTAAAAAAAAAACCTTGCCTAAAAACTGCTTATTAAATTGATTAATGGTAATTCGTTTTTTAGCTTAATTGTGTATTAAAAAGTTTTGTGTAACTGGGGATTGAAACAGAATAATTGAAAGCCGAGTAACACAAGTTTCTAAAGAAACCCCGACGCAATATTTTAAAGCAATGCAGATGTTGCCTTAGTAATAACCAAACCTAATTGATTTGTTTTTTTTATTTGGAAGAATGTAATTTTTTAAAAACCTCAAAAAACACCTTATTTTTTAAACCTTGAAATATAGCCTTTTAAATGGCAGCGCGGCTATAAATAAAAAAAAATATTTTCCTGTGTTTAGGCACATACTGATTAATATCAATAACTTTAGTAACATGTCTAAGTAATTTGTAAAAGTTTTGTATTTATGTTAAATCTTCTTAAAATAATAGTGGTCCTTTGGGAATCTAAAAAGTGATCCGCTTCCGGTGATGGAGGAACAGAATAAATATACACATTTATATCCCATATTAAATGGTAAAAAAATTTAACAAGACACTATACTAACACTTTAATAATAAAAAACATAAAAGTTCACAAACAACTAAACACAATTAACTAACTTATGCTCACGTTCTATACCAACAAAAGTATGGGACTAACTGACACCTAGATGAGCATTAGATCACGTACTAAATCGTGGGGTGTATATCCACCACCCAGTGCGAGGGACGATAGTGGTGAGAGATTTCAACGAACACGCTTAGTTTTGCATCAGGGTATTCTGATAATTTGTGCCAAAGCTTTTTAAAATTCAGCTTTTAAAGAAAGTTGATAAAACCAAGGTATTAGTCCACCGGACTTTCTCTCTAATTTTGGTTTTGTTTGTGCCAATTACCTTTATACTAGGCCATAATTTAAAAACAATTTATTTATTCTACGGCACTGTAAAATACAAAAATGGACCAGGCCAGAACAATGAAATGTAAAATTTCTTCCGACAATTAAACGAATATTCGGATCAAATTATTTGTGAGCAAAATCGTGAGCAAATGCTCAATGATGATGAGATAATGATTGGTTGTCAAACTGACTGTTTTGGGTTTAGTGGGCAAACAATGCGATCTTTAGGACAAAGTAGTACGGAACGTGATGGAAGAAGGAAGGAAGAAATCAAATTATTTGGAAAAAATACTTTATGATTTACATAACGCTATTTGTCCGAATTAAAAACGACAACTCGCCTAGATAATATTTTTAAACGACCGTATAGAGGGTGATTCAAAAATAGATCACGAAACTTCAGGGGGTGATTCTACTTGACAAAATAAGGGTAGAGCTTCATATGATTTTTAAAAAAATATCATTCGGTTTCGAGTTACAAGCCGTCAAAGTTCAATTTTTATTTTGGTTTTTCGCCATATTGCATTTATTTTTTAACCAATCCAGTTGATATTTGGCACACAAATTAAGCTTTGCAGATTCTAAAATTTTAAGACAAAAGTACTGTTTTTAAATACCGCCAGAGGGCACTTTACTTAATACTTAAAATTTATTTACATCATAACTTTTTTATTTTGATAGATATCGCAAAGCTGGGGGCGCCATTTTATAGACAATCAAAAACTTCAAAAATAGGCTACTCTTTATTAAAGTCATCAAAGTTTTCATGAATTTCAATCAAATTACCTACATACATACAGGGTGTCCAGTAACTCAACCGACAAACTTAACCAAACGATTCTACAACAAAAAATAAAAAGCGAATTGTTTGTTTGTACTTTTTTGTAAATTTGATTAAATTTTGTCTACATATTTCAAACTTCGCTAACATATTTACCTTTTTCCTATAATTAGAGACATCTGAAAATTTTATATAAAAAAATTGTGGGGTGAAAAAATTTCAACTGGCTATAGTATTTTAAAAAATATAAATATTTTTTAAAAACTTAGAATTTGTCGATGCAATTAAAAATTTTCCTTAGCATTAAAAAAAATGCTGATGCTCTTTTGGCATTAGGCCACGAGACCGAACCTATTTCTATGCCAGAGTAGAAGTGGCACCCTTTTACCCAAATTTTACCCGATATCGATATCTTGAGCCATTCAAAAGATAAAGGGAAGGAACGAACTGTGTTAATATGTTAATATGAAGATAAAATAGGAAGGTTTTTATTTAAAATGTTTAAATCATTCATATTTTTTGTTAATTACAATAATTATTTAAACATAAATTACGAAAATTATGTGGTTTATTAAAAATACATACAGGGTGATTCAAAAATCGATCACGAAACATAAGGGGGTGATTCTACTTGACAAAATAAGAGTAGAACTTAAGATAAATTTTTTGAAGATGTCATTCGTTTTCGAGTTACAAGCCGTCAAAGTTCAATTTTTATTTTGGTTTTTTGCCATACTGCATTTATTTTTTATCCAGTTGATATTTGGCACACAAATCGAGCTTTGCAGATTCCAAAATTCTAAGACAAAAGTACTTTTTTAATTACCGCCAGAGGGCACTTTACCTAAAACTTCAAATTTATTTACATCATAACTTTTTTATTTTGACAGATATCGCAAAGCTGGGGGCGCCATTTTATTGGCAACCAAAAACTTAAAAAATAAGGTTCTCTTGATTAAAGTCGATAAACTTCACCGTTTAGGCACCAATAGACATCAAAGTTTTCATCAATTTCATTCAAATTACCTACATACATACAGGGTGTCCAGTAACTCAACCGACAAAACTAATCAAACGATTCTACAACAAAAAATAAGAAAAAAACTTCATATAAACATATGTCCTAAACGTCTTAGTTTTTGAACTACGGAGTGTTAAAAATTAAAAAAAAACTCGAAAACGAATGATATTTTGAAAAAAATTATATGAAGCTCCATCCTCATTTTGTCAAGTAGAATCACCCCCTTAAGTTTCGTGATCGATTTTTGAATCACCCTGTATATACAAAATTAAAAGTAAATGCTTTTCCTATATTTTTCATATCATGAGCATTTGCTTATACTTATAAGCAAAAGCATTTACAAATTTTATTAGTATATGCATTTGCTTTTTTTATTCATATGGCCCATTGTTTAAAGGAAAGTACCAACTTAAAAATCATCCTGTATAACAAAATTATAGGATACAATTTTATTACAAGTTAACTTATCATTATGAATTAAGTCGTTAAAAGTGATTTCGCCGTGACATCTTCACAACGTAATATCAACAAATTGTTCGGAACACGTTTGGCCATAAAGCTAACAAATATTAAGGTTGTAATTATTGTGTTAAGAGTGAGTGGCACTACCACGATGAAGATTCCACAATGAAAGTACACAAAGTATAATTATAGAACGTACCATTAGAGAAAAAACAATAGATGCTTCGAAAGACTAGTTTAAATTAAATTGCAAAACATGGTGAATTTTAAAAATGTCTACATTCTCCGATTTAAGACTCTACACTGCACGAAAATATTTCTTAAAGACCATTCTTTTTTATTAGTTTAACACCCAGTATCTTAAGAACGAAAACTTGGCGCACTTATTTTATAGCCACCTCTAAAGTCGGGCCACACATAACCGCAACGAGCCCGTGGCCGTGCGCTTCACCGGTGAAATGTAGGGAGATGCGGTGCAAAAAATTTGTATTAAATCAACCTGCAGTAATATGACTTAATTATACCACACTTTAAATTACACCTGATCACAAATTAAAACTTTACAAATAAGGTAACACAGTTTTAGGGGTTAACCGCATATAACTACACCGAGTCCTGCACGGTAGCACGGCCGTGACTCGGTTTTAAAATATACCATTGTAATCAAATGCCATAGGCTTAAGATCACCGCTTTGTGCCCAACCACATACCCCTGACCGCATTTTAACAAGTAAACAAGCATTCGTTTTTTGATTTCTCGAAATATTAATTTAAAAAAACTTATAAAACAAAAAATAACAATGTATTCGTAAATTCTACTCACATATCATTTACAAGATGTAACAATAAAATTTATTTTACACTTTTTAATACTTATTAAATCACTTTTTGTATTGTTTGTTTAAAACAACTAACCTTTAACCATTAATTTAAAAATTTATTTTGTATCGTATTTTTTAGGTTAAGATAGAAGGATATCCTCAACTTCGCCTTTTGTAAAATCCCTTTTTTCCTATTTATTATTCTTATTATTAATATTTAAGATATTAAAAAAAAAACAGACTTCTAAAAAAATAATTTACACCCTCTATCGCAGAAAAGAAGCAACTCTGGACATATGTTTATAGAAACTTTTCTTCATAAAATAACATAACAAATCACCCTATAAAGTTTCGTGCCGTAGTTAGGAAATACCCTGTATATTAATTTGGTAAAAAGTCTTTTTAAGCCACCCTGTGCATCTAACATACAATTATTGTTGTGGAAATGTATTTTCTCATTAGGCAGGAATTTTTATGAAGAGGCACATTTTTTCGTAAAGTTAATAATTAAAAAGTTTTCCATTTGGTAAGAACTTCCGAGGACACGCTGTATTTTGTACCGCAGAAATACCGAGCTAGGGTGGGGGTGGGGGTTGTTTAAATCCCCACCAAGTATCACTAGGTGAACGAAGGGGATAAAAATTTGTTAAAGAAACATCACGTAATTAATTGTCTTCCCCGTGGCGCAGTGGACAGAGCTTTGATCTTTGAAGCCAGAGGTCGCCGGTTTGATTCTCAGCGGGGAGACATATTTAGGTAGTAGTTATTTAATAATAACGTCCGTGGTGGCACTACCGCGTTGTCTAAAAGGTGCTGTAAAATGCAAAACTGTATGTTTCAGTGCTTGGACAACGTTGACGGAACAGGGGGAACGAGAGGTAAAACATCTAATAACTCGACACCCACGGTACTCTGGTATTTAGGCTTAGGCCTTTGTGAGATGTTAAAAGATTTAAAAAAATTATGGACGTTCCCCAACTAAGTGATATGGATATTGTAGTTTTTACACCACTTGTCTAATGCAACCAAGTATACAGGGTGGCCCACCATATTCGACACTGTCTGTAGCTGGATAACCATGGGGTTTTTAAAAAAATTAAATACTGAAACATATACAGGTCGAATAAGGCCAGAGTTTAAAATTATTTTACTCTATACAGGATATCTCAAAAAAGTGTGACGTATCAAAGTTATATTTTTTTAAATGGAACACCCTATATTTTATGACGGTTTTAAATTCTACATAAAAAAATAATTTAGGTTTGTTAATAGTACCAAGTGTCTAATTTTATTCGTTTTTGTGATATTTGATTTTTTTTCAAAATGCAGGGGTGCAATTAAATTAATTTTATTTTAACAATATAAACTCCTTAAACTTTTAAATTTGTTACAAGATTAGGAAAAGTCTGCCTTATCATACGTAGGTCATATCGAGATCATAGATTATACAGGGTAATCAAAAATAATTTCAATTTTTTAGAAAGTCAAATAGCAATATCTCTCTTATTTTAAATGGAACACCCTGTATTTTTTTTACACCACATGATGACAAACCAAATGCTCTTTCAAATGGTGTATTGATTGCCTATACCTATCTTGTTGGAAAAAAGCACAAAATTAAAAGATTTTGTATTATCTGCCACTATTTTTAAAAATTCACAGAAAAAAAAATTAGTTGCTTATAATGCTACTTCCAATAACACTTATTTCAGCTGAATGTGGTAATGATAAAACTTGTGTTTTTAAACAATCCCAATAACGCCTCTGGTCAGTTATGACGACATTCTGTGACCTATAAATCGTTTCTTCCATTATCCATAATCACTGTGTCAAATTTTTTAAGGCAACTTTTAAGGTTATCAGATGGTTTCTCCTGGAATATTTTTTAGGATTAACTCTAGACTAAAGTAACCCATTTTTTCACATCCTACCAGTATTATATCATCTTGTAGAAGAAGGGTTTTTATTTAAAATCATTGAAATTTCTTTTAAACTGACTAAAACACTAGTAATCAATAAATGCAGAGGCGTATTTACATATTTGCCGCCCGTAGACTATTTTATTTTCGCCGACCCTTTGCTTATTTTTTTCCCGTGAAAAATAATTTTTAAGAGCAAAAAAAAAGGGTCCTCACTTTCATTTCTTTCAATTCTACGTACTAAATAAAATTCGAAATCCACAAAATTATTTACAAATTCCGATTTTGCCTCCCCCTTAACAACGTCTGCCGCCGCCCCCTAAAAAACGCCGCCATAGGCTGCCTACTCAGCCTTTTGGTAATTGCGCCACTGAATAAATGGTCGTTGTTATTTTCTTAAGAAAAATATTAATGACTGCTATGTCATAAACATTTGGACTAAAAATTTGTAAAAACAGATTTAACTAAAAAAGCACAAAAGATAGGTATAGGCAACCTATACACCATTTAAAAGAGTATTTTATGTGCCTTCATGTGACGTAAAATAATACAGGGTGTTTCATTTAAAATAAGAGAGATATGGCTATTTCATTTTTTGAAAAATTGAAATTATATTTTGATCACCCTGTACAATATTTGATCTTGATTTGACCTACGTATGATTTGGCAGACTTTTTCTAATCTTGTTACACATTTTAAAGTTTAAAATGTTAAAAGTGTTAAAGTAAAAGCAATTTAATTTTACCTCTGCATTTTTCAAAAAAATCAAATATCACAAAAACGAGCAAAATTAGACACTTAGTACTATAAACAAACTTAAGTTTTTTTTAAAGTAGAATCTAAAGCCGTCATAAAATATAGGTTGTTCTATTTAAAAAATATAACTTTGATACGTCACACTTTTTTGAGACAGCCTGTATAGACTAAAATAATTTTATACTTAGGTCTTATCCGACCTGTATATTTTTTTTCGCCCTTTCGGGGTCATCCCACCCAGGCCCGACGACCGCCCCCTAGGTGGTGCACTGCAGCCTGAAGGCTTATTGTACCTTGACCCCTACTCCTTCCCATTCACACACCATTCATTCTATAACTTGGATGGTTGTTGCTCGGTCCGTTCGTCACCCCCGAGCAGAACACCGCGTGCCGTTGCCCAAAACCCGTCGGTCACCCATCCAAGTTATGGGCGCGCACTTCACTGCTTAACTCCGGAGATCGATAGGGTATTCCATTTAAAAAAATATAACTTTGATACGTCACACTTTTTTGAGACATCCTGTATAAAGTAAAATAATTTTATGCTGTGGTCTTATCCGACCTGTATATGTTTCAGTATTTACTTTTTTAAAAACCTCATGGTTATCCAGCTACAGACCGTGTCGAATATGGTGGGCCACCCTGTATTATTTTAAAAAATCATTGGATAATGGCAAAGATTACCTACAAGATGAAATTACAGAAAGAATAGTAAAAAATCAACTTCTTACAATTACAGTTAGAATAATGGCAAACCAATTCACTTGAACCTTCAAGTTTAAAAGCGATCGCACCAATTTACCCATTATCTAAACAAATAGCATTTGTTGGAAATTACCATATTTCAAACCCCAGTTATTAAATGATTTATGGAATGACGGAATCATCAGTGGGTTCTCACAGGTATATTGGTACCATGGCCAATGAAAAATACCAAAGACCTCATTCTGCGATTTTTTGCTGCAATGAAACAAAAGGTTGTAAAAATGGGAGTGGGTAATAAAGAAATAAACATTTATTGAATGGAGTATTTTATTGATGACACATTGCTTTTTAATTTTGCAATATGACACTATAATACACTCCTTGACAAAAAAAAACGGACAAAAAAAATGTTCAAATTTATTCTTAAATAACTTTTTGGTTTTTTGCCGATTCCAATTAACTTTTGGTCCTTTATAGTGCCAAGATTTATTTTTCTGTAAGGCTTTAAGCACAGACATAGAGTCAGACAATATAAAAAAGTGGTGATTATTACAGTCAACTATATATTTAAGAGCCTCACAGATTGCTATGGCTTCACATGTAAAAATGCTAAAGTTATTGTTTATTTTAAGTTTAATATGGGAAATAAGAAAATTGCTACGCAGAATTACACTGCGTCGCAAGCAAGTTATTTTCATATGGGTTAAAGCCCATACAGGACTGAAATATAATCAGCTAGTAGACTCAATAGCTAAAGATAGTATTACTAATGGTATAGACGCTAATTACACTCTCACCTTAAATGATGGATACAATATTGCAAAAACAAATATAATCAATAAATGGGATATAAGATGGAAGGAATATTGTAAAAATAAACCCGCAAGATATACTCAGCTTGTTACTGAAATCCCACGAAATTACTGGCATACAAACCTAAATGTCTCTAGAAAATACATAACAACAATCATACGCATGAAACTAGGACATGCTTGTTATCCAGCACATCTCTACAGGATCAAAATATTACCTTCTGACCAATGTGATACCTGTAATATTAAATGTGAGCTGGATCACATATTTTTTCAATGTAATAAGTATATAGCCGAGATCAACACCCTATATACTGTTTTAATCAAAGAGTGTAAAGCTGTCTGCCCCTTTAACATTCTTAGTCTTTTAGCCCTAGAGAGCACAAAAGTAAATAATGCAATGTTTTTCTAAATTGAATAAATTTAAAATTATAAGTTACATTTACTTTAGGATTGTTGTGATATACATAGTTATTAGGCTGTAGGTTTAGTTTTTCCATTTTCATCCTTTGTGGTTTCCCTTACTTGGTGGTCCTCTCTGTCCGTTAAAAAAGTCGCCCTGATAGACCCCAGTGGCGTGAAGTGTGTGTCCCCGTCTTATATGTGATAGGCTTTTAACTTGCTTTTATTGTTATTATAGCAATATGATTAAAAATCTTAACTTCTAGGCTCCTTTTTTGTAAGTAAAACTTTGTGACTGGCTAAATGGCTAACCAGCCAAGGCCAAAAAACTTTTGGTCGAGTTATAGCTCCTTTTATCAAGATTGTTATTTAAAATGGGGATTTATAGGATTTGGTTATACAGGTAAGAGCCAGATGCTGCATTTTGACCCAAATTTTCGAACACCCTGTAAAATAACTTAACATCACAGTTTTTTACCAGTGTATTGGATTTAAACCCCATATTTTTAACATTTATTTTTTTTAATTTTCCTTTTCTAAAAGGAAATTCAAATCTTTTAAGAAATATTGCAATTTAATTATGATGGTCCTAATATACGCTATAATGCAAACATATTGGAAAAACTTAAGATTTGGATCGTCATATTTTCAAAACCAATAAAGATACGTATATTAAATGAAGTATTTTTAAAAGGTCTTTTACTGGTGAAAAAATATACAGGGTGTTTTTTTTAAATCACACTTTTGTCGTACCTTGTACATCATAAGAGTTTAACAAAAATCTGATAACTGAACCAACCTTACAAACTAATATTTGTATTTATTTTTTAAATACAAATTTTAAGAAAGATGTAAAAGTATATCTATAATAAAAATTTATTGTCTTCTTTAATAAATGTTTTGTGTTAGAAGAAAGATATTGATATAAATGAAAGAAAATTGTTAAAAAAAAGATGAGGATTTTAAATCCAATACACGGGTAAAAAATCTGTGACGTTAAATATTCGACAGGGTGTTCGAAAATTGGGGTCAAAATGCAACATTTGGCTCTTTCCTGTATAACAACTAATCCTATAAATCTTAATAAAAAAGCTATCACTGGCCAAAAAAATATTAAAATTGGTCAAAAACCAAAAAGTTATTTGAGATCGAATTTTAACAAAAAAAAAAATTGTCCGATTTTTGTTGCCCAGGAATGTATTATGCCAGGTATTGAATAATCGGGAAGGACATCGAAAATTAATTTTGGAGAAAAATGTTATAAAGGTTTTTTAAAGAGAATCAGCCATTAAGATTGGGATAGCAACACGGTCAATCAAATGATAAAAATGGGTGTCTAGATCCAATTTGGCAAAAATATTTACAGAAATTATCCGATTTTTAGTTTGTGTCTCGGCTAGAAATGTTTGTTTATTTGTTTCATGGGAATATTAATTTTAAATAAAATATTATTTGGCTTTTCTCCAGAATAAAGATATTTAATAAATATTTTAAAAACCCAAAATTTTCTCTGTATATTATGGAGATCTGCTCTTGCAATAATATAATAAAAATTAGGATTCCTTAAAAAGAAATAATTTAATATTAAATTATTTAATATAAAATAATACCTTCTTCGGAAGTTCTTACCAAAAGAGATTTTTTTAATTATTAACTTTACGAAAAAAATGTGCCTCTTTATAAAAATTCCTGCCCAATGAGAAAATACATTTTCACAAAAATATTTGAAGGTTGAATGTACAAGTTGGCTTAAAAATGAGGTGTTTCCAAATTAAAATAAAGGGTATTTTCTAACTACGCTACCAAAGTTTAAAGGGTGATTTCTTATGTCATTTTATGAAAAAAGGTCTTATAAATATGTCTGGAGTTGCTTCGTTTTTGAGATACAGGGCGTTAATTAATTTCTTAAAAATCTGTTTTTTTCAACCTTAAATCCGAAGCCAGATACAAAAAAATATACTATACTGAAAAGTTATATATTTTTAGTTGCTTTATAGGAAAAAATATAAAAACTACATAAAAACCCAGTGGCGTACAGTGGGCACAATATTATTGAGCAAAATGTATGCCACTGGCTCGTTTTTAATTTTTTCAAATAAAGCAACTAAAAATACAACTTCTTAGTATAGTACATTCTTTTTGTATTTGGCTTCGTATTTTTTGGGTTAAGATAGGTGGTAGTTAACTAAAATATTATTTGGCTTTTCTTCAGAATAAAGATAATTAATAAATATTTTAAAAAACTTAAACTTTCTATACCGGGTGTTGCTCCGTCGAGCGGGACATAGGGAATCCCATGTAAATTTTGAAGTGGTCCAATATTGGCTCCCCTAATTATTTTAGAAGAAAATATAATTAGGATTTTTTAAAAAGCACGAAAAGTTGTACCCAGTGTACAAATTTCAGCTCTTCTCAGTCCGCCAGCTAAAAGATAAATGCTAAAATAAGTTACGAATCTCCTATCTTCTTACCCGCCCTGTATTATTAGAAGTTTATAATAAAATACTAGAAAATTATTTAACCTCTTACTCTCAAGTTGTCAGATCAATGTCACATTATTCTTAAATAATGAACTACTTAAATCGAGAAAAAATCACTATTAAAAAATGGTTTTACCAGGGAAATAGTTATCGAAGAGTAGCGGACATGTTTGCAGCCTATTTTCCCAATAGGCCAATACCAAGTAAATCGACAATAGAACGGACGATAAAAAATTTTAAACTACAGGCACAGTAATCAATAATTGCAAATGTGAAGAAAATCGACGTGATCATTCGCCAAACGATTTTTTTCTATGGGGACATTTAAAAACTAAGCTACCAATAAAAATATGAAAATTTAGTCCAGCTAAGGAATGCTATTTCCGCTGAATGTGCCAGAATATGGATGTACCACCTAGCCAACGTAAGAAATGAGTTTTATAATCGTTTGGGTTATTGTTTGGCAGTTAATGGAGGAATATTTGAGCATTTGATTAAATCCTGATATTTTCGTCATAAATTGATTTCTAAATATAGAAAAATTTGTTTTATTATCTTGAGTAACTGTGAGTGCATGTGTTGGAATTAGCTGTAAACTAAAATGAAATGCGAGGATTCTTTTTGAAATTCCCATATAAAATTGTTCAGTTTTGACAATGACACTATAAATTAATGATCTAAATTGTCACTGATAAATCGAAATGGTGTTTTTATTGTTGATTTCTAGAGTACAGGGTGCATAATGAGATACTACGTTGCAGAAGTATTAAGCAGTTTACTCTTTACTAGTTGGTTGAAAAATGCTCAAATTTTCATTTTGGGTGGAACGTACTGCGCTCTTTAATAAATCCTTATAGCATTTTTTTCTAAAATAATTAGAGGAGCCAATATTTAACTACTTCAAAATTTACATGGGATTCCCTATGTTCCGCTCGACGGAGCAACACGCGGTATATTATGGAGAGCTATTCTGCTCTTGCAATAATATAATAAAAATTAGGATTCCTTAAATAGAAATAATTTAATAATAAATTATTTAATATAAAATAATTATTTTTATTTAGGTTATATATTATTAAATTATTAAATAAGTTCTTAATGAGGCTGCCAGGCGTAAATTGATCCCTTGGACGCGCCTAAAAACTATGAAAAACATTTTTATGAAAAATGTAGAAAACTTTTGATTAAAAATGACTGATGATCTGATTTTGACTACTGTATTTGATATATCTATCTTAAACAGTTTTTGAAATATGACCTTTTAAATCTGAAAAATAGTAGATATATTTTTCCATTTGATTATACCTACCTACGGCATTAAGGTGAGAGTGTAGATGTAATGGAAATTATACCCATATTTAAAAAGCTATTTTTCCGAAACTATTAAAGATAGATATATCAAATGTGGTATTTTGTGAAGATTTTTAAAAGGCCTTTTTAATGGTGATATAATATACAGGATGTCTCTTTTATAAATATGTTTACCACTTTATTTTTCTTGAGTTTTTGATTCAATCTGTCCGAATTAATGTTCATTCGAAAAACTGTCTTTGTCATTGGAAGATCAGTCCTGGATTCCCTATTAGCTAATTGCCTGCACAGCCAACTTTATTAGTATTTGAAAATGGTAAAATTATTATAAAAAATGTTTATAATGAAAATTGATTTATCTAAGCGGTAAAATGTATCTAAAATTAAATCTACAGTCTAATACCATAGGTTATAATAGAACTGAAATCGATCCGATAGCAATGACTTTATGCATTTACGACAACGCATTAAAAAGTTAAAAAATCTGCAAAAATAATTGGCATGTAACATTTAAGTTATTTTAAAAAATACCAATCATGGTACACTTTATTATAGTTAAGTCGTTTTTGTCTCGGTCAAGCGTATTGAACATTACGAAACCACTGGAACTTTTAATATTTCACTAGCTTGTATAGTGTTGCAAATAATATAGATAATTGCATGCAATAAATTATTTATAAATTAATTATAGGCCCAAAAATGCAAACACGTAGTGTCTATAACCTTGGTTTGTTGGTTTAAGCGTCTTGTGACTCTTGAGACTGACGTTTGCACTGTTGCCTGTTTGCATATTGCATAATGCTCACCTCTCTTGTTATAGAAGTCCACTTTCTATTATGCTCATGCGAAAGAGAACTTCGTCACTGGAGTAAATATTATTTTTAAATTGCTAAATATAGAAACTGGGATATGGGACACACAGTTCGGATGCTAGTGGTCTTAACAGGAACACTTTGGTGAAGAAAATTTTAATTTTAATATTTGCAAAAAAATATTTTTGGATTACCCTCCACCCCGAGAAAATATTCCAAGTTTCAAAAGCGAATCATCTTTTTGTATTTTTTTCGTAAATTAAATCAAATTTAATCCACAAATTCTAAATTTTGAAAAAATTATCTATATTTTTGAAAGAAACTCTAGCCGGTTGAAATTGTTTCACTCCATAATTTTTATGCAAAATTTTCGGATGCCTCTAATTATAAGAAAAAGGTAAATGTTTTAGCGAAATTTGGGATTTGTTTACAAAATCTGATCAAATTTACAAAAAAACAGAGGATTTGCTTTTAAAACCTTGATTTTTCTGACGGGACTAACGCAAAAAATTAACTTATTTCCCAAATTTCAAAATTAATATTTTCACTTTGGTCCTCGTAAGATCTAGCATCTGATATAAATTTAGATGTGGGTCCCAAGTTACAGTTTTTAGATATAGTTATTTGAAAATATTATGTACGCCAGTGATCATAGTGTGTTTTTGGGCGTCACTTTATTGCAGTAGAGAAGTCTAAATAGTACTATTTCTGTTGTACAACTATACAAGCTGGTAGAATTTTTCTACTTCACTGGGTGCTTTAAATAATAAGTACCACATCGGAATTTTTATTTAAATTATAATAAACCTTTTCTAGCGTATATTTTAACGACGTTCACGAGATACAGCGAAGTCAGTATTGATCTGGCTTCCGAATAAACATTTTTAGGGATATATATATATATATATATATATATATATATATATATATATATATATATATATATATATATATATATATATATATATATATATTAGTTTTTGTTTTTGGGTTTTCGGTCATTTAAATGAGAAACTATTTGATGTTTGTTGACGTTTCGGTTAATTATTAAATGAATAATGAATTTTGGTATTACTACTAAATAGTTATTTTTGTACCAAGGGCGTAAAATAGCACTTTTACGCCCGCGGCTGAAAGTTGTCAATCAATCAGCTGTGGGCGTAAAAGTGCTTTACGCCAAAGGTGCAAACAATATTTTTGTACGACTGAAATTAATGACCAAGCATTCCCTGTAGTTTTTTTTAATTTTTGTCGTATATCGGATAATTTTCCCAATGCTACTATCAAGCTAGTTTAAGTCAAATTGATTAAATATCTTTAAGTTTTTTAAGATATAATTACATGTAGTATTAACAAAGTTGTCAGAAAATTGGTTTTCGGATTTGAATTATAAGCCGAAATAATTTAGAAATTAAAGAAGCTGCAGAGAAAGTCTGTCCAGAGTTGCTGCCAGAAAAGTAAAGACGCGTTTTTAAAGCGATCATCAGATGGATACATTCCCAAAAAGTCAAAAGTTTTAAAAAAGAGGAGATTCAAAAATTCTTTGCAATTGCCTCAGATTAAACATATTTGTTGCACAAGGTTGTCCTTAGCTTCGGAATCGCAGGGGCCTGTAGAAGAGATGAATTGACCAACTTAAAGGTTAGTGATGCTACCGATTTAAAAAAATCTTAATTTCTTGGCAATAATAGGAAAATGTATGAACTGGCCACCAAAAAGTGCTACAAATGATCGCTTTTTCCTGTCCTACAAGAAAGGTAAATGTTTTAATCAGCCTGTTGGAAAAAATACTATTTGATTAATACCAAGTATGGTTGCAAAGTTTTTAAAGTTACCCAATCTAGAGTGCCATACCAGATATTGTTTTTGGCGATCCTCCGCAACGTTTTTAGCTGATGCTGGAGGCGATTTATTGACTGTGAAGCGCCATGGTGTTGGCGCTCGTCGACTGTGGCCGAGGGTTATGTTGAAGATTCCGTGCAAAATAAGATTTGAATAGCCAAAAAAATTATAAGCTCTAACACCATAGACTCTTCCGGCAATTCCAATGTTACCACCAGAGAGATTAATATTAATTTATTATTGTTTTATTAATTTATAAATGCGGACGTTTTTGATACTTTTTTGCCCTAAGGCGTAAAAGTGCAATTTTACGCCCGGTCGTACAGAAAAAAAAGAATAATGGTGGTTTCTTGTGGGTGTCTAGACTGAAAGATTTTCTTTAATTTTAGATATAATTTATAGTAATAAACTAACTTGGTCAAATGCCACAACGGCCTTCAATAACCTACACTGATGTTGGCATTAATTGGACTGACGTAAATATTTTATAATTAAATTGCACTTTTCATGTTAGCGTAGGTACTAATATCTTTAAATTTGATTCAGTACCAATTATTAATAGACAAGGATTACACCTACGATAAACAGAGGTTGATTACAGTTCATGATTGTAAATCATGGTTTATTATATTAGGTTTAACATAGTCAGTAATGGTTTTTGTTATTATTTGGCGCCATTAAGAGATATGTTTGTTATTTTATGTTTTACCCATTTATTATTGATCTGTAATACCTTAGAAACGGAATATGTTATGGTAGCAATAATACCTGCTATCACACCTAGGGCATTATAAGCGGACATTATGATAATGCCCGCTTATAATGCCCTAATGCGCTAATATTGAAATTTTATTGCTTATCCAATTTTATTTCTCTCACAATAAAGATCAAGTTTATACAAACATATGTATTTAAATAAAATCAATAACTTACCAGTTCCTGAAATTATGCCATACTCCCGATCATACTGTTGCCTTTATTTAACTGGCAAAAGATTTTCGGTCGCTTTTATGGCCTTTTCTCTTATTTATTTTGTGGAATTTCTTTCATTTTGAGTTATCGTTATCGTTAAATAAAAAATGCCAACTGACTAACTGATAGAAACATCAAAGTCAAACTTAACACCAGTCATTATCTACTTACGTATACAGGTACAGGTGCAACTTATTTTTTATATTGCGAATAAATAATGTAATTAGTCATTGAAAAACTCTTTTTGGGTAAAACATAAAGCATTGTATGCACCACGGGCTTTACTGGACTATAATGCCCATCAGGTCGAAATCTAGCCCTCGGGCCATTTCGACCTTCAAGGCATTATAGTCCTAGTAACGCCCTTGATACATAAATAGCTATACTAGTGTACAATAGACTGGGCCAAAGAAAACCAACAATTTTTTGTTTTGTAACTGTACTAACAAAATATTATTTATGACAAAGAAAGAAGGTGCATTATTAAAATTATTGATATTTCAACAATTGTTGAATTTTCGACAAATTAATATTCTTAAAAGGAAACTAAATTCTCAACAAAAAGCTTTTCTAGTAAATTTTTGCAGAACGAGCCGTTTTGTTGTAATCGCGCGTAAACATTAATTAATTTTTAAAATTTTGTCACTTAGATTTTGGATTTTTAAACTACCATAAATATTAATATCTTTATAAAACAAATAATTATTGTTAAGGGAAACTTTAATCTACAAAAACATCTCTTAACATTTTTTAATAAATTTATTCCTTTCAAAGTTATTCAATGTTGAAATAAACTTTAATTTCAGTTTCAACTTCAATAACTTTGAAAGGAATGAATTTGTCGAAAGACTCTTTGTTTGACCTCCGGACAGTGCGGACGTGCGTAGAGGACTACAAAGTTCTTCCCGGACTGGCGGCTAGAGGTGTCGTACGGACGTTTTTACCTTCGGGGATCAAGGAAAGATTCACGCTAAATTGACGGCATCTTTCTTCTGGATCTAAGCGCTGTGAGCGAAGATTCCTATAAGCTGATGGTATCCTGTTTGGTGGTGAACACAGGTATTTCTCAAATGGCGGGAAATAGATGGGCTTGCCATGGGAACTGTCAGTAGTGAAAGTGAAGGTTATACGTAACACCAGTAGCAGATCTTGGTTTGACAGCCGACAATTTATGCATTGCATCGATTGTTTGTTGAATTATTTGTTTTCTTTTTGGAATTTCTGGGAGCTACGAGCTCAAATATCCAGATTTTCCGCCGACGAAGCCCTGGAAAGCATAGTCCGGAAGGGGAGAGTGGTGGAACGCAAAACACAATTTTTGGGGTCAACAGTAAAAAAAAGACTCCAGCCCCGTACTCTGTAACTCGATAGAAAAGAAATTTCCTTAAACTGCCATATAATTTACATTGCATGGAAAGAAAATTTCTTTTCTATCGAGTTACAGAGTGCGGAAGCAGGTAAGTAAACAGAGCGGCTTAGGCATGTTTGTAACAACCAAAAAAAAAAAAGATTTACGTAGGCGCCAACTTCAGCAAACAATTCATCTTAAGAGGTCTTTTTGGACATCTGTGGGGGCCATTGATTGCCCTCCCTGCATACGGCTTTGTTTAAAGTAAAAATGCTGCAAAATTATACAAAATATAAGAAACTACCTAAGGGACCCATAACAACAATAATTAACCTTAAATATTTTATTTCTAAATGATTTATTAACGATGCTACCAAACTAGCGTTTACATTTCTTTCATAAACAACATGATTTTTGATGTCAGCGAATGCTCCGTGGGCAATAAAATAAGCTCCCAAGAAGTGCTCCCCCAATGCTCCAAAAAATAAACGCCCGCAGTTTTTCACAATCCACCTCTAACACAGAGTTGGGTAGTATTCGAATACTCGGTATTCTGAATACTATTCAGAATACATTTGTGCGGTATTCGAATACTATTCGAATAGATTTATATGTTTGGTATTCGGTATTCAACGGAATACTTTTTTGGTCAGTATTCGGTATTCTTTATTCTGAATATCGTTTTTGAATATTCTGGTATTCGAATACTGGTATTCGAATACTGGTATTCGAATACCGATATTCGAATACTGGTATTCGAATACCGATATTCGAATACTGATATTCAAATACCTACATATATTCTGATATTCAAATCCTGAATTTAAATACTGTTTGCTTATTTTATGAATATTACGTTACTTTTTATGCATCTTAAGCGGGTTAAAACATGTTCGCGGTGGTTTTGCCGACGACGGGGTAAAATTTGATATAAGTCATATAAATCATCATTTGCAAATTAACAGTTTAGAAAGTTGGTTTTACAAATTAAAAAAATTAATTCAATATGTTTTTTAAATCTTGATCTGTTGTTTCTGTGGTCCTAATAGGTAAGTAATTTCGAACAGATATACATTTATTTTTGTAAACAAAAATATATCTAAATTATTTATTTTAACTTCTTTGGAGTTTTGCATTTAAGAAAACAAGTAACTTGGTACAACATATAAAAAGTGACATTGCAAACCATGTTTTCTATGTATTAGGTTAGACTAATATATATTTATCTCCATTTTACACAAAAGGGATGTGTATAATAAATTTTATTATTATGTATTATTATGTCAGTTTAAATCATGACTATCTGGTAAATCGTAGATAGTATGTACATGTATCCCCATTCCAAAAGGAAAGTCAATAGTTAAAAAAAAAGAAAAGTTATTTTTGGAAAATTTGGGAGACGTCTTGTATGCTTGAAATGATTAGTTTTTGAGCAAGAACAAGGTATGCCACTGCATTTTTGTTATGGAAAAACGTAGAAAAATAAGAATGAGTTGCTTTTTCAAGAGAAAAGAGGTGTTTTTGCTCTTCAGTATTCATGAATACCACGAATACCGAGTATTCGAATACTTTTTTGTAGGTATTCGTATTCGTATTCGGATACCAAATTTCAGTATTTAACCCAATTCTGCTCTAACAGCCTATAACAAAAAATGTGATTTTTTAAATGGTACATCCTAAACCGCAGACTACTATTCGAATACTCGGTGTTCTGAATCCTATTTAGAATACATCTGTGTGTTTGGTATTCGGAATTTGACTGAATACTTTTTTGGTGAGTATTTGGGATTTTGTATTCTGAATACCGTTTTTGAATAATAGTACTCGAATACGAATTTAGAGTAGGTACCTATTTGAAAACCGAGTAGTAAAGTTTTCGAATACCGGAATGAGATACAAGTATTCGAATACTGGGATTTGAAGTATTCGAATACCGGGATTTAAAGTAAAATACAGAAATGTAAAAACCAGTAATTAAATTTTAGGATTTAAAGTATCTAAAGTCGTAATTTGTCGGGTAAAGACCTTTTTGTGCTCTTCATTATTCATGTGTGGAGATGCAGATGAATGTAGTGAGTTAAAATGATTTCTTAAGAGATGATTTTTGTTTTCAGCATTCAAGAATACCCAAATGTGAATACACTTTATTAGAAATCTTTTTAATTAAAATATTGAGCACACAACCGATGTAAGGTGGGTTCGAATCCTGCCGGCTGCCAAGGTCCAAGGTCAAGAATTTAGTGGTTAGCTCAACAACAGACAGACAAAGTGCAAAATTTATCGACGCTAAAAGCCAGCAAAGAATAAGGCGCTGGAGCACACTTTGCCGTGTCCTGCACAACCGTAGACATGCGGACACCACTCAGTTGGTAGGTTCGTTGGTCCCCCTGGGTGGGGACATGGTCTTAAGTTGTCGCAAATAGAACCGTGGTTCGGAACCCACCTTAAGCCGTAGGTCCCGTCTAGCTGACATCACCCAGACGTAAAAAGACAGGGTGCACAATAAGCCGAGCGGATTCAGTGCATGGGTTATCCCGGCCCTATTCTCAGGTCTAAGGTCTACTTAAAATATTAATTTAAATTGTGAACCCTTTGTGGTTCTCGATACCTTCCGCCACTGCTCCGAGCATAAAACAACAAACAAAATGCCAAAGGTTAAAAATATTCGTGCATATTTAACGTTGCCTATGTACTTTATATAGAAAGCGAATACAGAAGCCATACATACATATTATGTACTTCCCCGTCGAAAGACATCAATTATTTTTGAAAGTTTTAAGTTTATTCGGAACAATCTGGTAGGCCAGGCGCCATCGCGAACCACGACGTACTTGTGAAGAACGATCTTAACCTTTAAAACTTTCACCGGTGATGTTTTTAATATGTAAATACCCAATTTATTTCGGTTTTAACGTATTGTTAGGTGGGAACCCAGGATTTAAGTAAGAAGATTAAAGGTTCATTTTTAATAATGATTATTTTACTTTTTAAAGGTTGTCACATTGTCATAGAATGAAGCGAAAAATAAAAAAATATAATTTTTACGAAAGAGAAAGACATTTGAAATTTGTTGATTATGGCAGGTTGCTTCCCAATCAGCACAGTACTTACAAAGTACGTACATTTTACATCCATTTTACGTCGTTACGTCCAGGGATCTAAAATGTACGTCTTATGTATGTACTTTAAAGTACGACTTATGTATGTACTTTATAGTACGTCTTATGTATGGACTTTAAAGTACATACATAAGACGTACATTTTAAAAAATTTACGTCATTACGTCCAGGGATCTAAATTGGACTGGATCATTTTTCTCAAGAAATACCACTTAAATATTTATACTTAATACCAAATGGAGTGCGAGTTTATTCTAAATCTGTTCCTTCTTGTCTTGGAGCTAGGCACTGCTGACAAATAGTTTTTATATGATGTTTGCACATTGGCTGTTTATAAACCTTTCTCTTAAATCACTTTATCTATTAAAAAAGAACGCATCAAAATCCATTAAATAGTGATAAGTAAATTTGATACTACCTGTATATGTTTTTTAAATACTAATAATTATTTTGCAAATCCCTATATTTAAGCAATTTTGTAAATCTCTAAAAGGTATAATAACATAGTTAGAATGCCTTTTAGTTTTAGGGGTTTTTATTAAAACATCTTTTTTACCCACACTGTGTGGCAATGCTTTATATTTTTTTATAAACCATTGATACCTGTGCACAATTCCTATAAACACTATTTTTTTCAATTGCAATAATAACGTCAATATCGAATTTTAAATGTAAACTATTTTTTAAACACTCTATATGTTTTTTAATACCATTATACCTATAAACCTTCCTTTTAATTCACTCTATCTATTAAAAAAAACGCTTGAGAATAGTAACGTCAATATCGAATTTTAAATGTAAACTATGTTTTTAAACTCCCTGTATATGTTTATTTTTTGACATTATTATACATGTAAACCCTCCTCTTGAATCAGTAGGTTTGTTCCAGCAGGCTGTCAGAAATGTTTGCAATCGTTCGGATCATGCGCACGTCAAGTTTGTCGTTCCAGCAGTGCCATGTTTCTAACATTATACAATTGTTTGTTGTTCCAGCAGTAGTTTTAAGATGTTGGAAACATGTTGGAAACTGTTTGAAAAGTTTGCAAACTTTCTTTAAACATTACTGACAAATTTTTAACATAACCTTTCTTGTATTGACGTATAGGCAGTATGCACGCCTTGTTTATTTTTTGTTCCAACAGAAAACTGTTGCCAATTTTCTGACTAATGTTTGTAACAATATCTACGTTTTACGATTGTTGCTAGCATGTTTCTAACTTTCTGTTGGAACAAACCTAGTATATCTATAAAAAAAAACGCATCAAAATCCGTTGAGTAATATCGAATTTTAAATGTAAACTATTTATCAAACACTCTGTATATGTTTTTTTAACATTATGATACATATGAAACTTCCTATTGAATCACTTTATCTATTAAAAAAAAACGCTTCAAAATCCGTTAAGAATAGTAACGTCAATACCGAATTTTAAATGTAAGCTATTTTTTTAAACACTGTTTTTTTAAATAATATTATACATATAAACCTTTCACTTGAATCACTATATCCATTAAAAAAAAACCGCATAAAAATCCGTTTAGAGTAGTAACGTCAATATCGAATTTTAGTTATAGTTTATTCAAGATAGCCGACCCGTGCCCACTTCGTTGGGCGTTAATATCTGAACCTTTTGTTTAATCATAATAAACTATAACCTACAACACTCCTAATTAGTGTAGCTTTTTGATTGTGAAATAATTTTATGACAGGTTCATAACTTCCGAAGATTAGCGGCTACAATTAAACCCACAAACTCACAAAGTTACAAACAACTTCCAAATTGTGACGTTAGGAGGCGCGTGGGGGTGAAAATGGCCCCCACGCACTGAAAACGAGATATTTTTGAATAAATGGTGTTGTTTTTTTGTGTTTTTTATGTTATTAGCATATATCAAGCGAGTTTTTAGGAAGGTATCTAGAGATTTTTTTATCTAATTGTAAAAAATCTCAAAGTTATTATAAAATGGACAAAGCTGGTGGTTAATTTGACCCCCGCCTACTTAAGGGTTAAAATAACAATACTTCACCAAACTATACCACGTTCCACGTTAGATTTAAACTAGGGCTGGCAACCGAAACCGGTTTTTCGGTTAACCGGTTTTCGGTTAACCGCGGTTTTGGCCAAAACCGAAAACCAGTTTCGAATACCGGTCAACCGGTATTTGAAAACCGGTTAACCGGTTTTGAAAAACCGGTTTTCGAATATCGGTTAACCGGTTTTAAAAAGCGGTTTTCAAATACCGGTTTTTCGGATAATCGGTTTTCGAATACCGGTTTTTTTGGATAATCGGACCAAAATCGAAAAGCGGTTTTTCGAATATCAATTAATAGGTATTTGGTTGATGATTGTTGTTTATACAGTGGCAGATTTACCAAAAGGCTGAGTAAGCTGAAGCCTATGGCGGCATGGCGGCGTTTTTAGAGGGGCGGCAAAATTTTATTTTATTTTTTTTTGGTCTTTCATTTCAAGAATAAAAGAAAAAGACAGGGGCGGCGAAAATGAAATAGATTTTGGTGTATCGGTTTCAAAAACCGGTATTAAAAACCGGTTTTTAATACCGGTTTATTAATATTCGGTTAGCCGGTTTTTTTTACGATTTTTGCCAGCTTTAATTTAAACCCACTTCGTACAAACCAATGTTAATACCTAAAAGGCAATCTAAAGTGTTTAATTGGAAGTTTTAATATCTTTGATAATATAATCATAATATGGAATTCCAATATTAAACCGTTTTAGTAAAACACTATTTTATTTTTTCTAAACATTACCGTATAAAAGTAATAATTGATGTTCCTATACTTCATATGGCAAAACTTATATCGGCTATAACAGCATAATCAGGTATTTAAAAAAAAATGCAGTTTCCAAATGTTAATGTAATTGGTTGAGTTAATTATAAAAGTATAATTACTTTGGTTGAATGACAGATGGGCTTAAATCTTGTGTTAATCAGCACTTAAAATGGCTGCTTCTCCATTTGATAATTAAGATAATTAATAAAATTATTTAACAGTCAAGTCAAGGGTTGGATTTGTATAAAGGCTTAATTAAATTACTATTTTATCAGTGCAGTAGTGGTTGTAAGATACAAGCCTAATTTTTGCTAAATAAAAAAATAGTTGCATTTTTAACCAGGCTCTTTCGAATTTCTTATGACACGGGTATTTTTCCAGACAGCTGGAGAGCTGCACGTGTCCAGCCTATTCCCAAGAAAGGATCTAAATCTCTTCCATCCACCTATAGACCCATTTCACTCCTCTCAATGCTTTGTAAAGTAATGGAGAAATCCATTAACTCGCAAATTCTTAGGTATTTAGAAAAACATACAATTTTACATGACAGGCAATACTGATTTCGTCACAAGAGATCTACAGCAGATCTTCTTTCCTTCGTTTCACACAACTGGAACAAGTCTCTTGAGTTTCTAGGTGAGTCCCAGATCGTTGCTCTTGATATATCTAAAGCTTTCGACGAAGTCTGGCATGACGCACTTCTTAATAAACTTCCCTTCTACGGTCTTCCAACTAAACTCTGCTGTTGGCTCTCCAGTTATCTTTCTAATCGACGTATATCAGTAATTGTTGATGGCCACTCTTCAAGCTTTCACGAAAGTAATGCTGGAGTGCCTCAGGGTTCAGTATTAGCACCAACTTTGTTTCTTCTTCACATCAACGACCTTCTTTCTTCCACAACCAATCCCATTCATAGTTATGCTGACGATAGTACCCTTCACTCCACTTTTCAGGTTCCCAAACCAATCTCTCAACCCGACTTGGAAAGCAAACGCAGGGTGATGCAGATATCTCTTTCACAGGATCTCAATTTGATATTGGATTGGGGCGCCAAAATCTCGTTCAATTTAATGCATCCAAAACACAATCATGTTCCTTGTCGCGAAAAAAATCATCAAACACTCATCCTTGTAGGCGTCACATTTGAAAAACCCTAACTGGCATAAACACACTGTATCTATAGGCTTCAAAAAAGCTTGGATTTCTTTTCGAGCCAAAAAGTATTTTTCTCCTTCCAATTTATACACTTTGTATGTGTCCCAACTTCGACCCTCTCTGGAATATTGTTCTCATGTCTGGGGAATGGCATCCCCTACAACCCTCAGCATTCTGGATTGCCATTCAAAGAAGGGCTGTTCGTCCTATTAATGATCCTTTACTTACTCAAAGACTTCCTTCACTTGCCCATCGTCGAGCTGTGGGAGATCTATCTCTCTTCTATAGATACTTTTAGGGCTCCGACGAATTATCCAGTATAGTCCCTCTTCTTGCAGCTCCCAATAGAGAAACTCGTGGTGCCGCGCGTACCCATCCCTATACAGTTCAATTGGACAGGCCCCGAACTTCCCATTTCGTTCGTTCTTTTATCCCTAGAGTTTCTAGACTGTGGAACCTACTGCCAGAGGAGGTCTTTCCTTCCCCGCAAATCTTCAAGTTTTTAAGTCCCGTGTTGACAAACTTCCTCTTACCCTGCTTAAGACACCCACGGTACGTTAGTATTTAGGCTAGATAAAAAAAAATTTGGAACTACGAATTCATAGTAAAGATGGGTCCAAGTTTAATTCATTCTAAAAGCGATGCCGCCAAGTACATAAAAAATGATAAAGTAAAGAAACCCTTTTGTGAACAATGATTTATTGCAGCAAAAATATTTAACCCGACAAGTTTCTAGTACCACGCCACGTGCCACCGGTTTTATAGTAGGCAGAAGCGAAATAAGAGAATGTTTTGTAAGTAGGTGATACGTGTTTTAGCAATGTATTTTTTATAATTTATCTAAAAATATGTTATCAGGCTCTGTCCGAGGCTATGTGCATTCGAAAAGGTTTGTTTCCTTTGTCATTTTTGTGTACGGCGGCATCGTTTTCAGAATGAATTAAATATGGGCCCATCTATAGCATGTTTTACAGAGCAGCTTTGATTCCTCACCCTGAAAAACACCCTTATCCTAAAGGATGTGGGTAAAGATCAGCCGTTTTTTGCCCATCATAGCCACGAAAATTAAAATTTCTTATCAAAATTAATTTATTATATCTACAAAAAGATTAGGTATTGGTCTTTACATTTTTTTAGAAGTAGTATAAAAATAAATAGCAAGTTACATAAAACGGCCATCAAACTTGCTATATTTGTTAAAATTTTGTTATTTTAAGTGATTCTTCTAATTTTCTTCTAAAAAATCTGTCAAGCAGTCGACACGCGAAAACAAATGAATGCAGAAAGTAAAATTTTGCATGACAGGCAGTATGGATTTCGCCACTAAAGATCTACAGCAGATCTCCTTTCCTTCGTATCTCACTGTTGGAATAAGTCTCTTGAGTTTCTAGGTGAGTCCCAGATCGTTGCTCTTGATATATCCAAGGCTTTTGACCAGGTCTGGCATCCCGCACTTCTTAATAAACTTCCCTCCTATAGTCTTTCAACTAAACTCTGTACTCTCTGTACTTGGCTCTCTAGTTATCTATCTGATCGACGTATATCAGTTATTGTGGACGGCCATTCTTCAAGCTTTCACCAAGTAAATGCTGGAGTCCCTCAGGGCCCAGTTCTGGCACCAACATTGTTTCTTCTTCACATCAACGACCTTCTCTCGTCCACAACTAATTCCATTCATAGTTTTGCCGACGATAGTACCCTTCACTACAGTTTTCAGGTCCCTAAACCCATCACTAAACCTGACTTGGAAAACAAACGCAGAGCGATGCAGATATCTCTTTCGCAGGATCTTAATTTAATATTGGATTGGGGCGCCAAAAATCTCGTCCATTTTAATGCATCCAAAACACAATCATGTTCCTTGTCGCGAAAAGAGTCATCAAATACTTATCCTCTACTTATGAGCGGCCAAGTTTTACAGAGCAAAGACACCTTCAATATTGTGGGCGTCACATTTGAAAGTAACCTTAACTGGCATAAACACATTGTATCTATAGCCACGGCAGCTTCAAAAAAGCTTGGATTTCTCTTTCGAGCCAAAAAGTATTTTTCCGCTTCTAATTTATACACTTTATATGTATCCCAAATCCGGCCACCCTTGGAATATTGTTCCAATATCTGGGGCATGGCGTCCCCCACAACCCTAAGCATTCTTGATTCAATTCAGAGAAGAGCTATTCGTCTCATTAATGATCCTTCACTTACAGAAAGGCTTTCCCTCTCTTGCCCATCGTCGGGCTGTGGAGGATTTATCGCTTTTATAGGTACTTTCATGGCTTCTGCTCTAAAGAATTGTCCAGTATAGTTCCCCCACTTACGGTTCCCAACAGAGAAACTCGTGGTTCCGCGCGTATGCATCCCTATACGGTCCAACTGGACAGGCCCCGAACTTCTCACTTTGTTCGTTCTTTTATCCTTAGAGTTTCTAGGTTGTGGAACCTGCTGCCCGCGGAGGTCTTTCCTTCCCCCCAAATCTTCAAGTATTTAAGTCCCGTGTCAACAAACTCCCTCTTACCTTGCTTAAGACACCCACGGTACGTTAGTATTTAGGCTTTAAGCCTTCGTGGTTTGTCCAAGGATAAAAAAGAGAGAATTTTGGTGCTTCAAGGCTTGACAGTTTTTTTTAGTAGAAAGTTCGAAAAATCACTCAAAATATCAAAATTTTAACAAATATACCAAATTTTATGTAACTTGATTTTTATTTTTTTACACTAATAAAGAAATGTAAAGACCATTACCTAAACTTCTTATAGATATATTAAAATTATTTTGATAAGAAATTTAGAAACAAACGATTTTAATAATAAAAAGTAATTTAAAAAGCAAAATAAAATAAAAACTTTGATGCCCTGTATCTCACAAACAATCAACGTTTCAAAATTGTATGTTTTTTGGATAACATATAAATAGCTTATATATATATACAGGGTGGCCCACCTTATTTGACACGGTCTGTAGCTGGATAACCATGTGGTTTTTAAAAAAAGTAAATACTAAAACATATATAGGTCGGATAGGGCCACAGTATAAAATTATTTTTACCTTATACAGGATGTCTCAAAAAAGTGTGACGGATCAAAGTTATATTTTTTTAAATGGAAGACCCTATATTTTATGACGGTTTTTAGATTCTACATAAAAAATAAATTAAGTTTGTTAATAGTACCAAGTGTCTAATTTTATTCGTTTTTGTGATATTTGATTTTTTTGAAAAATGCTGGGGTGCAATTAAATTAATTTTATTTTAACAATATAAACTCCTTAAGATAAGAGAGAGATGGCTATTTGATTTTTAGGAAAATTGAAATTATTTTTTGATCACCCTGTACAATATTTGATCTTGATTTGACCTACGTATGATATGGCAGACTTTTTCTAATCTTGTTATAAATTTTAAAGTTTAAAGTGTTAAAAGTGTTAAAGTAAACTCAATTTAATTTAACCTCTGCATTTTTCAAAAAAATTAAATATCACAAAAACGAATAAAATTAGTCACTTAGTATTATAAACAAACTTGAGTTATTTTTTAAAGTAGAATCTAAAACCGTCATAAAATATAGGGTGTTCCATTTAAAAAAAAAATTGAAACGTCACACTCTTTTTGAGACAACCTGTATAGACTAAAATAATTTCATACTATGGTCTTAACCGACCTGTATATGTTTCAGTATTTACTATTTTTAAAAACCCCATGGTTATCCAGCTACAGACCGTGTCGAATATGATGGGCCACCCTGTATATATATATATATATATATATATATATATATATATATATATATATATATATATATATATATAAAAGTTATTTTTTATTTAAAGTTCTGCATGGTCTAAAACCCAAAATGCAATCATCAGATTTTAATTTTTTGCAGTGGTATACGAAGAATGTCAAAAAATATGAATTTTGCTTAGGAAGAAACTACTCCTAATTTTTCATAATATTAAAAAAATTATAAAGAAAAGATGTTTAGGATTTAAAATAACATTTAAATATGCAAAGTTGTTCATTTTCAAGATAAACTTTTTTAATCTGTTAAGGTAGTTCTACCGATACCACAAGAGTCAAATGAGTGCTTAAGGTAATTTGACTACCGTGGTATTTATATTTGGCAACGCTGCGTAAAAACAATAGAAATCAAACGCAAAATCTACTGCAGCAATCATCTTTAAACAAGTTATAGCTTTTAAATTGTTATGTTAATTTACTAATTAAATCTCTAAACCACCCCTTATCATATAACCTAAAAATATATTTTTTTGAAAAAGCAAAAGTCACTGAAAAAAATTATAACAAATTTGTAAAACAAGGTCAAGTAATAAATTTAGGTATAAACATGGAAAGTTTCTGTCAACTAACTAAATATTGGTACATCGGATTATTGTCGTCAAATTGTTCACTTAAAAACACTCGGAAAAAACATGTTTTCTAATTATTGCTGATATTTATTATCACTTATTGGATCTTGTCACCAAAAAACGTATTGGACTGGCATCATTTTTTTTTGTCACATATACCGTATTCAATAAACTTTTTCGAGCGCAGCACAACCTTTCGGCGGCGTTGCCACATGTCAATCACCTAGCATATTTTTCTTAAATATTTATTAACTACTCCTATCACAAGCTCTGAAGGTCGGATTTAAATTAGCCAAAATGTTGAAAATTATTTTTTCTTCCGTTGATACAACTTTCATTGAAATCTGAGCATCAGTTTTTGTGAACTAAAAATAAAATGTGGGATTTTCCCTAAGGATCAATGTTAAAAGCAATTTTTTTATCTTTGGACAACCCACGAAGGCTAAAAGCCTAAATACTAACGTACCGTGGGTGTCTTAAGCGAGGTAAGAGGGAGTTTGTTGACACGGGACTTAAATACTTGAAGATTTGGGGGGAAAGGAAAGACCTCCGCGGGCAGCAGGTTCCACAACCTAGAAACTCTAGGGATAAAAGAACGAACAAAGTGGGAAGTTCGGGGCCTGTCCAGTTAGACCGTATAGGGATGCATACGCGCGGAACCACGAGTTTCTCTGTTGGGAACCGTAAGTGGAGGAACTATACTGGACAATTCGTCAGAGCAGAAGCCGTGGAAGTACCTATAAAAAGCGATAAATCCCCCACAGCCCGACGATGTGCAAGAGAGGGAAGCCTTTCTGTAAGTAAAGGATCATTAATGAGACGAATGGCTCTTCTTTGAATAGAATCAAGAATGCTTAGGGTTGTGGGGGACGCCATGCCCCCAGATATGAGAACAATATTCCAAGGGAGGTCGGATTTGGGACACATACAAAGTGTATAAATTAGAAGGTGAAAAATACTTTTTGGCTCGAAAGAGAAATCCAAGCTTTTTGAAGCTGCCGTGGATATAGATACAATGTATTTATGCCAGTTAAGGTTACTTTCAAATGTGACGCCCACAAGGTTGAAAGGTGTCTTTGCTCTGTAAAACTTGGCCGCTTATAAGTAGAAGATGAGTATTTGATGACTCTTTTCGCGACAAGGAACATGATTGTGTTTTGGATGCATTAAAATGGACGAGATTTTTAGCGCCCCAATCCAATATTAAATTAAGATCCTGCGAAAGAGATATCTGCATCGCTCTGCGTTTGTTTTCCAAGTCAGGTTTAGAAATGGGTTTAGGAACCTGAAAACTGGAGTGAAGGGTACTATCGTCGGCGAAACTATGAATGGAATTAGTTGTGGACGAGAGAAGGTCGTTGATGTGAAGAAGAAACAATGTTGGTGCCAGAACTGAGCCCTGAGGGACTCCAGCATTTACTTGGTGAAAGCTTGAAGAATGGCCGTCCACAATAACTGATATACGACGATCAGATAGATAACTAGAGAGCCAAGTACAGAGTTTAGTTGAAAGACCATAGGAGGGAAGTTTATTAAGAAGTGTGGCAAATTCAAATTCAAATTCAAAATCCTTTATTTCTTTAAACATACATGTATGTATAGAAAACGTCAATCCATTTAAAAAGTACATATTTAAACACCAATAAATACACAAATATTAATCTTTTAAACTACCTACAAATTTTTACAATTTAAAAATTCCGCTACAGAATAAAAACTATGTTTAAGTAAAATTTGTTTAACTTTAGATTTGAAGACTGAAATGCTCTGTATGGTTTTAATATCTTGGGGCAGGTGGTTATACAGTTTGGATGGCATAATTACGCAACTGTTGGCCGTAATAGAGAGATTATGTTGTGTTATTAAGACGTCGGATGTATTTCTTAGGTTGTAAGCTAAGTTTCTGTCCGAAAACCTAACAGTTAAGTGTGGATTTTCTTTAATATGTAAAACACAAGACAAAATATACATAGACGGTATTGTCAAAATCTGTAGTTGCCTAAAAAGTTCTCTACACGAGTCTCTCAGTCTCTCAGGCATGCCAGACCTGGTCAAAAGCTTTGGATATATCAAGAGCAACGATCTGGGACTCACCTAGAAACTCAAGAGACTTATTCCAGCAGTGTGATACGAAGGAAAGAAGATCTGCTGTAGATCTTTTGTGGCAAAATCCATACTGCCTGTCATGCAAAATTTTGTGTTTTTCTAAGTACTTAAGAATTTGTGAATTAATTAGTTTTTTCATAACTTTACAAAGAACTGAGAGAATTGAAATCGGTCTATAGTTAGATGGAAGAGATTTAGATCCTTTCTTGGGAATAGGTTGAACACGTGCAGCTTTCCAGCTTTCCGGAAAGATACCTGAGTCGTAAGAAATTCGAAAGAGCCGTGTTTAAGATTGGTGCAAGTTCAGGAGCACACTTTTTTAAAACGATTGCTGGTATGCCATCCAGCCCAGACGATTTCTTGGTGTTAAGGGAAGAAAGGATACGGTTAATGTGTTTTACCTTAAAAATAATATCGGGCATTTTATGAGGAACTGGGGTAACCGCTGGAGTTGGATGATTTACGGGAGGGTCAAGGGTTGAATTGGCAGCAAATTGTTTAGCAAATAATTCTGCTTTTCCTTTAGCGGTAGAAACAATTTCATCTTCCAAAGCTAGTGGCGGAAAAGAACTGGTACAAAAATTCCTACTTATGTTTTTCGCAAAGGACCAGAAAGATTTACTGCCATTTGAGCAAGAAAGAACTTTATTATTAATATATATTATATTAATTATTTTATAATATTTATAACTTTTTTTTAGTTTTCTGTAAACCTTTGAAAATTTAACTGGTTATTCTTCTTATTATAAAGTACCAATATGCTAATTTTTATAATTTTCTGAACATTAATTCTTACACCGGTAGTACTACCTTAAGGGTGAAAATTTAAGTTTATACAATATGGTATACTTGTTTCGAAATGTAATATGCAAAGAAAGCTTAAAAAGTGTCAAAATAGCATAAAGTCATAGAAACGCTTGATATCGCAGAAAAAAATGTAAAAATTATTTTTTTTAAATCAATCGAATTGCATATTTAAACGGTATTTTTAATCCTAAACATCTGTTCCTAATAAAAAATTTCGATATCATAAAAAATAAGTGTACTTTCCTTTTAAGCAAAATTCATATCTCGTATACCACTACAAAAAATTAATATCTGATCATTGCATTTTAGGTTTAACACCATGCAGAATTTTGATAAAGTTTTTATATGGTGCGAACTTAAGTAGACACGCTGTATATCTAGTAACGTACCGATTTTGTCATTATGACATCATCATCCAGAAGGTATTTACCACTCTAAACTAATATTTAAAATACAAGTTCCGCAGTTATACCAAAGACTAAACCAATATTGAATTGCCCAGAGGTGTGGCACTAGTCGCGACCAGTTATGCAATGCATGTGTGATGATGAATCTACATTTTCGATGAGAAAAAGTAGTTAAGAAGATGAATAATACATCGGGTTTTGAATTGGTAACTTGATTGGCTTTGGTTTTATGTTTTACTTGTAAAATACCTGATAATCTTCTGTAAAACCGGGATTTTTTTAAGGCTTTTAAAAAGATATTTAGAAAGTCAATCAAGTCAAATAATAGATATACAACGTTGAGATAGGCTCTATATTGGTTAGGCGGATTCATTTATTGGATGGTCTTTTTGTTGGGTACACGCCTGGAAAGAATGGGACCGCTTCGTTCCTGGTCCCGGGGTATACGAGCTGACCTTTTTAGCCTTATTGACCTCTAATAGACCTATTACAATTTTTTTTTACTATACATTCCCGGACTATCAAATAAAATTCAACGAATAGGAAATAAATTTAATATTTGCACAGTCTTTAAAACACAAAACACCATTAGATCTCAATTAACAAAAACAAAACCATACAACTTAAATGACAATACAAAAAAATGTTGTTTATAAAATACCTTGCGAATGCAATAAGTTTTATATAGTGAAACTTGTAGACCATTAGCTAAACGCATAAAAGAACACAGCTTATACATTAAAAACACAGAATTTTATAAATCAAAAATCTGGCAACACGCATTTGAAAACAATCATATAATAAACTGGAATGCTTCGAGTATTTTAGCAAAGGAAACTAGTTTTAAAAAATGCAAAATCAAAGAAAGTGCGTATATATTATTAAATAAAGATAATTGTGTAGCATCAATTTCAGTTAATTTAAATAACACTTGGTTGCCTTTGCTCGATCCCGAAGTATCTTTAGGAAAACTAAAAATCAACTACCTCATCATAATTCAAATAATAAATACACCAGTTACTTATGTCACTGATGACACAAAGCATAAAATTTTAATCATTTTTAATTTAAATATTACTTAATTTTTTAACTTAATTTTAACTTGACAACGGTGGCAGACTTGCCACTGAAACGTCGTTTTTAATTAGTTTTTTGGTTTTTGGAGGTTTTTATTTATTTTGTTTCAGGCGACCGGCCAGTTCATAGGGGTCAATAGGGCTGAACAGGGTCAGCTCATATACCCCGGGACCAAGACCGAAGCGGTCCCATTCTTTCCAGGCGTGTACCCAAAAAAGACCATTTAATAGATATACAATGTGTTTCAGCCTGGAACAAAAAGTGAAAAAAAAGATATATTACTGTTTAAAAAAAAAAAAGGTTATTATAGTTTTGTAAACCCTGTATGCATTACTCTTCTTAATTAATATTTTTCTTAAAAGCAAACAACTTGATAATTTTTTTTTTTAAATTAAATTTTTAAATCATTTGTCCTCTTATAAACCCCATTCGTAGACAGTCTGTTGTCTACGAGATACATATACCTTGTTGGGAAGTTTCATTCCTTAAAACAGCTTCAATTTTAAAATATATTTTAAAATTTTTGTTTTTTTAATATTATTTAAAGATAGAAACATCTTTAAAGAAAAAATAATTATTTGTATTTTTTAAACAATATATTCTTATGTTATTTTTACAGGGTGACCAAAGAAAAAACCTTCATGTATCATAACTGTGGCCTCAGTCGAAAAAGTTTTGCAAAAAAAAGAGTGGCTTTAATATGTGTCCGTCGGACAACCAGCAGAAATACGTAAGTAATTATTATTTTTAAAAAAATTTTGGTGTTTAAGATACTATTTGAACTAAATTTTACTGTAAGCATAAAAAAATGACAAAAATAAAATATTATGTTCTCTTAGACAGTTCAAGGTTTAAAAAACTCAAAAACCCACTCTCTTGAAAAACAACTTGAATACCTGAGCTCAGTTATTATTAAATTATGGTGTTTTGAATAGTATTTAAGCTAAATTTTATTGTAAGCAAAAAAAAAACAAAAATAAGCTTTGTTCTATTAGGCAGTTAAAACCTTAAAAAGTGTAAAAATGTCCATTGGACAATCAGTCTCTGGAAAAATCAATCACTTGGACAACTAAATTGTTGTCCGTAGGACAATTTGATTGTCGTTGGGACAAAAAAGTTGATTGATCCATAAACTGTTAAAAAAATAAACATTATTAAGGGGTTAGGTGGGTTTCAGAGGTTCAATAAAGGGTACTTTTACTTTTTTTTAAATATTCCTGCTGGGGACACCATAACTCATTTATTGGTTTATTCAAAATTAAAAAAAAAACAAAAAATATTTCGTTAGTTAATAAATAAATCTCGTTATTGGATAAAGAAAAAAAAGAAAATTTGAATTTTGACAGACTTTGAACAAAAACAACACATATTTTGGTCAAATTTTCGTCATGTTTTGGCTCAAAAACTTAGTTGTAATTATAATAAAAATCCTTTCATCAATAATTGATAATGTTATTACAAAGATGTGTGCAAAACTTGGACATAATCGCTTTAAAACTTTTCGAGAAATCGTGTCCACCGAATTAAAAAATTGAGTTCTGAGATAAGCGCCTTTGAAGTTTTAAATGCTGTACTGACTTGATTGATGGGCGGAAATTCTAAAGGGTCTATCTCTTAGAATTTTACTTGGATTGATTTGAAATTTGGGGAAAATATTTTAAACATATTGAGCCATATGAACAAATTAAAGCAAATAATTTTGTTTATAAGTATAAGGTATAGAAGGATTTACTTCAAACAAATGAATAAAGTCAAGCATTTGCTTACAAGAGCGAGTATTTACTTTTAGAAAAGTGATGCTGCTATTCAGTAGCCTCACATTTCTATAGATAGTCGCACTTCTAAGTAAATGCTTAACTTTATTTATACGTTTAAAGTAAATTCTTCTATTTATTTATTTATTTTGGCCATAAGGGACACAAACAGGTAAAATACCCACTAGAGTAACAAAAAAATTAAATTATACTTATAAGCAATAGCAATTGCTTTTTTTTATTTATATGGCCCATTGTACTATTTTTTGATAAGACAAAAACAAAAAAAAAAATGTATACTTACAGTTACAGGGGTTAAAAATTCATTCAAATTTTATTTTAGTTTTTTCGCCATATTGCATTTATTTTTTAACCAATCTAGTTGACATTTGGCACACAAATCGAGCTTTTGCAGTTCTAAAATTTTAAGACAAAAGTACTTTTTTTTAATAACGCTAGAGGGCCCTTTACCTAAAACTTAAAATTTATTTACATCATAACTTTTTATTGTGACAGATATCGCAAAGCTGTAGGCGCCATTTTATGGACAAAAAACTTTTTTTTAATCTTTAACACCCCGTAGTTCAAACACTAAGACGTTTAGGACATATGTTTATATGAAGTTTTTTTTTATTTTCCATTGTAAAATAGCCACAAGTTTGTTGGTTGAGTTACTGGACACCCTGTATGTATGTAGGTAATTTGATTGAAATTGGTGAAAACTTTGATGTCGATTGGTGCCTAAACGGTTGGGTTTATCGACTTTAATAAGGAGTACCTTATTTCTAAGTTCTTAATTGTCTATAAAATGACGCCATCAGCTTTGCGATATGTGTCAAAATAAAATAGTTATGATGTAAATAAATTTTAAGTTTTAGGTAAAGTACCCTTTGGCGGTATTAAAAACAGTACTTTGATCTTCAAATTTAAGAATCTGCAAAGCTTGATTTGTGTGCAAAATGTCAACTAGATTGGTTAAAAAATGAATGTAATATGGTGAAAAAAAAAAATAAAAAATGTAACCCCTGTACCTTGGTAACCAAGGAGATTTCGACATTTTGTCAAAATACTTATTAGCATTATTTTTTATTACAGAAAGACCCCTTAAAATTTCCTAACGCATTTTCCGAACACCCTGTATATAAAGCGCAAAATCTCTATGATATGCAATTTAATAGGCAAGTAAACCATCTTCCTGAAATTGCAGAACTTTTCCGGAGCTTAACCCTTTAAGGTTTCACACCGGAACACCAGGTATAAGAGCTTAGCGGTGACAAAGCACATTACCTGTGTGTAGGGGGACTGGACAAAGATAGAAAGCTCACTTACACTTCCTGCAATGAGTAAGAGAGCGAAAGAAAATTAACTTAAACTGCAACACGATGCTAGACTTGACTTCAGCAGGATCGTAACATAGTCAAGTGTTTGGCGTACTTCGGGTACAGACTGATTTGACTGTCGGTGCGGTACCAGAAAAGTACCCGAAAAACAGCTTAAGTTAAAAATTTGGTGTTTGAGAGTGATGTTTTGACTGAAAGTTAGGGTATATGCTTGCGTGCTTTGATATGCTTTTAGTTTGGTAGGTGGACAAAGAATTTTTCAGTGAGAAACTTGTTTTTTGTGCTTCTGAGATGTTAGGGGTTATTTAGGTGCAAAACTTAGTGTTTTTAATATAAACAGAATAAATTAATATTGGATTTGAAGAGTATAAGGATTAACTGTCTTTACTTAAAAACGTTTAAAATTTTTAAGGCACATGCCGGTGTTTGTTTTGAAGATAGTGTAAATGGACCCTTGGAACTATTTTAAAAGGTAAGAAAAAACGAAGGAAGAATTATTTGTACTGTTTATAAGATGCCATGTAAATATTTAACTATAAAAAGAACCAAATTGCTGACAACTTACGCAAATTATGTACTTAGGTAAAATATTAGGTAGTACACAAGGAAAAAGGTTAATTTTCTATAAAAATAGTAAACGAATACAAAAAAAACGAGTATGTTATATTGGCTGTACGGAGAAGTTTAAAGCATCCTTATTGCTAAAATAACAACCAAAACTTATCACCGAGTTCCTATAATAGATTAAATTAAGGATTTAAATTCAACATTGAAAATTAGGAACAAAAACTTTATATGGACATTTGTCCTAAACATTTTAGTTTTTGACAAACAGGGTGTTAAAATAAAAAAAAAAATATAACAACTTTTATACCAATTTAGATATTTTTAAAAATTTGGGGGAAGCCTTCTATGCACCAAAAGACATTTTTGGCATACAAAAAAAAAATTAACAGTGTCGTCCATAAGAGATTTAAGTAAAATATTTTTAATATAAAAATGGTACGTCACTGCATTTTTCCAAAATAAAAATAATTTTTAAAATACCAATTAGATTTGGAACAAATTTGATTCATTGTCTTTTTTTATTAGATGCACAGTTTCCGCGTAAATAAATAAAAATAATTTAAACTATTAAATTCTACAGTAAAAAAATCACCTTTATATTTATTGTTTAATTAGTTAGGGATTTCACCATGCGGAGAAATGGATTTTATTTATTTACGCGAATACCGTGCATCAATTAAAAAAAAATCTAGAAATCATTTTTTCAAAAACATATTAGAAATGGCATTGGTTGTCTTTGCAAGAAACTCTTTAATTGTTTGACCAGATGGTGACACTGTGCTTTTTAATAATATGCAAGTGTTGAACAGAATAATTTTAATTGGTTTCGTGTCTGACATTCCAATTTAAATCATTATAATCAATAAAAATCAGCTTATTTATATTAAGTGTATTAAGGTTAATAATTGTGAAATGTATGCAAACAAATCAATCTCTTATTTTTCATGATAATGAAATATTTTAAAATGTCACATGCAAATTTTTTTTTATTGTTTTTTTAAATTTATTTCTTCATATGACAATAAAATCGTGCTGCCATACTTTGCGACTGATTGATGTTCAGGTTAAATGTGTCTGTGAGCAAAAGTCTATACCGCCCAGCAAACACTATTTGCCGGCAATGTACATTTTTCATATTGGCATTGATGGTAAAGCACTGGCAATTGGTGGCAATATTATGCCAACATCTTATACGCATTAAAAAGTCAACCCTAAATAAACACTTAATTGCCAATAAATTTTACATACAGGCGAATTGCCGGCAAGCATACAAAAATGGCGGCATACCAATTCTGATTAAATAAAGCACGCGTTTTTGTTGCAGGCAAATAAATATTGGATTTTTGAAGGCAAACCTTCAACGCATATTCATACTTTTAAACCATATTATTAACATTGTTATTTAACTAACATTAAAGCAATTTTTTGATCTGTTTTATTTATAATGGCAGCTAAACAACATTATTTTATGTTTTTCTACATAATTTAAAGGAAATGGCCTTTTCATAACATTTTATTGTTAAAAATCATGCAATTAAAAATTAGGTCAAACAAAATGTTTATTATGTATTTTGGAGCGAATAAAAATAAAATGATTGTAAAATTAGCTACGTTAATTTCGACCGAAGGTGACCGCATTGTGCATTTGTTTTCTACGTGGTTTTCTAGCTTTTTTAGTTTCTTTTTAAAGAAAAGAGTTTTTAATAGACATAATTAAATGTATTCATTACCTAATAAGTGTGTGTTGTGTGATTAATTGGTGATGGATAGTCGAGAAGGCAAGATATTCAAGTAGACTGTTAGGAGCTGTAAACATTTTGTTTAAAACTTTATTAAAAGTTTTAAAGACGTGTTAATACAAAAATATTATATATATTTAATAGTTTTTTTGACATACCGATAGATGGCGTAATGGGCAATAAACTACTACGTTTCTGCAATATCTTCGCTTTTTATCGTCTAAACCGTACCCACTGGACAAAAATAATTCGAGAGCGGTCTGCGGTAGGTGATCTCACTTAGCTTTGAAAGAAATATCTTCGGCTAGTGTAAAAATCTGCATCTCCAAGTACAGTGTTCCGAGAGATGGTAATTTGCATTGCAAGGAAATTGCATGCAGTAAGGAGTTTTTCCCATTTTAATTTTTAAATAAAATATCGCATCATTTTAGCTTTAAAAAAGTATATGCGACAATTTTCGTCAATAAGACGTCAGCTTGCTGCTTGGGAGTATCTGCATTTGCCCACTTTCGTGTCTTTTTGTTTTCTTTTGCCAATAACTTTTTAATGATGGATGCCATCGTCTTAAACGCATTTTTTGCCAATAACTTATTAATGACGGATGCCATCACTTTATCTGCAACACGTGGCCTAATAACGGCCAATTGCCCACTTTCGCGTCTTTTTGATACTTTTTTGCCAATGCCTTGCCATTAAAGAGTATGGCAATGCCAGTAAATTAAATGAACAACGCCGGCAAAAAATGTTATATGGGCTCTTTACCGTGTCTTTTCCCAAAATAATCACTGCAACTACTTTTCTGTGTAGATGTGTCACTAAGTATTTACGATTTCATCAAAACTAGTAATAAACGGAATATAATACTCAGAATAATTGTTTATAATATGTGGTTGAGTTAATTTGCATACACACTACAGGAACCGGTTTGGTTCAATGCTTGCCCACGACCTATAATAACAATACATGAGACCACATTCATATTTAAATTTTATAGTAATATTTTGTCAGATTAAGTTACATATTTCGATGCAAATGATAGATCGTAAAATGAAACTGAATGCTTCTAATTTATTTCTGTCAGTTATATTTAGCGATTGACTTTTTACCGTAGGCGACATATTTTTAGCCGCATATTTGCAAAACTGTAGAACATAACTTGTTCGAGCTTGCATAAAATTAGTTTTGCAGTAAAATTAATAGAGACATTTTGCACCTCTTAAAATAACAGACGTTTTTTGGCCTCCTTCTGGTTATCGTTATTAAACATAACGATTACGGCAGCAGTTTAAGACAGATTTTGCAGCCTCTTTTAAGAAATTTATCTTGCGTCTGCGCTTTTGACACAAAACCCTATTTTTGCCTGTGGTTCACCGATTTTAAAGTTAACGAAAAATCAGTATTTACTTTTATTCTTCATAAGATATAAATTGATATTTAAATATATGCAAACAGTTCTGTTGATTTCGTTTTTTAAAGTAGATGCAAACAATACAGTATAAGCAAAACACAAAAAGTAAGGTTAAGTTTGGTAGTAGAATAAAAAGCAAGTGTGCCAGATTGTAACATCTAAATTAATTACTGATTTAGAATACCCGTAAAAGTGCAAGTCCGTTTGAATTTCTTAACACTATTTTATTTTTATTACTGCTATAGATTTTTCGCTAATTAGAGCCTTTGTATAAATGATATTTTAATTAATACGGCAATAAAATTTTAACCTTTTAAATAATTGATATTAAAATTTCTACAATCCGGCAACCACGCAGTTTAACAATAACGATAACGATAACAATAAGCTCTTCGGTATTCATCCGTAATTAAAGGAGTCCGGTATGGTTAATAACGATAACGGATCATGTTTGCGTTACTGCGCAGTCTCAGAATAACGTTAACCACAACGGAATTGCAAAATAAGGGGTGCAAAATGTCTCTATTATTATTCTGCGATCCCGCCTTCCATTAAGAACAAAATTATACTTCCCTAGAAAGAAAGCATTAAATGCTTTTAAAAGTTTTCTTATCATATCTTTGCCATTTGTTTATGAAATTTCATTAGGACAAAAAGGGCCGATTTTCCATTTTTATAATTTTATAATAAATTAAGAGATTTACACTTATTTGCCTTATTTAAATAGTGCTTGTACCCATAATTTAGAGTTATTGCAAATCATGTGGACAGTGCCTTTAACCTAAAAAAATGAGGAAACAGTATTAGTAGTTTTTCTTTATTGTTTTGTGTTGTAGGGTTTTTTTATGTTTTATTTGTTTTCTGGGAGATTAAATTTAAACAAAATATTATTTGGCTTTTCTCCAGAATAAAATTAAAAAGTTTATTTAACATTTTAAGAAAATTAAAACTTTTATACATTATGAAGAACTATTCTGCTCTAACATAATATAATAAAAGTTATTATTACTTTAAAAGAAATAAAATAATGAAATATTCAATATAAAGTTACTTACAATACAAAGGTTTCAATCTATAAACAAAGGTTCATTAGCACTTGGTTGAAATCATTTTAATGCAATAAAATAAAATCTTAATAAGACGCCAGACGAGAACTGGGCCAGTGGTTGCGTCTCAAAAATGTGGTAAATAGTTTACCAAAAATGTGGTAAACAGTTTATAAGTAAGTTTTTAGGTAAACTGTTTACCACATATTTGGTAAACTATTTACCACTTTTTGAGACGCAACCATTGGCCCAGTTCTCGTCTGGCGTCTTGTTAAGATTTTATTTCATTGCATTAAAATGATTTTAACCGAGTGCTAATGAACCTTTGTTTATAGATTGAAACCTTTGTATTGTAAGTAATTTTATATTGAATATTTCATTATTTTATTTCTTTTAAAGTAATAATAACTTTTATTATATTATGTTAAAGCAGAATAGTTCTTCATAATGTATAAAAGTTTGAATTTTCTTAAAATGTTAAATAAACTTTTAATTTTGTTCTGGAGAAAAGCCAAATAATATTTTGTTTAAATTGTAGGGTTTGTTTTACACAACTACAGAAATACATTTGAAAAAGCAAGGTTTTAAGTATTTTTACTTTCAAAAAATTTTAAACTTTTGTGGTCGGCAGCCGTTCGGTTATACAAACAGTTCCGAAGTTAAAATAAGACCAAAATAAGGCACGACCCAAAACCGACATAAATAAAGCCTTATTAAGGGAGTCCTTATCCCATCATGCATCTGTGCAAGCTCAGATGTCAAAATAAGGCCGGTATTATTAGTGACTGGCCTTATTTTACTGTGCAATATTTCTCTTATGTCCTGTTAAAATGGCTTAAAATCTAGAAAATGGTTAAAAAGGGAAAAAGCTAAAAGTCAACTTTTGACGGTAGAATGAATCGGTAATAGACATGATGGCTGTTTAAAAATACTGTTTTATGATGTTCAGTATGTGTTATTTAAAAAAAATATATATATATATATCTTTGCAAAAAATAAAGGGTTGGTGGGAATAATACGCTTTTCTTGAAAGTTTTAAATACTCGCTATAACATATATTTTATCATGGCGTCGCTGTTTATATATAAGTAACGTCACCAATAAACAGGGTTGCGTTTCTCTTTCACAAAAGCTGTTAGCATGCAAAACGCCAACGCAACCTCTAGTAGGTGTATGCTCTAAAGGTACCTCTAATGACATTTGGTGTATTCTTTTTATGCTCTAGAACCGCCCGAAACCGTTCTTGAACTATCAAGAGTGTCAAAACTGTCAAAAATACAATAGTCTGCAATTAAAAGGAACACTTTTGGTGTCGTTCCGGGCGGTTCTAGACTCTAAAAGGAATACACCAAATACTGAATTTGTGATATTGAACGCATTTTCTCTTTGTGACGTCATTCTCTCTGGTTGATGATTCTGGATATATGGCGGGTTTTTACTTTATGGATTTATTTTATAAACACAAAAATTTTAACTTTTATTACATTGTTAAGATAAATACGTTATTTTACAATTTATTTCATTCATTCATTCATATATTCCATACGTACCGGATCAGCTAAATAACATAACACATAGGCAATGTGAAGAAAAGAGACAGCCTAACCAGTCTAACGTAAATACCCGCATGGAAACATTTTGGATTGGATAAGTCAGATATATCCTTTGTTGTTGCTTTACTGGCGAATATACCAATACCTATTTGCTTAACCAGTATACCTAGTCCCTGGGCCAGTAATGAAATGGACTTCATGAAAAGAACACCTTTAAACCTTTTTATAGGGGTTTCTTTTGACTAGTCGACCACGTCTATCCAGCCTGTCAATGTCAAATATTTCGGGTGTCGGACTAACCAAACACGTGATTTTCTTTATCGGACAAGTTTACCACAATGGTTTACATGCAATTTTTAAAAAATGGAAGGGGTTTACAGTCATGAAACTATAAGAATCAAACACATGTTTTGGGTATCGGACTAGGCAGATTACGTGACTGTAACACTTACGATTTGTGGTACAATGTTTAAAAATTATATGTCAAACATTGTGGTAAACTTGCCTGACAAAAGTGACGCGTTCGCTTAAGCGGGATTTACACCTGACAAGGAATTGATCAATTAATTAAGCAAGAGTCTGTTCAAATGACTTAACGGTTTAAAAGTTTTCAACTTATTTATCAAGTAGCTTTCTCAAGTACTTGAAGAAATTAAAACTCGTCATCAATTTTTCAAAGGATTTTTAGTAATTAGTTGATAGTTAACATAACCCTAGAAAACCATTTGACATATGACATAATAAGTACCAACACAAAATAGTTATGTTGGTAGAACTTTGAAATTGAAAATAAATTGGTCAAAAACTTGAAGAAAGTAAAAACATTCAACTTTTTAATTTCTTTATCAAATATTTGACAAAGTAATTGAACAAGTTTTTGATCAACTTGTCAGGTGTAAAGCCCGCTTTGGTCCGATACCTGAAACATTTAACATTGACAGGCTGGTTTAAAGGGCGCTTCCATATATGGCGGTATGAATATTCGTGGTAGACTTGTCAAAAGAAAACCCCTTAAAAGGTTTTAAAAGATTTCATATCAAAAAGTCCAGTTCATTAGTGGCCCAGAGATTAACATTTAAAAATTAAAAATAACAGTAATTTTTGGATGTTGTTATCATACCTATTTAAACAAACAATCCTACCTACCAAAAGTCCTTTAAAAATTATTACAAAATTAAAAAATATATAAATAAATTAAAATGCGGAATGGCACATCAATTTTAATAAATAAATGTTAGTAATAAATAAAATAATCCAAGCGGTACTATTTATATAAAAAGTGATGCATGTTACGCATAAACTGTGAAAACTAATAAGGTTAAAACAGTATTTCATTTTAATGAAAGTGGAATATAAGTTATAGAGTAAATAAATTCCTTGCATTTTTAGATTCACTGACACTTAACATTGCACATTCCATGTTTGTGGTTTAGAAAACGTATTAGTTAAACTTATTTACAAAAAAAAGTTTATAGATAGGAACGTGTATGATAAGATGAGGTCTATTTTAGTGTGACATCACACGACGTTGACGTTTTTTTACCCTCAAGAACATACCTATTAGAGGCAGTCTTGCCGCTTAGCTGTGCAAACAATCGCCTGCTTAAAAAGCAATAAACTTTAGCTCTGCATAATCATAGGGGTCAGCAGGACCAAAAGCGATAGATTATACTCTTGTCATATTTATTTCTCATGCGTTTTTTCACACTGCCAAGGCTGACTCTAGAGGTATATTTTTAAGGCTTTGAATGGAATCCAAATAAACCCCTCTATCCCCCCCTCTCCATAAAACAAAAAAGGTTTCTATGAAAAATATACTTTATTTTTCATTTTTGTTACATTAGTGCCACTAATATACACACTATATATTTTATATTAGTTTTATCAAAATGGAATACGAGGAACCCTTCTGCATTAATATCATGGATTGAAGTTCGTAAAAATTATATTTTTGTTCACATAGCTAGGTTAGCTGAATAAATATCACAAATAATCACGAAAATTTAGTCACAGTGTCACAAATAGCCGACACTAGTCACAAACACTTTAAAACACACAAAAACTCACATAAATCGCTTTATTTTAACTTTCATCACAAAACTCTATTGTTTGGATTCCTTGCCTGTGTTGTGACGTCAGAAGTAAATGCGCGAATTGCTAATTAAGGCGTTGTTTGCAAAAACCCCATTTGTCATTTATTGTTAATTTCAAGAAATTTAAATACAAATTAGTTAAACAATACTGAAGTTATGAAATTTTTACATTAATTTTATAATTTATTTCTTTGATATTAAGACACCTTTTATTATAAATTAAAAAAAATTAATAATTTATTTTTTAATAAGGAATGAATTTCTACATTTGACCAAAATTTTTAAAAACACATTGTTATTTAATCATTGTACAAATACTATTTAAGCACAGCAAGTCAAGCTCTCGACGCATCAAGATTCTCTTTGAACACTACAGAACAGTGAATAGACTTTTCCCAGCAAACACTATTTGCCGGCAATGTACATTTTTCATATTGGCATTGATGGTAAAGCATTGGCAATTGGTGGCAATATTATGTTAATATCTTATACGCATTAAAAAGTCAACCGTAAATAAACACTTAACTGCCAATAAATTGTACATGCAGGCGAATTGCCGGCAAGCATACAAAAATGGCGGCATTCCAATCCTGATTAAATATGGCACGCGTTTTTGTTGCAGGCAAATAAATATTGGATTTTTGAAGGCAAACCTTTAACGCATATTCATACTTTTTAAACCATATTATTAACATTGGTATTTAACTAACATTAAAGCAATTTTTTTGATCTGTTTTATTTATAATGGCAGCTAAACAACATTATATTTTATGTTTTTTTTTACATAATTTAAAGGAAATGGCCTTTTCATAACATTTTATTGTTAAAAATCATGCAAATAAAAATTAGGTCAAACAAAATGTTTATTATGTATTTTGGAGCGAATAAAAATAAAATGATGGTAAAATTAGCTACGTTAATTTCGACCGAAGGTGACCGCTTTGTGCATTTGTTTTCTACGTGGTTTTCTAGCTTTTTAGTTTCTTTTTAAAGAAAAGAGTTTTTAATAGACATAATTAAATGTATTCATTACCTAATAAGTGTGTGTTGTGTGATTAATTATTGATGGCTAGTCGAGAAGGCAAGATATTCAAGTAGACTGTAAGGAGCTTTAAACATTTTGTTTAAAACTTTATTAAAAGTTTTAAAGACGTGTTAATAAAAACATTATACCGGGTGTCAATTTGAAAACTTCCACCCTTAATATCTTTCTTGGAGTTAAAAATATGACGAATCGGAAAGACCCGTCAATTTTATTTGTAAGGGGGACACTTAAAATGAATATTTTTAGCCTTCTTGTTTCAACCCCTAGGAGGGGTAGATGTCACCCTTAGAATATTAAATGGGAATGGGGGTCAAGTGATACATCATTTTAAAGCTCCTGACGAGTACTTTATAACCCTAGAATATGAAGTCAATATCTTCACTTATTACAAAATGGCGGTACTTTAAAAATTACCTAAATACCTGATTTGGATGGCCATATTTCCGAAACTAATAAAGTTAGATGTACCTAATGTGGTGTTTTCTTAAAGCTCTTTTAAAGGTCTTTTTAATGGTGATACTGGTAGTAATATACAGGGTAGAAGAAAAAGTACATATTTTTTTATTTAAGAACCCTGTATATTATTTTACCATTAAAAGACCTTTAAAAGAGCTTTAAGAAAACACCACATTAGGTACATCTAACTTTATTAGTTTCGGAAATATGGCCATCCAAATCAGGTATTTAGGTAATTTTTAAAGTACCGCCATTTTGTTATAGGTGAAGATATTGACTTCATATTCTAGGGTTATAAAGTACTCGTCAGATGCTTTAAAATGATGTATCACTTGACCCCCATTCCCATTTAATGTTCTAAGGGTGACATCTACCCCTCCTAGGGGTTGAAACAAGAAGGCTAAAAATATTCATTTTAAGTGTCCCCCTTACAAATAAAATTGACGGGTCTTTCCGATTTGTCATATTTTTAACTCCAAGAAAGATATTAAGGGTGGGAAGTTTTCAAATTGACACCCGGTATATATTTAATAGTTTTTTGACATACCGATAGATGGCGTAATGGACAATAAACTACTACGTTTCTGCAATAGCTTCGCTTTTTATCGCCTAAACCGTACCCATTAGACAAAAATAATTCGAGAGCGGTCTGCGGTAGGTGATCTCACCTAGCTTTGAAAGAAATATCTTCGGCTAGTGTAAAAATCTGCATCTCCAAGTTGGACAGTGTTCCGAGAGATGGTACTTTGCATTGCAAGGAAATTGCATGCAGTAAGGAGTTTTTCCTATTTTAATTTTAAAATAAAATATCGCATCATTTTAGCTTTAAAAAAAAGTATATGCGACAATTTTCGTCAATAAGACGCCAGCTTGCTGCTTGGGAGTATCTGCATTTGCCCACTTTCGTGTCTTTTTGTTATCTTTTTGCCAATAACTTATTAATGATGGATGCCATCATCTTAAACGCATTTTTTGCCAATAACTTATTAATGACGGATGCCATCACTTTATCTGCAACACGTGGCCTAATAACGGCCAATTGTCCACTTTCGCGTCTTTTTGATACCTTTTGCCAATGCCTTGCCATTAAAGAGTGTTGGCAATGCCAGTAAATTAAATGTACAATGCCGGCAAAAAATGTTATATGGGTTAAGCATTAGAGAATTATTGCACAGTGAAATAAGGCCAGCCACTAAAAATATCGGCCTTATTTTGACATCTAAGCTTGCGCAGATGCATGGTGGGATTAGGACTCCCTTAATAAGTATAGTGTCTGGCTTTATTTATGTCGGTTTTAGGTCGTGCCCCATTTTGGCCTTATTTTAACTTCAAAACTGTTTGTCCAACCGAACGGCTGCACATCACAAAGTCGAAAAGTTTTTAGAAGTAAAAAACTTATAACCTTGTTTTTCCAAATGTATTTCTATAATTGTGTTACAAAAAAAAACCCTACAACACAAAACAATAAAGAAAAAGTACTAAAATTTTTTTCTTTTTTTTTTAGGTTAATGGTACTGTCAACATGATTTGCAATAACTCTAAATTAAGGGTACAAGCACTATTTAAATAAGGCCGGTATTAATAATTCCCGAGCTTAATAAGGCAACTTGCAATATTTTTCTATTATTTATTCTCTTTGGTGCGTCGAGTGCCTAACGGATTTTTTGGTAGAAAATTGTAAAAATCAGTCATAATAACAAAATTTTAACAAAAATAACAATACTCATATCACCATATATGGAAGCGGCGCTTTAACCCAGCCTGTGTTTCGGGTGTCGGTCTAGGCAAAAGGTCAATTTTTTGTCGAACAAGTTTACTACCTTTGTGCCACAAATCGTAAAAGCTACTGTTACAAAACCCGCCCAATTCGATACTCAAAACATGTCAATGGGTCTTATGGTTAGTTGTGATTGTAACACTTATGATTTTTGACACAATGTTCAAAAATTGCATGTAAAACATTATGGTAAACTTGTCCGATAAAAAAGTGACGCGTTTGCCCAGTCCGACACCCGAAACATTTGACTTTGACAGGCTGGGCTAAAGCGCCGCTTTTATATATTGCGATATGAATATTCGTGGTCCACTCGTGAAAAGAAACCCCCTAAAAAGGTTCTAAAAGTGTTATTATTATGATGTCCATTTCATTACTGGCCCAGGAACTATACTTTTTTTTAATTGACCGGAAAATTGAATTTTCCACTCAATTTTTAAGCGGAAAATGCTATTTTACAGGACTAATTTACTTTCCGGTCCCTAGTTTACTTTCCGGTCTCTCATTTACTTTCCGGTCCCTGATATCAAAAATCCTGTTAGCCATGACAAAAATTGTCAGAGTTCAATTGTTACTATTTGACAGTTCAAGATATTGTAAAGTAAAGAAAGCATCATTTTGCCAAAATGGAGTCAGACATGGAAAATCCAGATGAAATAATTGAAGCAGCCTTGCCTTATTGTCATTTAAATATAACACTAAAAATTTATACAGTTTTTTTTCCGGTCAATTAAAAAAATTATGTACGATACTCGACCGGAAATAATTTTACGGGTCTCCTCAAAACTACAGGACTCGCCTACGGCTCGCCCTGTAAATGTTTTTCGTCGACTCGTAAAATACCATTTTCCGGTCTAGTAACGTAAATAGCTATTATCTAAAACTAAATCAGTTGCACGTCACGAACCTGCAAATTTGCCCAGTTGCCAAATTGTCATGAGAATCTGAGTATTGTTGAAAAGAACAAAGCAATTCTCGGTTAAAGAATTTGTTGATTTCAGCTAATGTCATAATTTTCATTACAAAAATGAAGTAATAACTCAAATTCAATATAGAAACGATACAAAAAAAAACAACTATAATATTTCAACTAGAAGAATTCATTAAAATCAACTTTTTTTTCTGCAGCTACAGGCAACAAAGGTCGTCGATTATTTCGCGTTCTTGCTCAAAATAGCCCATTAAAGAAGCAACAAACTGCTTGCATCTACTGTTCAACTGCTTCGGCATTTTCATCTATGTTTGTTTTTAAAAGAACAGATTCAAATCACTATGGACACAAAATTTGAACTCTTGAAAAGGTTCGAAACTGCTAATAAAGATAAATACGTTGAAAAAAACCAGAAATTAGGCCTAAGAATTAAGAAACTAATGAAAAACAAACAATTAAATCTATCAAATCAACGTCAAAAAGCACTGTCAACGTGACAACATTGCATGGTTAGGTATCAGAATAACCACAGCCTTCTAAGAAGGCTGTGGAATAACCAAAATTATAGGCTAAAATGCACTAATATGATAGATATTCATGTAATGATGGAGCGTACCTATTATATATATCTATCTCTTTCTAATGTATATGCCTTAAACAAAACAAAAACAAATTTGATAGGGAATGTAAACGAATAGCTTTGATATTAATTAGTGATTATATTTTTGTTCGGGACTCTTTGTTTGACCTCTGGACAGTGCGGTCGTGCGTAGAGGACTACAAAGATTCAGGCTAAATTGACGACATCTTTCTTCTGGAGCTAAGCGCTGTGAGCAAAGATTCCTGTAAGCTGATGGTAGCCTGTTTGGTAGTGAACACAAGGTATTTCTCAAATGGCGGGAAACAGATGGGCGTGCCATGGGAACTGTCAGTAGTGAAAGTGACGGTTATACGTAACACCAGTAGCAGCTCTTGGTTGGACAGCCGACAGTTTATGCATTGCATCGATTGTAGAATTATTTTTGTTTTCTTTTTGGAATTTCTGGGAGCTACGGGCTCTATTTACTAAATTTCCGCCGACGAAGCCCTGAAAAGCATAGTCCGGAAGGGGGAATGCTAGTGAATTGAGCCTGAAGAGACCAAAACCAAGAAAAAACAATAGAATAGAATATATTTTTGTTCGAATGGTATGAAATTTAGTAACCTGAAATTTTGATGACGTGCAACGGATTTAGTTTTAGATAAAGTATAATAGCTGATCTTTACCCACTTCCTTTACACCGTTCTTAAAACGCAATTTTAAAAAAGTACTATTTTTATTTAAATATAATATTAATATTCTAATATTTCTATTCGATAATTAGCTATAGTCAAAAACCCAACTGATTGATCCAATATTTTAAAAGGGGCCCTCAACGCTCAAATAAAATTATAGAAAATGGCTACTTCTTAAAGATTTTTCCTCGAACAATTAATAATCCTACTGGCCTCCTTATGCAACTATAGGAAAACCCTAATTTCACTAATAATCGATACCGAATTCGCAAATCCGCCGATTTGCATACAGAATGAGCGTTTCGTGTCCCGCAAACTAAAGTTTAAACAATAATTTTAATGCTACACTAGACCATTTAAATTAATAAGCTAGGAATCTGGTCTATGAAGCTCGCTCCCTAATACAGTAATACGTCATTGGAAAAAGTCATAATTGGAAAATTATAACTCATTAGTTTGACTTGTTATTTAAACATCCTTAAGATGTGTTTACATTATGTCATGTGGTTCGACTTTTATGTTCTTGTGTTTATTAAGTAATGTTATATAATTTACATGTTTATTTACATGATGCTTAGAAATTCTTCGCAATTTTAAAGTCGGGGAGTGATGTCTGGCAGGATTTTGCTTGTTTTATTTTTATCTTAAAGGCAACTTACGTAGGCTTATATAGTGATTGATTGGGGCCCAAGAGGAGATTTCGGGATTTACTACAGTGCGGCAGATTAATATACCGGAGGATACCTTGTACCCGGTTAAGTATCTCCACCAAATATAAGCTCCGTATACAGGGCCGATCATAAAAAACAAAAATATATCCATCAGAAATTTTCGAGCGCGTCAGATTAAAATAGGGTAAGTTAATTACATGCTAAACAGTGTATATTCCACTAATCTGACAATTTGAGAGTGACGTAGAGTGACGTAAAGGAAACAGAGGGCTACAAAAAAACGTCAGTTTAATATTAAGAAAATAATTCAGAGATAACGAAAAATATATAATACGATATGACCCGAACGATTTCCGCAAGCCGAAATAATAATAGTATTTTTTGACGTGCTAAAAAGGCTATAGCCGCTTCCCCACCGATGAAAACATTTAGCCTTATGCTGTAAATACATTGACTTATTTAAAGCTTGAACCTAAAACTAAAATTTATAATTTCAAGCTTGAAATAAGTCAATGTATTTACAGCATAAGGCTGATTATATAACATTTTTTTCTTCTTATCATCTAAGCTGTGCAACCCAATAGGTCTCTATGACGCTCGAGTAAATATCCATTGAGCATTGTGGGCTCCCCTACTATAGGGAGTTTAGTAACTTTAGGACAAACGTTAGGCGGTGATTTTCCAACGAGAAACAAGAAAAACTAAACGTTTTACTTTTGGTACTATAAGCTGTTAAAATTTTAGAAAAAAACTAGCTGACCCGGCAAACGTTGTTTTGCCATATAAATAATTTTTAAGATGTTAAGGGTGGACAACCCTTATAACTAAGGGGTATGAAAAATAGATGTTGGCCGATTCTCAGACCTACTCAATATGCTCACAAAATTTTATGAGAATCGGTCAAGCCGTTCCGCATGGCCCAAAACCTTAAATTCAATCATCAGATATTAATTTGTTGCAGTGGTGTACGAAGTATGTCAAAAAATGTTAATAATGTTTAAAAATGTAAATAATTAAGTTTTCATATTTTAAGTTATTTTTTATTCTAAACATTTTCTTTTTATAAATAAATCGATATTCTTAAAAATAAAGGTACTTTTCTCTTAAGCAAAATCAATTTTTTTGACATACCTTGTATACCACTGCAAAAAATTAATATCTGATGATTGCATTTTAGGTTTTAGGCATTGCAAAGATTTTTATAAAGAATAACTTTTTTCGTAAAATCAATAATAAAAACAAATTCTCAATGATGAGAACTGAAGTTTATTTTTTAGGACAGAGTGAGAATTACGTATTTGTAAGTAATTTTTAATTCTTAATCACTTAATCTTATAAAAAAATTGATATTGTTAAAAATGGACGTACTTTCTCCTTGAGCAAAATTCACATTTTTCAACATACCTTGTATACCATTGCAAATAATTAATATCTGATGATTGCATATTGGGTTTTAGTCCATGCAGTCCATTTCGTAAAATCAATAATTAAAAAGTTTCCCATATGGTACGAACTTAAGTAGACACGCTGTATATGAGATATAAGAGTTGGTCTAAGTCAAAAAAATATAACAAAACTTTATTTACATTTTGGTAAAATCGAGGTTATCTGTATAAGCAAGAGTAATATTGGAAAAATGTTTACTAATAACCTTCGTAGATAAAGTCTCTTTAGACTGGTCAAAGTCAAGGTTAGTTTATATTTATAAGGTTGCGACACATCCTCAACTTTTAGGCGGTTCGAGGTCGGGGACGCAAGGAACGGCACTCCACGGAAAAAAGTTGGCAAGACTGGGTAAAATTAAAGCTGATGATCAATCCAGTGGCGTCTAGAATATTCGCATTTCATTTTGCATTGTTTTGAAAGTGATATTTGTTGAAAAATGTAATTCCAAATGTTTTTATTTAAAGTAAAAGAATTTACAACCTAATAATAATTAAAAACTGTAGTGTAAACGGTTGTTCTACTAATACAATAAACTGTATATCTCCGGCACTGAACAACATGGCCCAAAAATGGGAGATGTGACGTCATAACACGTCAAAGCAATATGGCCAAATGTCGCGACCCTATATAGACCGACTTTGGGTCAAAGTAAATATTTGGTAACGTATGTATGTAAAATCACAAATAAAAAACTACAGGAACGCTTGAGTAGATTGCAATAATTTGACGACTTAATCTGTAAATTATTCATGCCTATAAAACAATAAATTATTGTTGGTCATTGTTATTCAATTCAAAAACAACGAAACCACTAAGAAACAACAACCGTATCATTCTTATATTACATAAAACACTTAACAGACGTGTATACCTATGTTTAAATTACTACACAGTGGGTGTAACACAAATCACAGCCATTAGCCTAATTAAGTCCATTATATTTTAATTAAAAATTGCGAAATTCGTGATAATGGGAAAATAAAAATCGGTTTTATAGATGCCTGTTTTAATGGCAGGCAAGTGAATGTGTATAGTATTTTTCAGGATGGATTTTACGAGGGCAAGTTAACAGATATACTGGGTGAACGGAAATTGGATTTTTGTGAGTTATACAAGATGATTAAATTACTACACAGTGGGTATAACACAAATCACTGTCATTAGCCTAATTAAATTTATTATATTTTAATTAAAAATTGCGAAATTCGTGATAATGGGAAAATAAAAATCGGTTTTATAGATGCCTGTTTTAATGGCAGGCATGTGAATGTGTATAGTGTTTTTCAGGATGTATTTTACGAGGGCAAGTTAACAGATATACTGGGTGCCCAGAAATTGGATTTTTGTGAGTTCTACAAGATGATTAATTATTACATAGTGGGTGTAACACAAATCACAGCCATTAGCCTAATTAAGTCCATTATATTTTAATTAAAAATTGCAAAATTCGTGATAATGGGAAAATAAAAATCGGCTTTATAGATGCCTGTTGGGGGTCATGGTTAGTTCCGGTTCGTTAAATATATTTTTTTAAAAGTTCTTTAATAAAGCGAACTGTAGCGCTTCCAACCAATTAAACTACACGTTCCTGTGCTGCCTATATACCTACCTAAATTATACGTATGTACATTTGAAAAAAAATTGCATTACAGGCAGTATAAATTTCGTCACAAAAGATCTTCAGTAGATCTTCATTCCTTCATATTACACAAATGGAACAAGTCTCTTGAGCTTCTAGGTGAGTCTCAGATCGTTGCTCTTGGAATATCTAAACCTTTTGACCTGGCCTGATATGACGGGCTCCTCAATAAACCATTCTACGGTTTTTTTCCAAACTCTTTTCTTGTATCTTCACTTTTCTTTTCCATCGATGTATTAGTTATTAGCTTTTACCAAGTTAATTCTGGGTGCCTCAGGTCCAACACCAGCTTTTTGTCTGAACATCAACAACCTCCTTTTTCATCACAACAAATTTAATTCATAGTTTTGCTGATAATACCCTTTAAGCCGGCTGTCCATGAGAGCGGTTTTTCGCTCGCCTATTCAAAATACGCGCAGAAAATCCGCTGACATGTCCATTGTAGCGGAAAATATTAAAGCGTTTTGTTTTGAATATGGTGATTTTATGTTAGAATTTTCTTTGGTTGATACTATGGTTGTGAAGGTCACTAGATGTCAATCATCATCTGTCTGTGGGGTGGCAAATGAATTGGATAATGGATACTAATAAACAATATTAATTTTATTATGTAAAAAATTAGGCAACTTTGGTTAATAGCTTGTCTTACTCTTTTATTTACAACATACACTTTTTTGTTACCTATTTACCTTAGAGTACAAACTAGACGCTTGTCTGCAGTTATTGGCTCACGAACTGTGTGGGACTTGCTAATAGTTGACTTAACTTTCTATAAAAATTTGTCAAAATGCTCCTTTGAAATTTTTAAATAATTGAAGTATTTTTCATCACCATGTTGTCTTAACTCCTTTAATAAAGTATAATATTGGCTATGAACTTTTCTTTCTAAAAATTTTTTCATACCCAAAACCTGTGCCTCCATTTTTGTCTTTTTGGTCGTATTAAAAGTAGGATAAATATCCTTTTTTTCGACAAATATCATACTGAAGTAAATAATTAAAATAAGTGTAGTTTATGTCGTCCATACCACTTCTTTTATTTAAAATGGACCTTTAACGCCTTGTCTTATCTTCAAGCAACAACTTATCAAGTTCAATAACTAGGTTATAATTCCTGGCTATTAATTTAAAAATCCGCTCAATCTAATTTTTTTTGTATGTTGAGCTCTTTTTGATAGACAGTTCTACCACCACTGTTTTCCTCTCTTTTTGTACCTCAAAACCACGAGCCGCCTATGCTCTAAGCCTGTACCTATCCCACAGGCTTTATCTTTTATCTCTAATCTAAAAATCTCTCCGCAAGTTTGACTGGTATTCTCCTCGGAATTCCTTGTCTATTAAACAACTGCTATTTTTTTTTGCTTTTGTATATATCCCAAGCCGCTACTCTTTTTCTCCCTTTTTGTACTTAAAAACCACGAGCCGCCTATGCTCTAAGCCTGTACCTATCCCACAGGCTTTATCTTCTATCTCTAATCTAAAAATCTCTTCGCAAGTTTGACTGGTATTCTCCTCGGTATTCCTTGTCTATTAAACAACTGCTACATACATATTTAACAGTTGTTCAATGGCTTATCATCCTGCGGCGTCCAGCAACGTAATTAAAATAAAAATATTTAATGATATTCTCAGTGGCGTAGGTCTTTTTTGGATTTTATTATACACTAGTGGAACAAATTAAAGGATACAAAAAAACTCAAAATTTTTTGACGTTTTTCAATTGGCTGTATTTCGCTTAAAAATTATTATACTGAAATTAAAATAAGACTTTAAAAGCTTAAAGTTTCTAGTTTTAAGATCCTACAGTGAGAAAAAAATCAGGCAACGTCTAACGCGCAATCGTAATGAATACCCAAAATGTTTTTTTTTAATTTTTTTGTTTTTTTTTGGTCTTAAAACTAAGAAAACATTTTCCAACTTAACCACTATATGGATCGGAAAACTTGTTCATTTAGCTTTTTTTTATTTTGATACGACCACTTTTCGCTGAGATATTTAAGTTTGAACGAAAAAATATTCCGATTTTCCTCTACCAAACTAATTATTAATTAAGTATTGTCTGCATACTCGCCACATGCTGTAGCAACTAACCAGAACTAACCAAAACTAAATGAAACGGTTACGCTGCATACCTCCACAACAAAAGCATGGCATATCGTATAGAAAGTATATGTACATTTCGTTGCTGTGCCTTTACGCCAAGCATTCCTATGTCAAGCTTAAGGGCCAGGCGTAGGCCCAGGCTAAAAATTTCGCGCCATCTGACGGAAAGTTGCAAAGCGCCTGCTTGTTAAAGATAACATTTCTTTTCATGCAAACTTATTGTCAAGGAAAGATTCACGATACATTGACGGCATCTTTTTTCTGGATCTAAGCGCTGTGAGCGAATATTCCTATAAGCTGATGGTATCCTGTTTGGTGGTGAACAGGAGGCATTTCTCAAATGACGGGAAGTAGATGGGCGTGCCATGGGAACTGTCAGTAGTGAAAGTGAAGGTTATACGTAACACCAGTAGCAGGTCTTGGTTTGACAGCCGATAATTTAAGCATTGCATCGATTATAGAATTATTTTTGTTTTCTTTTTGGACTTTCTGGGAGCTACGAGCTCGATTATCCAGAATTTCCGCCGACGAAGCCCTGGAAAGCATAGTCCGGAAGGGGAAGGGGTGATGGATTGGACCTGAAGGGCCAAACCAAAAAAAAAAAAGTAGAATAGAATAGAAACCTCTTGTCAAACGCGTTCGATGCCTCATGTAAAACGGCACTAAAATATCTCTCTTCACCTGGATCTACGCCCCTGATGATTCTTACAATTTAATAATTGTAATACGGTAGCAGTAAAGGTTCACAACCGGTCTTTTCTGCGGTCGAACGATCTTCTCAAAATTATTGTCTTTGAGAACCTGTGATTTTTATGAACCGAACTCACGCAATTAGGTCATGGAATGTTGTCAGATTTAATTTAAAAAGTTAATAAACGTTTCTTTAATAAATGCTTTTCATAAAGTTGACTTATACATTATCCTTGTCGCGAAAAGAGTAATGAAATACTCATCCTCTACTTATAAGTGGCTGAGTTTTACAGAGCAAAGACACCTTTATTTTTGTGGGCGTCTTATTTGAAAGTAACCTTAAGTGGCATAAACACATTTTATCTATAGCCACGGTAGCTTCAAAAAAGCTTGGATTTCTCTTTTGAGCCAAAAAGTATTTTTCCCGTTCCAATTTATACAGTTTATATGTGTCCCAAATCGGACCTCTATTGGAATATTGTTCTCATATCTGGGAAAGGCCGTATTAACTGTTTGAGGCGCCTAAGGCTAGAATTCCCGGAGCGCCTATTTTCCACCAAAAAAAAGGGTGGTTTTGCACTGATTAAAAAAACATATAAAGAACCTTATATCAACATTCAGAGCTCATTCAGTGTTATATAAAAAATGTCACAGTGACCAATTTATATAGCACTGAATAGGTACGAACGTAAATATTGAAATGCTTCCTATTTTTATGTAACAAGTAATAATTTTGAAAACAACTTTTCTGGAGTCTATTTACCGCTGACCAATTACAGCAAACTCATTGACCAATCATGACCAATTTCATTGACCAATCATAATCAATTGATATCGAGTCAGTTAAGCACCCAACTTCAGTATTGAGGTGCTTAATATTCTTATGTAGCAATTCATGAATTTGAAATAACTTCTCTTAATCCTATTTTACTGCTGGCCAATTGCTGGGATCTAATGAAACATTGTGACGAATTCGTAACCAATTGTTTCAGCAGGAAACGACTTCTAAATGTTGATGTTGGGGTGCTAAATATATTTAAGTAACAATTAGTGACCTTGAAATTTTAAACACTTTATAATTATTCCAGTATCTTTGACCAAATATTAAATACCTTTGACCAATTTTTCTAATTATTACTAGCTTTCAGAAATTGTTTTTGAATCTCAAAATTTTTAATTTTGGGCCGCTAAATTTATTTTGTTCGTGCCTGATTAAAGATTTTTAATTCGTTTATGCCAACATAAAGATCAGAGGGACCGATCTGATGCTCGTATCGTAGCCGAAGACTTAGTGCTAAAATAGAGTTTATGTTTTACCCTGTAATACCTTAGAAACGGAATATGTTATGGTAGAAATAATACCTGCTATCACACCATTATCATAATGCCCGCTTATAATGCCCTAATGCGCTAATATGGAAATTTTATTGCTTATCCAATTTAATTTCTCTCACAATAAAGATCAAGTTTATACAAAAAATAATTTTTCTTTAAACAATAATAAAAATTAAACTTTATTTCCCCAATTAAAAATTACAATTTTGAAATGTCCCGGAAAATGTAGCTGATTCCACTATAGAATGGTCGGCGTTTTCTGTGATGGTAGCAGCGGTGGTAGCACTAACGCTATTTTGTATAGAAGAACAGTCCATTAAAGAATTTTCAATAGTCGATACGGAATTAACTGAATTGGCAATCATTTTGGCTACTTTATTTTTGGATGAAATACTTTTTCTATATATCCTTCAGCTACTGAAGAGCTTTTCCATTTCCCATATTGTTTTAGCGTTTCAAACGAAGCACCTGTCTCAACAAGTAAAGTTGACGATGTGCGACGCAAACAGTGGCCGGTGTAAGCTTCTGCATTATCCAATTTTAAAAATTTTGCGGTCAATGTTGGGACGCTTCCTATGGTATTTTTTCCAATGGGTTGTAACTGTACATCGACCCTTTCTATAGGTAAGAAAGAATCTTCGCTCCTTTATTCCAGCTGGTCTTAATGGTGTGTACTTTTTATTAAATTTAAAGCGCCTAAATCTTCTTCAATGATTGTAAAACTTTTGAAGTTGAAGTTTTAGTTTCTGATACCTTTATAACCAAGACTGTTCCTCTATCTTCAATGTCATAAATAGTCATTTTGACCAACTCATCTCGTTTTAAACCTCCAAAAACACCTATTACCAATATGACTTTGTGTACCAAGTAGATATCATCAGAGCCCTCTTAATAAATTTTAATATTTGTTCTCCTTCCAAAACTTTAGACTTCTTCGGGACGTATCCTTTCGACTTAACTTTTTAAAAAATATGAGACGATGGTATTGCGAAATGTCTATATTTTCATAGACCATCAACGTAGACCTTAGGGTGGAATAATTGGTCCAGAGAGAGTTCGGACTGTATTTTTCCAACTAAAAATAATAAAGTTTGTTAAACATATGTATTAAAATAAAATCAATAACTTACCAGTTCCTGAAAATATGCCATTAAAACGGTTTCGGTTATTTGGAAGAATTGCATTCGCATCTTTCCAAATACCAAATATGCCATACTCCCGATCATACTGTTGCCTTGATTTAACTGGCAAAAGATTTTTCGGTCGCTTTTATGGCCTTTTCTCTTATATTTTTGTGGAATTTCTTCCATTTTAAGCAAATCGTTAAATAAAAATGCCAACTGACTAACTGATAGAAACATCAAAGTCAAACTTAACACCAGTCATTATCTACTTACGTATACAGGTACAGGTGCAACTTATTTTTTATATTGCGAATAAATAATGTAATTAGTCATTGAAAAACTCTTTTCGGGTAAAACATAAAGCATTGTAGGCACCACGGGCTTTACTGGGCTATAATGCCCATCAGGTCGAAATCTAGCCGTCGGGCCAGAGGCCCTCGGGCTATTTGGACCTTCAGGGCATTATAGTCCTAGTAACGCCCTTGATACATAAATAGCTATAAGACAACTTGTGTATAATCATAAAAATTAATTGAACTCCTTTTAATAAACTTAATTATAATAAAATGAAGGGCAGGAAATTTTCTATATATTTTAACATAAGTCAATTTAAAAATATTATAGTAGACTCGTAATAATCTAAATAATTATAAAACTTTATTTATGAGAAATAATTATTTAAACATAGCAGGTAAATGGGCATATTTAGGTTGATCTATTTGGAGTAAAACAAATAAGCTTTTAAATTGTGTTATTTACTGCATAATTTATCTTTACGGTAATTACATAAAGGTGTATTAACTTAAAAGGTTAATTTTAAAAATAATTATGTTTAATACAAGTTTGTAAAGTTATATTGTAATCGGCAAACATATTTTTAAATTCTAAATATACCAGGTAACAACGGATGTTCATTATGAAATTAAATAAGACAAATGACCACCTTTTGATAAAATACAGGACTTCTGATCAAAATTGTTTATTTTAAATTTTTGGTTTTTATTAAAGTCCGACCGAAATTGGTTTTTCGGTCAAAATCGTAACCGAATGTTCGGCTGGGGCTTCAGTTTCGGCCAGAACCAAAAGTTTCGTCGAACACTAGTTTTTTATTCTATGTTCCCAGCAAACACTATTTGCCGGCAATGTACATTTTTTATATTGGCATTGATGGTAAAGCATTGGCAATTGGTGGCAATATTATGCCAACATCTTATACGCATTAAAAAGTCAACCCTACATAAACACTTAATTGCCAATAATTTTTTATATGCAGGCGAATTGCCGACAAGCATACAAAAATGGCGGCATACCAATCCTGATTAAATAAAGCATGCCTTTTTGTTGCGGGCAAATAATTATTCGATTTTTGAAGGCAAACCTTCAACCCATATTCATACTTTTCAAACCATATTATTAACATTGGTATTTAACTAACATTAGAGCAATTTTTTGATCTATTTTATTTATAATGGCAGCTAAACAACATTATTTTATGTTTTTTTACCTAATTTAAAGGAAATGGCCTTTTCATAACATTTTATTGTTAAAAATCATGCAAATAAAAATTAGGTCAAACAAAATGTTTATTAAGTATTTTGGAGCGAATAAAAATAAAATGATGGTAAAATTAGCTACGTTAATTTCGACCGAAGGTGACCGCTTTGTGCATTTGTTTTCTACGTGGTTTTCTAGCTTTTTAGTTTCTTTTTTAAAGAAAAGAGTTTTTAATAGACATAATTAAATGTATTCATTACCTAATAAGTGTGTGTTGTGTGATTAATTGGTGATGGCTAGTCGAGAAGGCAAGATATTCAAGTAGACTGTTAGGAGCTGTAAACATTTTGTTTAAAACCTTATTAAAAGTTTTAAAGACGTGTTAATAAAAATATTATATATATTTAATAGTTTTTGTGACATACCGATAGATGGCGTAATGGACAATAAACTACTACGTTTCTGCAATATCTTCGCTTCTTATCGCCTAAACCGTACCCATTAGACAAAAATAATTCGAGAGCGGTCTGCGGTAGGTGATCTCACTTAGCTTTGAAAGAAATATTTTCGGCTAGTGTAAAAATCTGCATCTCCAAGTTGGACAGTGTTCCGAGAGATGCTACTTTGCATTGCAAGGAAATTGCATGCAGTAAGGAGTTTTTTCCTATTTTAATTTTCAAATAAAATATCGCATCATTTTAACTTTAAAATAAAAGTATATGCGGCAATTTTCGTCAATAAGACGTCAGCTTGCTGCTTGGGAGTATCTGCATTTGCCCACTTTCGTGTCTTTTTGTTATCTTTTTGCCAATAACTTATTAATGATGGATGCCATCATCCTAAATGTATTTTTTATCATAACTTATTAATGACGGATGCCACCACATTATCTGCAACACGTGGCCTAATAACGGCCAATTGCCCACTTTCGCGTCTTTTTGATACCTTTTTGCCAATGCCATGCCATTAAAGAGTGTTGGCAATGCCAGTAAATTAAATGTACAACTCCGGCAAAAAATGTTATATGGGTTGTCTATGGATACTTTTTTAAAATGAGTTAAAGTGGGTAAATTTTTTTCTTGAAAACGAAGCTGTATACGCAAAAACACAACACGCTATAACGTTGCATTTGTAGGTGTTTAATCGGAAAACAATATACAAACTACAAAAAGTCAGTAGCGATTTATCAGACAAATAATAAAACCCCCGTGATGCAGTAGACAGAGCTTTGATCTTTGAAGCCAGAAGTTGCCGGTTCGCTTCCCAGCGGTGAAGACATATTTAGGTAGTAGTTATTTAAAAATAACGACCGTGGTGGCACTACCGCGTTGTCTAAAAGGTGCTGTGAAATGCATAACTGCATGTTTCAGTGCTTGGACAACGTTGACGGAACAGGGGGAACGATGGGTTAAACATCTAATAACCCGACACCCACGGTACTCTGGTATTTAGGCATATTCCTTCGTGGGATGTCAAATAGATTTTAAAAAACCGTTGGGCGTAGCGTATCCAGAGTAAATATTATGATAGAAATGTTCAAGTGTCCTAACGATTTTACTATTTGTATGATTAATACCTTAGATGAACGAGAAGATCATAGATTTTTTTTAGCGTTTATTAAAATAAAACCGTTTAACAAATGTTTTTACATAATTCCCATATAACATTTTTTGCCGGCAAGGCATTGGCAAAAGGTATCAAAAAGACATCAAAATGGGCAATTGGCCGTTATTGGGCCACGTGTTGCAGAAAATGTGATGGCATCCATCATTAATAAGTTATAATGAAAAAATGCGTTTAGGATGATGGCATCCATCATTAATAAGTTATGCTGAAAAAATGCATTTAGGATGATGGCATCCATCATTAAAAAGGTTTTGGCAAAAATATGCCTTTTAGATGATGGCATTACATTATTGTTTTCCTAATGACAATAAAATGCATTTTTACCGTCCAGGGAACTAAAATGTGCATAAATAATGCACATGCATAATGTGTGTTTATGTACAGGGTGTCCCATATAAAATTAAATACTATAATTTTGGAAAAACCATAAGAGATACAAGAAAAAGTTAAATGCAGAAGTTGTTCAGTGAAATGTATTTTTTAGTAGATATTTTTATTGTATCTCTTATGGTTTTTCCAAAATTATAGTATTTAATTTTATATGGGTTACCCTGTACATAAACACACATTATGCATGTTCATTATTTATGTACATTTTAGCTTCCTGGATGGTAAAAATGCATTTTATTGTCATTAGGAAGAAAATAATGTAATGCCATTATCTAAAAGGCATATTTTTGCCAAAACCTTTTAATGATGGATGCCATCATCCATAATGCATTTTTTCAGCATAACTTATTAATGATGGATGCCATCATCCTAAACGCATTTTTTCATCATAACTTATTAATGATGGATGCCATCACATTTTCTGCAACACGTGGCCCAATTGCCTTGCCGATAAAAAATGTTATGTGGGTTTATTTTCAAGTTTTTAGTTTTGTTGTTAGTTGATACTTCTCATTCTATTAAGTTCATTTAATGCTTTACTAAAACCAACCAGAACTATTGAACTAGTTGTGGAAAATATGTAATTCGCCATTTTGTGGCGGCGGCCATCTTGGATTTACAATCATAAAAATGTATTACATTGTATTGTCACCAAGATTAAGAGTGCGTACCAAATTTCAGATCGATCGGTCGTCAGGAAAGGATTTAAATTTAAATTACTAGATTGGACCCAAATAACAAATAACAATAATAAATTAACAGGTCAAGTAAAACCGTTTAAAAAATAGAACAAAAACCTAAATAGAAATGTTATTTATATTCAAAATTTATACTTAAATATTAATCCTCTTTTTTCTTCAGCTCCTGATCCAATAATACTTTTAAAAATTATTCCTAAACTCTGGAAACATTTTTCTAAAAATAACTTAACTACTACAAAACACCAAAAAAGTGTAAGAAAGCAAAAATTTAGGTAATTAAAAGGCGCAATCTAAATATTTAATTGAAAAACAGTGGCGTCAGTTCTAAAGGCATAAAAGGGCTCAAAACAAAAAAAAACACACACAATCCAACTGGTTTGATATCTACTCATTCATTTAAAGTAACTCTGTTCTAAGGTTTTCGTGTTTTTGAGGCTAATGGAACCCGGCTAGATAGATAGATAGATAGAGTATATTACCTTAAAAATGCACAATAGGTACAAAGGGGTCGTCAATATAAATAAATATAAATATAAATACTATAAAAAATATATATATATACACATATATACATAGACACATAAATATATAAAATGTAATTGTAAAAACACACAAAAAAAAGAATACAAATGAACAGAAACCTTAGCTATAAATAATTACTATAAATAAAGTTAAAATTTTGTATAAATATATACATATAAAAGAATATTAAAATTGTCAAATCAAAACGCAAGCAAAGTAACAAAGTCTAATGTCGCATATGCTCTGCAACCGAGTAAAATGCCTTGTCAATAAGAAATTGCCTAACGGCATTCTTGAATTTACCACCATGCATATTTCTAAAATCTCTTGAAAGCTTGTTGTAGAGGGTAAGACAACCGTAAAAAGGAGAGTTTTCGAAAAAGGAGGTCCTGTGTAAAGGAACATCTATAATAGTCCTGTTTCTAGTGCTGTAATGATTTAACTCTCCGAGTCTCCTAAATAGTCCCATATTAGAATTTACATAAGTCACGCACTTAAAAATAAACACACATGGCAAAGTGTGGATTCTTTTCTGGATAAATAAAGGCTTGCAGCTGTCACGCGGTTTAAGATTAAAAATTAACCTCAGTAGTCTTTTTGCGCCACAAAGACTCTCTCAGATGCATTACTACCTCCCCAGGACACAATATTATTCGAAAGATGGCTGTAAGCCAGTGAATAGTACACAGAGAGCAATCCCGATTCGTCCAGTGTATTTTTTAAGTTAAGGATTGCATAAAACGCCGAATTTAATTTTGCGCAGACATAATCAACGTGATTTTTAAAAGACATTGTGAAGTCAAAAATGGTTCCTAAAAATTTGGTTGTTTCAGAAAATCAGCTATATTTTATGCAGTTTTGTACCTTAGTTACGAGTCACCCTGTACATTATTTTTTAATTCACCATTAGGGTATTTTGACCTTCTCTTAAATCAACAACATTTTTTTATCATAGCTTAAATTATTATTTTGCATTACATTATTTTCCAAAACATAGTTTTTTGAGCTAATAACGCTACTATATAATTTTAAGCAAAGCTAGTCATGCATAATCCCAGTTGTTATCGTGTAGAACAAAATATAACAATTTATAACAAATTACCTTGTGCCTATTATTTGAGTTATGCCGTTTCGTAAAAACTTAAAACGCAACGTTGTTAAACAATGTTAAACTATTGTTGTTACTACTGAATTCTTAGACGAATAAGTAGCGCGATGCAATTGTTTATGTTGTAAACATACAAGGTGAAAAAGAGAATTTCAGTGAACTGGTAAATAGACATGGTAATCATAGCTTTGTTCGCGGGTTTGATTCTGAACCGGTTCTGGGACTATTCGCATGCGCAGTGAAAAAAGCCGCGTTCGCGGTTGGTAAAATCCTTTTTAGTAACAGTTCTGTGTTCGCGAGGTTACAATGGAATCAGTTCGTTCCCGGTTCGTAACCTGATTAGCAGTCCTGGGATTTTGTTGAAACTAAAAGTTCAGTTCGGAATTTCATGCGCATTGTCGACATGGTCAGCTGTTTTCTGTTTTTGTGGTACAGAAATAAACCGTTGTATTACAGTTTATTTGTTTCTGCCACTTTTTATGTGGGTTAATATATACTGTTGAATATTTTTTAATATTTTGTGATTCTGAGCGTATATAAACAAAGGATTTTTAATTGTATTCCGTATGAATGTATGTATGCAATAAAATAAATAAAGATTTAATTAAAAAATATAGACAATATTAGAAGATTCTACCATTTCTTGTTTGAATTTTATCTTTAGTTAAATACACATACTTATGTTAAAAACGAGAGGAGGCAGGGAATCCCTCGTCTTCCGCCGAGAGACCTCAGTGGCTTTCGACAGTATAACAATTTACCTTTTGTTTGAAATTTTTTTTTGTGTAGTATCAATTTAACCATGAAAAATTCTAACCAGAAGGCTAGGTTAGAATTCATCCTCAGCTGTATAGAAAATCGTTCGCGGTAAATAAAAATTCCGAACTAATAAATAACTAGACATGCGCTTTAAAACAATTCTAAACCAGTTCGGTTCTGGTTCAGAATCGGTTCATTACTAGACCCGCGAACAAAGCTCATATTTTTTTATTGTTGAAATTAATACGATTATACGGGCTGTTTTAAAATACCAGGTGACAACGAAATTACTATCTAGCAATTTATTTTTTCAGTGCAACCGAACAATTTTCAAATTTAGGGACGTCATATTTTTTAGGATTTTAATTTTACAGGTCATTCCTGATATAAAACCTTTATATATTTCCATAACCTAACTCCTTTGGTTTTGGAGAAAATGGCGTTTAAAAATGTCCAAACTACAGCACAATATGCATTTTTATGGGAAAACAAATGAACATCATAAAAATTAAAAATGCTTAAAATAGTTCTTTTAAACCACTCTACCTTTAGAGATCATTATAATACCACTTCCTGTTTAACCGGAAATGCTGTAAAATTTCTAAGGATGATAGCCCTGGTAATTTTAATGGAACACCCTATAATTTTTTAAGATTTAAATTTTTTAAGCTATTTCTGATATAAAACCTAAAGTACACCCATAACCTATCTTCTTTATTTTTAGAGAAAACAGCGTTTAAAAAGGTCCGAACGACCTCACAACAAAAAGTTTCATGAATATTATGTTGTCGTCTGAACCTTTTCAAAGGCTGTTTTCTCTAAAACTAAAAAGATAGGTAATGGGTGTATTATAGGTTTTATGTCAGGAATAGCTTAAAGAATTTAAGTCTTAAAACATATATAGGGTGTTCTATTAAAAATACCAGGGTTATCATACTTAGAAATTCAAATTTTACAGCACTTCCGGTTAAACAGGAAGTAGTATTATAATTGTTTCTGCATTGCAACTGCATATTTTGTGCTGTCGTTTGAAAATTTTCAAACGCCATTTCCTCCAAAACCAAAAGAGTTAGTTTATGGAAATATTTAAGATTTTATATTAGGAATGACCTGTAAAATTCAAATCCTAAAAATATACAGGGTGTTCCATTAAAAATATCAAAGTTTATATCACTTCCGGTTAAACCGGAAGTAATACACCGATGCTATTATGTCCTAAATTGGCATCCGGTAATATAATATAACGTCCCTAAATTTGAAAACCATACGGTTGCACTGAAGAAAATAAATTGCTGCATATTAATTTCGTTGTCACCCGGTATGATACAAATATTTTAAAGGCATAAATGTACCCACTTCGGCATACAGCCAAGTTGGGCTAAAGCCTCGTCCAGCGAACTCCATTATCGTCCGGAAAGATATCGCTTTTCCTACACGTTACATAATATACTATTTTATTCACCGAGAGTGGAACTGTTGAAAGAACTTTGTGTTTAGTCAAAATAAAAATTGCCTATAGCACTCCTGACGAGTGTAGCTAATTGTGAAAGAATTTTCATGATCGGTTCAGTAGTTTCGAAGATTAGCCCCTACAAACAAACAAAGTTACAAACTTTACCTCTTTATAATATCACCTACTACCTATAGATTTAAAAAGACTGCGGACAGAGCCACTAAACACTTTTAATCGGTTAAATGCACCCCTGAAATCCAGTCGCGTACTCAGAGGTACCGGGGCCCAGGGCAGAAAAAGTTGGGACCCCTATCTTTTTTTTTTTAAACTAATTTTTGAAAAGCAAAAGAAAAGTCTTTCTTTATAAAATGAGGCCCCCTTACAACACAAAATGGTATACTTTGATAAGGTCGGGGTTCCCCTTTTCCTGGTAAAAAGATTTTGACAAGCAAAAAAAGGTCCACACCCTCCAAATGGGGCCCCCTTCCAACTTAACATGATGTAGTTTACCAAGATTGAGGCGCCCCTTTTTGTATTTTGGTACTAAAAAAGCCCTCGCACAACGCTTCTAAACCCTAATATGTACCTTATTTTGTATGGGGACCCCCATTTGGCAGCCCCCTTTAACGGGGGCCCCGGGCGGAACGCCCCGCCCGCTTCGTTACGCTTGTGCTGAAATCCACCTCTTAAATTGGATTTTTCAAATATCTTGAAAAACTAATTGAGATAACTTCACAACATTAAAACCATTATTTTATTATCGAAAATTTTATCAGCGCTCTATTTATTTCTTTTCAAAATATTTGAAAAAAAATTGGGTGTATTTCAGGGTTCAATGGCAGATAAGAAAATACGTGTCTCCTATTTTTTGATGTACTACAACATATTGCAGTTTCATCAATATTGGCGAGGGACACTTGGGATAATTATCTTGTTAAACTTTTTATTTAAAATATATTCCACAAACAACTAACTACAGACAAATACAGTACGGTTTATTTAAGATTTTATAAATAAAGTATTTAAAAATAATGGCCCACTTATTATTTGCACTGTAAAGCACAAACAGCCACTTTTTATTACTTATTACCGTCATGTTTATTATTATTCTTCAACACAATAAGCAAAAATCGAGTTCTTGAGAAACAGGCCAACAATTTATTCTAGTAAATTCAAATTACCAACCTAAAGAAAATAATTCTATGCATAATAATACAGCTTTTATGGCAACATGATCTTATAATACTGCTCTTAAATAATATATAAGTTTATTTTGAAAAACAATACTTAAATCTGAAATTAGATCTTTATAAATCGGTAATATTTCTTCAGTTTGCAAAATTACGTATTGTGTTAAGTGAACGTAAGTTAGTTAGCAATAAAAAAATGCTATAAAATATTGTAATTACAAAGTTAGTGCAAGTGTGTTGCACAAATAAATAACTGTTCTTATACCTGTACAACTGAGTTCTTAAAACGGGGAGGTTCTATGTTTAGGAATAATTTTTTTAAGTATGTTCACCACTGATTTCGATGGATTGCCAATGTTATTACCTGCGCGAAACAAAAGTTACGTTTCATTGGCGAAAAAATGGGTTTGTGCGCAAGCAAATCGAGGGTGAACGCTCCTGGCGCTAAACAGACTATCCGCATTATCGGAAAGAATTTACAACGCCTTCTTTGGGTTTCTCGTTCGGAGCAAGGTTAGTTTATATTTATAAGGTTGCGACATATCCTCAACTTTTAGGCGGTTCGAGGTTGGGGACGCAAGGAAGGGCACTCCACGGAGAAAAGTTGGCAAGACTGGGTAAAATCAAAGCTGATGATCAATCCAGTGGCGTCTAGAATTTGCGCATTTCATTTTGCATTGTTTTGGAAGTGATATTTGTTGAAAGATATAACTCCAAATGTTTCTTATTCAAAGTAAAAGAATTTACAACTTAATAAAAGTAAAAACTATTATGTAAACGGTTGTTCTACTAATACAATAAACTGTATATCTCCGGCACTAAACAACTTGTCGAAAAATGGGAGATGTGACGTCATAACACGTCAAAGCAATATGGCCGAATGTCGCGACCTTATATAGACCGACTTTGGTTTGGAGTACAGTAGCTAATGAGCGTCACGGTCAGAACGCGGACGGAGGGCACGGAGTGCTGGTGTTGTATTCTCCCAGTGCGCATGTTCGTCCACCCTCGATTTCTTTACTGCGCGAGGTCGTAAAAATCCGAAAAATGCTTCTTGCCACTGCGGATCTAAATGTGGGATATATATGATATCCACCCATTACTCCATCAGTTGTGGAGGAATTTTGATATTTATTAATTTTTGTATTCAAAAGACAACGCTGGTTCCATTGAAATTAAGGTATGATCTGCTGGTGGAATTATGAATCAAGAGAAAACCTAAAATTTTAAAGGCACGTACTTGCATTTGTTATAATTTCTAAAATTAATTATATATTTGCCTTTTGTAGATACATATAGAGATTAAGATAAAATAATAATAAACCAAAAAGAAAAAAAATTAATATACAAATTAAAAAAAATCCCAAAATCCACTTAAAACATTAAAATATTAACCTAAAGTTTTAAAATAAAGTCGGTTAATACGATTAATAAAAGGTCATACTAAATTATAACAAACAAAAGCTTTTTGTACTTAAAAACATGTTGTTAACAAGCTTTATTTTAAAACTGTATATATTATTTTAAACTTTTTGTGACTTGTTTTTTGTCTGGTATGATTGTACAGGGTTTAAAAATGGATTTCTTTAAAAAAATCAAGAGCAAAATTCTAAAAATATAATTATTTTTGGTTCCAAATTATATGGCTTTATTAAGTAAGTCTTTTTAACTAACATAAATTTTTAAAAATTTTGAAATCTTCTCTAGTTTTCGAGATATAATTATTTTTTGGAAAATTTATTTTTTTAGCAACTTTGTTTGTTACTTTTGTATTTAACGGTTCATCGCTGCGGTCACTTTTATGGAATGACTTAAAACGTTCATAAGTAACCTTTTAACGGTCAGTTAAAATTTAATTTAGAAAAACTTTAATAACCAGTCAGTAGCGCCGCAAAAATCATAAAATTTTATTTCAATAAAAATCACTTTTTAACGTTTCCGCCAGCGCTATTTATTTAATATTCAAGATTTTGTTTACAACTTTTAAAAGGTGTGACTATTACCTCGCAAAATGTTTAAGACTTGTAAAAAAAGGTATCAGTGACGTAGATATTATTTTTTCTTCGATTTTACTTGCCAGAAGATCATGGCATCACCGTGGTGATTTGTAATCCGTATTACTTTACTGCAATTATTGTTTATCTTAACACTCGTACACGTTAAGGCACAAAATACAACATACAGGATGTTTTAAAAGTCATAGCTTGCATTTTTTTAGGGGAAGCAGCATATAAGTCCTGAGCATATTAAGCTCAAGAGGTAAAAGATAAAAAAATCTATAAAACTTTTATATAAAAGTTTTATTTTTCTTTTACCTTTTTTAATTATTGTTGTAATAAGTGTGTGTCAAAATATGTACGAAAACAATGTACATGTGGCACACGCTTCTATTCTAGACACATGCTGTAATAGCTGTGAAAAAAAAATCAAGAATCTCAAAAAGCCAAAAAAGGTCCCATGGTATTATCAGATTTATTTAAATAAATTAATAGCAGATACCGTTCTAAGAACCACCGAGAACCTCCATACCACCATACGCACCAGCTTAAAAATCGTTTTTTGTTAATCAAGATCTAATATCATGCATTATACCTTTTGACAATATAAGTTGATTTCTTTGGTGCCTTATTTATTACATAGTTAGCAGTATATTCTTAACGGGCTTTTTTCGGTAGGTTGGAACCGTTTTTTAATATAATTAGATGGACTTAATATTCTATTAAGCTGGCATATCCAAGTTAAATACCATGTAGAGCATGTATTAGATTACACTTTTGATTACATCACAGTTAGGAATGGGAAGCTTTATCGATATTTGTTAATTAAGCCTAAAGACCATCAGATTGGCGAATCATGAGCACAATTGCAATTTGGTCGGCACAATTAGATGAGATATGATTAAGTTTTATTAAAACTTTTATTTTTATTTACACAAAGCTATTATTTTTACTTATACAGGTAAGTTACAAACGGTCATGAAAAACAAACGCAAGCTAAATTTAAGCCTTTTACCTGGAAGCTTGCGTTTGTTTTCCAGTGCCATCCTTTACTTACCGGCATACATTAAAATAATTGTGTTTTGTTAAATTAAAATTAACCTTTTCTATAAAATCATCATGTGTGGTCTCCATTGGCATCCATATTTGTGATGCATATTCAAGATGTGGTCTTACTAGGCTGTTGTATAATTTAATTATTGTGGAGATCTTAAAATGTTTACTATTTCTGATTATAAATCCCAGTGCCTTTACAGCTTTATTCTTTATAAAAGAAAAGTGCTTATTAAACTTCAGATTGGATTGAAATAGCACTCCCAAATCCTTAACCTCTTTTTCACATTTTAAGTTAAATTCTTCAATTCTATACGTATTTAAAATTGGGTTTGTTTTTCTTGTGAACTTTACAACTGAGCATTTTTGTATATTTAAGAACATTTTGTTTTCTTTACACCATTTATTCACATTATCTATATCATGTTGTAACTTTTCACAATCCTCTATAGTTTTAACAATCCTGCAGAGCTTGAATTAATCTGCGAAAAGAAGTTCTATGGAATGATTTAGGCAATCTGGTAAAGAGTTGATGAAGCACAAGAAGAGCAAAGGCCCCAAATTACTTCCCTGCTGAATGTCTGATGTGGCAACAAAGCTCTCCGACATGCTTCCACCAACCCTCACCCACTGCCTTCTGTCTGTAAGATATGACTTTATAAAATGATATGCATTCTTAGAGATTCCAAACTCTACAAGCTTTTCTAACCACATGGTGTGGTTGACCTTGTAACAAATGCCTTTTTACAGTCGGTGTACGTTACATAATCATGAAGTATCGATATAAGAAGGTTTTCGCCCATTCCTACTCCAAAGCATGTATTAGATTACACAACAATCCGATATGTTCTTAATGCTAAATGTATCAAAAGATATTACTGTTAGCTTAATTATACACAGAATCCAAATATTTTGATCCCGATAAATTAGACAACCTGTTTTTATTTGTGAGAAATACAGTTGCAGTCATTTTACCGGGAGATCAAGTTTTCAGTTCTGATTAAGATAATTTGATTGATAGGCGTAAATTTTTTACTAAATAGTGGAAGGAATAAATAATTATATTGGAGATTTATGTTGCATAAGAAAAGAAGTAAAACTTCCTTTAAATGGCTGACCCGTTAGGTTATTTGAAATAGGATAACTCATTGTGTTTTGATTTCTCTTAATTTTATTTTTGTCAGTTAGCTTTGCATTTGTTTAAACATAATTAGGTATTTTTACAGGTGTTTTATTTCAAATTATTAATGATGTTTATTTAAATACTACATAATTGAAACAAAATATTATTTGGCTTTTCTCCAGAATAAAGATATTTCTTAAATATATTAATTAAAAAATAATATAATAAAAATCAAGATTACTTTAAAAGAAATAAATCAATTAATTATTTAATATAAAATATTCAATAAAATTTGAGAAAAAAACTTACATAGATAAGGTTGCAACCCATAAACAGAAGTTCAAGAGCTTCCGGTCGAAATTTTTGGTGCTGGTCGACTTTCGGGACAGTTGAATTTGTAAAAAAATCGTTTTTCATTAAAAAGTACATACCTTAACTAGTAAATTTAAGTAAAAAAATTGAGGAAAATTCAATATTTTTAGATTTATTTCATTTTCAAAGCAGCTAAAATCAACGTTTTTGTTGCGTCTAATTATATAAACCTCGTCGATATCTTTGACATTTTATGACAGATACTAACGGCGTTGTCCGATTGTGCGAATATTCTTAAAATTAATCTAAATTTTAGGTTTCCTAAAGCGAATAAAAAAAGTATTAAAATAACCAGAACTAACCTGACCACCCAAATGTGACAGTTTTGCATGACCGTCTATAGCTCTTCGAACCAATAAAATTACACATGCTTGTGCTTTTTACTGTAGTCTCTCTTTTTCCATTCAAATTGCAGGTAATACTAACAAGAACTAACCTTAATTTACTATATTCTTCCATCTTTTTGCAAACAATTCTACAAAAAGAAGGAGGAATATAAAAGTGGATATTCAACTAAACGTTTAGCAAAGTGCCCTTTGGGCACCTTGCTATACGCCCAATACTAACAAAAACTTGACCCAATTTTACTATATTCTTTCTTCTTTTTGCACACAATTCTACAAAAGAAGGAGGAATATAGAAGTGGATATTCAATTAAACGTTTTGCAACGTGCCCTTTGGGCACCTTGCTATATGCCCAATACTAACAAAACCTAGCCTTATTTCACTATATTCTTCCTTCTTTTTGCACACAATTTTACAAAAATAAGGAGGAATATAGAAGTGAATATTTTATTGAACGTTAAATTTTATTAGAAGAAATCAACACCATATACAACTCGAATGCGTACAGTTGAAAACAGGTACGCCGTTTTCCTTAAATTAATCGTAATAACGGTAAAATCGCAAAGACATAAACACCATGAACGATAGGTCCAAAAGAGAACAGCTGATAAACTGTACAAACTCGTTTCTCCAATGAATGGAGGAAAACATACAAAATTTTGGCATATTTCAGTTTTAAAAGATTTTTTTAAATTTGGCTGACCTAAATGTGATTATCCGCACTTTAATAAGTGTAAATTGTTGTAAAATATTGTTAAATTAATGTACATATTTTGAAGGAAAAATTGAAGAAAGTACTGTCCCTAAAGTCGACCATCACCAATTTTTATATAATCATCTAATTATAAACTAAGTTCTTAACGAGACTGCCAGACGTGAACTAATCCCTTGGCGTGTCTGAGAGGAAAATGGCACAGCTAAGTTTATTATGTTTGTTATAGCTGGTTTTAAACTTGTCAAACATCTTGTCAACTCACCCATCACGATAAAGTTGAGGTTAAGTAGTTGCCCTAGTTGCCAACTGTAAATTTTTAATTCTTTGGTTTGGTAGTTTTGAAGTTTTGCATCAAATATTTGACGAAAAATTGGACGTGCTCTAATCCTTCAAACAAATTTTACAAGGCGACCTTTGATTTCTTTAATATTCAATTTCCTGTTTTACATTATCAAATTTCTTTAAGGTGAACTTGGTCCAACTTATTTGACAAGAAGTTTAATAAATGTGTGTAAAACCAACTTATTACACATGAAACGCTACAAATATGACCAGCTCGTGTATGGCCGTACGACTCATTAGTACTAGCTGATATCTGTGCCCTTGACAATATTTTCAGCTGACATTTATTTTGTTATGTTGCAATTAGTAAATTTATTCCTAATAATATTACCTAGTTTGAAATTCTAGGAATAGATTACACTTAGATACCAACAAGAATGTGCCATGCAACCTCATTTGACTATCATATCATGCACCGGGCTACAAAGTTGACTTTACCAAAGACAATTATAGTTTAGTGAAACTATAATTGTCTTTGCTTTTACAATTATCGTTGTCTCGGTTTATTTCACGTCTGACAAGTTAAATGATTTAGCTCAGTAAAACAGAATTTGATGAATAAAGAAAATGGTATTAGACCCTGGGTCAGTAGTGAAATGAACTTTATGATAAGAACACTTTCAAAACCTTTAAGGGGGAATATTCCTACCGCCACGTATGAAAGGGGCGCTTTCCCCAGCCTGTCAATTTAAACATTTTTCGAGTGTCGGACTAGGCGAACGCGTAACTTTTTTGTCGGACAAGTTACCCACATAGATTTTACATGCAATTTTAAACATTTTGCTAAAAATGGTAAGGGGGACAGTCATAAAACCATAAGGCTCAAAACACATCTTTCGGACATCGCACTAGGCGGGTTTCGTGAATGTAACCCTAACGATTTTTGGCAAAATGTTTAAAAATTGCATGTAAAACATTGTGGTAAACTTGTCCGATAGAAAAGTGACGCGTTCGCTCATTTCAACAGCCGAAACATTTAACATTGACAGAACCTCAGTTCCTATTAAAGGCTTTTGTTATGTATAGTTGGGGTCAGACATACTTTATTCTGAAACCAATGCCGCAAAGTACACAAAAAATGATTAAGTAAATAAACCATTTTGAAAGCACATATCCTATGACAGAGCCTAATTAAATATTTTTAAATAATTAAACAAAAACACATTGTTAGAACACGCATTACTAAATAAAAAAAATCCGCTTATTTCGTCTGTGTTCTGGTTAAAACATGACGCTCGTCAAGTGTAATAGTTTTACCTGCAATAAGTCCTTCAAATTCAAATTCAAATATTTTTTGATGAAAAACATTACAAAATTGTATTTTTCACACGTCACAGGTTAAAACAAAATATCTATGTAAATTATTATGTAACAAACACTAGATTAAAATTAGTATATGAATTTTTACAATTAAAATAATTAAACAAAAAAAAACTTGTTTACACACTATATATAACAAATTAAAACAATAATTTACATCAATAATTACATTAAAATCTAGCATGTTAAACAGGCAAATGCCTCTCTGATATTGTTCGCAAAAGGGGTTTATTTACTATAATATTTTTGGCGTTCTTTGCGGCATTGCTTTCAGAATGAATTATGTCTGGCCCCAACTATGATGACTTGCTAAAGTAACTTTTAACTTAAAATTAAAAATAAATCAAAAACTGTAGGACTTAAGTATAGAACAGTATATATAAAATGTACTTTGAATTTTACTCAAAATATAACAAGTGCTAGAACTGCCTATATTTTTGTCGTATGCCCCCATTGACGATAAATTTTTGCCAAATTTTTAAATTTTCACAGCATACTTTTCGAGAAATTTATTGCAGCAGTTCCTCGTGTTCCTTGTAGTTTTTAAAATAAAAGATTTAAGGTCGGGTCACACATAACCGCACTGAGCCTGGATTCACGTGATAGAGGAAAGGGGGCAAATTAATTCGGAAACATTCAAAAGCACTTTTCATGCCCTCAAAAATATAAAAACAAATTTTGTAAGTATGTATGTCTCTTTATTTAAATAAAACAGATTTTATTACTTATCTCTGTTCCTTTTTATTCAAACTTTGAGTGAAGTATAGGTAAAACTCAGGCCAAACATATCCACACCGATGTCCCACAAGACCCGCACCGTAGCACGACCGTGTCTCGTACGGTTTAAAACATGCCCAGCCAATAAAATCATATGTGGATCCGATAGCGCCGATATTTCACGAACGAAGCTTTGAGTTTCATTTAGTGCGTTACATTTTATTTTAGTTCATTACGTATAAAAATTAAATGTTAGTGCTTAAAAGTTAAATGTTGTAAACAAACAATACAACAAAAAGTAATCTTATAAGTATTAAAAAATGTAAAATCAGTTTTATTGTGAATAATATGTGAGTAAAACTTACGGATACATTGTTATTTTTTGTTTTAATAGGTTTTTTAAATTAATATTTCGAGTAATCAAATATACTATAAACATCACAAGTGCAAACTGACTAATTAAAAATGCGCCGCAGCCAACGCGGCGTGACGTACAACCGTTGGTCGGTGATGTTTGTTTACTTGTTAAAATGCGGTGCGGAGTATGTGGTCGGGCACGAAGCGCTGATATTAAGCCTACGGAATTTGATTACAACGGTACATTTCAAAACCGAGGCACGGCCGTGCTACCGTGCAGGCCTCTGTGTGGTTATCTGTGGCCAAACCTTAAAACTATGTTACCTTATTTATGAAGGTTTACCAAAATTAACAAAAATATCAGTTTGTTGTATTAATTCTGTAGTTTTTAAACCAATTATCAAATTTTGATTATCTCTTAAGATATACAGCATAGGACAAAAGGTATGTTTTCGTTAAATGCAACACCCTGTATAATATATCAGCATTATAAAGATTCTTCCATCGGGCTTTACAAAAATACCGTATTTGATATGTCTATCTTTATTGGTTTTTATTATTTTAATTTTGTGCAACTGTGTCATAAGCTCGCTCGGCTGCACTGTGTGACGTTGGTCTAAATCGTACATGGCGGAACACACAAGATGGCGGACTAGTTATTTTTTAATGCACTCCTACTATGTGGGTATCCAATGAAAAGGCTTGCTGAGAATAGGGTCAAATATAAAGTGACGTCACTTTAAATCCAATATGACGGACCTCTAAAGATGGCAAACTAGTTATTCTAATGTACCACACACATTATGGGTATCAAATAAAGGGGCTTGCTGAAATGTATCGTATTTACATTTAAATAAAAGCTTCTTTTTAAATGCTTTTTTCCATTTTTATACATTATTTTGAATCGCTAAAAAGCTATTAAGGGTAAACTTTTTAATCCAAGTTCCTAGAGTAAAGTTTTGTTTTTATTTACTATCTTTATTTTAATAATTTTCATCGACTAATTTCTCAGTAATATAAACACCCGGTATAATTAAAAGCAAGTATAATACCAAGGTTTCAGCTTTCCTACATGTCATGTTAAAAGAACATATAGCTATTTTATCAGCATAAACATTAAGATTTTTTCGCCCTACCCTACAGCTGTATGTATTCTGTTTATGTATGTCTCTGAAATATTTAATTTTGATAGTTGCAACCCTGACATTTAATTCGTGTCGGAACGTAACAAAGTGCGTGATCTACTTTTACAATCGTACCAACAATGTTTTGCTATTGATATTGTAATGTCAATTCGTTTGTACATTTGTAATTGTTCCAAATTTTATTGTTGTTTTCGTGAATGACATGACTTCTGTTACGGGAAGATCAAGGTTGTGGGTGTTGGATTTATTTATAAAAATAATTCGTGTTTCGTGGTGGCTCGAATTCGACGCTCATCATTGGGATTTCGGAAACCGTAAGAGATACAGGATCGGTTAAATGGAGGCAAAGTTGCGCAATTTGATGCTTAATAAAATGCCGTTTTGCGTTTTAAAAATTCCGAGTACTTCCGAAGATATTCGAAAAAACCGGAATTTTCAATTTTGGTTTCTATTGTTTCCTGGCTATATTTGTTAAGATAACTCAAAATGAAAAACACGTTTTTATGGCCACTTTTTCTGCTCTATAATTCAGTGTGATTAAATATTGAGTCTGACGTTTCGGCTTCTGGCGACCATCATCAACTTAATTTTTTAAATACGGACCTGATATTTTTTTCAATTTAATTAAATCCTTTCATCACTCTTAAAACACTATATATCGCCACTTTGATATTTTCCGACGTTTCGTACAGACAATTCCATCACCAGAATATTGCATATTTATTTAACCATAATACGGCCCTGAACTACATTTTTAGGTAAAATGGTAAAAAAAAGAATAAACTTATTACATATTCATAATGTTTTATTGCAACTCATTGATATCTAACAGCGGAAATTACTTTATTAACAGAAACTAACCAGCAGGTACGAATTCAAGGGAGAACTTCATTTAATGTATGGATTGGTATGTGGAGGAACAAAATTATTGGACCTTTCGTTTACGAAGGGACCTTAACTTCCGAACAATATCTAAATTTGATTAGAAATGATGTCTTAGACGCCCTAGATAATCAACCTTTGGCAGTATTTCAAGAAATATAGTGGCAGCAAGACGGAGCTCCTGCCCACAATGGAAGGAAAGTAGCTCAATTCCTTTACCATATATTTCCTAATAAATGGTTTTGCAAGATGGCCCGCTAGGAGCCCAGATCTTAGTCCCCTAAATTATTTCCTTTGGGGATATCTTAAGAACCGTTTATTTAAAAATGCACCCCACGACCTTTAAGTACTACGACAAAATTTGATAAGGGAAGTCGCTGCCATTCCTGCGAGAACAATTAATCGAGCTGTATTAATAATACAAAGCAAAGCAAGAAAATGCATCGAGGCGGAAGGTTATCTCTTTGAACACTTTTAATAGTGATTAAATTATGTTTTTTTTTTTAATATGGGCATCAAGATAGTATTACAAATTGTTTATGTAAGCTGATTTGTTGTCTACCTTTTTGTATCTTATGTCTAATATTCATGAAATTTTCGGTTAATAAAGTAATTTCCGCTGTTAGATATCAATGAGTTGCAATAAAAGATTACGAATATGTAATAAGTTTATTATTTTTTTACCTTCTTACCTAAAAATGTAGTTCAGGGCCGTATTATGGTTAAATAAATATGCAATATTCTGGTGATGGAATTTTTGTACGAAACGTCGGAAAATATCAAAGTGGCGATATATAGTGTTTGAAGAGTGATGAAAGGATTTACTTAAATTGAAAAAATATCAGGTCCGTATTTAAAAAAATTAAGTTGATGATGGTCGCCAGAAGCCGAAACGTCAGATTCAATATTTAATCACACTGAATTATAGAGCAGAAAAAGTTGCCATGAAAACGTGTTTTCCATTTTAAGTTATCTTAACAAATATAGCCAGGAAACAATAGAAACCAAAATTGAAAATTCCGGTTTTTTTCGAATATCTTCGGAAGTACTCGGAATTTTTTAAAAAGCAAAACGGCATTTTATTGAGCATCAAATTCCGCAACTTTGCCTCCATTTAACCGATCCTGTATCTCTTACGGTTTCCGAAATCCCAATGATGAGCGTCGAATTCGAGCCACCCTGTACATATTGGGGGATATGGTGATCTCTTACCATTTCTGAGATTCTAATGGTGGCCCTAGAATTAGTAACATCTCGTATATTAATTTCTAGTACGATTAAGGTACTTCGCACGTGGGTCGGTAAAACAGTGACAAGACCGAGATTCGACAAGCTTTCGACAGTATGTACGCGTATATTCGTGTTTGAAGTGGCGACAGCCGTACAGAGACAAGAATACGTTTAATGGTTAATTTTTACTATATTCTCAGCCAATAAAGTCATATGTCGATCGGAGAGTGCCGATGTTCCCCGAACCATACAGCGACGGGGCAAAAACTACCCCTTTGGATTATCCCAGTGGGTTAAAAAGTGTCATAATAGAGCTCTCTAAGACAAGTTTCCACAAGCCTAAATCCTACTGAACATTATTTAACAGACAAAAAATAAAATATTTTCTTATCAGACAGATTGACTTGTTGCTATTTAATTCCAAGCTCGTTCTGTGTAATTTTTTGCAAATATTCATATATATCAAAAGTATAATTATAAAGTACAGGATGTTTTTCAACCTCGTCCACAAATCTTATGTTAAACAAATCCATCTTTGGTAAAAAATCTTAACGTAACACTAATTTTCCCGTGTAAAAACCAGAAACAAGTCACAATATGAATCACACAATGTAAACAAAACACAAAATGGTTCTGTATTGTATTGGTTTACTAAAGGACACGGATTGCTGAGATCGGACACGGTAATAAGCCTACGTGCTGTCGATGCCTGTAAAAATCGCTTTCTCGTCGCTGTTTTATCGACCCATGTGAAGAGAGCATAAAGATCTGACCACACATAACCGCAACAAGCCCGCAGCCGTGCGTCTCGCTGATGAAATGTAGGGAAATGCGATGCAAAAAGTTTTATATTTAATAAAATTGCAGGAATAGGAGCCTGGTAAACGACGCTTAAAATTACACTTGATCTTAAAATAAACCTTGACAAATAAATTAACACAGTTTTACCTAAATTACACTCAAAGTTGGGATAAAAGAAACAGAGACAAGTAGGAAAATCTGTTTTATTTTAACAAGGAGATATACATACATAAAACAATAAACTTAGCTTGACAAAATGCTTTTTGTACGACCGGGCATAAAATACAATTTTACGCCCCCATTTATGGGCGCAAAATTGCACTCGTCCTGACAAAAAGTATCAATGTCGCTATATGAGCTAGACTTTAGCCTAGGCAAAAGTATCAAAAACACCCGTATTTGTAAATTTATAAAAGAATAATAAAATTAATAATTACACATTTTTTTTGGTAAAACAACAATTTATTTAATTAAACATATGTTAAAAGTATATTGATTTCAATTTAGAACATTAAAAGCTGGGAGATTTTCTCCTAACTACAATAGAATGCTTGTATATTAATTTCATTCGTACATAAAATATTGTTTGTACCTCTGGCGTAAAGCACTTTTTCGCCCACAGCTGATTGTTGCCTTCGCGGAGCCCGAGCAACAACTTTCAGCTGCGGGCGTAAAACTGCTATTTTACGCCCTTGCCCCACTTTTCTTTATTATTGTGAATACGGGCTCGGTGGTGCGGCCTTGGTGCGGCTATGTGTAAGTCAACTTCAATTAACTCATTTTTAAAATTCTTAATTATGCCATTCTTGCTATAAAATCCCTACATATCCTCGCCGTTAGACATACAGGTGACCATTTATTTACTTCCTATTCGATCTAAATAGATTTATCTTAAATTATAGGATGTCCTCTATAAATAAAATGCCATTAAATTGTCAAAATAAACACAGCGGTTGTAGTTTAATGGATTTCCCGCATAGTCAATCTGTTTGGCTCCACCCATGTTTTAAATAAAAGTTATATTAAAAGCGGTTCCGCATTTCAACCATCGACTTACTTCGTGGGAAGAGTCAACATAACACCCCTACGCCACAGTGCCATTTGCTCGATAAATTAAAAATATACATGTAGATTTTTAATCGTTCTTCAAAAACACAGTAGCGTCGACTAGGAAGTCCATTTACTATTTGTATAAATAAAACAAAAAAAATACGAAATTATGTTTTTCTATTACATTGCATAATGCATATTAATGGATAAATTAAAATAACTTTGTATACAACATAAAATACAGAGTGTTCTTCAAGTTAAGTCGTTTATTTGAACAGCTTTCAGAACTTGTAAAGGGAAAAAACCCTGATTGATTACCGCCATATTGGTGGTGGTTTTTCTAACGTCACTTGAAACTTTATCCAGCAATGTAAATAAAAATGTCAACACCAGTGCCGAAGAAATACAGTTTATACTATTCTTGAAACAACTGTTTATACAACACTTTTTTAATATTATTACGTTGCAACTTCTGCATCTTTAATTAAAAAACATTAGGTATCACATCTTTTAACAAATATCACTTTCAAAAAAGCACAAATTCTAAAGGCTCCTGACCTTATGACAAAATATAGTGATTTTACCCAGTCGCGCCAATTTTTCCTTGGTATTTGGCCACCTCGCGTTCCCGCCCTCAAACCGTCTAAAGCCAAGGTTATGTTATAACCCTTTCTAGTATATACAGGGTGGTCATTTAAAAAAGTAAAAAAGAGCCTTTTTGGGCATTCCAGGTCATTTACGGAAAACCGCTCAGACACCTAATTTTTTTAGTAAATTCATGAAACAGGCACTTGGAGCGAGCAATTCTAATTATGCTCTGCACCAATTCAATTAAAATTCGAACCAACTCGGTGACTAGTTGCTTTTTGTAAGAGCCAGAGCGAAACGAGAAAATGCGCCTTGTCACCGAGCCCGGTTAAAGTATCGCGTGAATAAGACTTCAAGCTGAACTTGATCTCTCCGATCTGTCACAAAGTTTAACTTCACAAATAAACTTTCTGTCTCTTTTTAATTTTTGACGTGGCAACGTCTTATAATTTGATGGAGCCGGCTGCACCCACCAAAAACATGACTCATGCGGCGTTACCTCGCTCTGAGGCGTTCCATTTAAGGCTTGAAGTGCAAGCGAGAGCATTTTTAGCCTCCGCGTTCGGCTACGTTCAACATCTGTTTCTCTCCTACTTGAATGAGCGGTCCGCGTGGACAGCTGCTATACAATAATACATTTACATGTTTTTGTCAAGTATGAAGTGCAGTGAAAAGTGAATGTGGTGTCAATTGTTTATAGAAACGATAATTGCGAACCATTCCATCAGTATTTTCTAAGACGTTGTCACGTTCAACTATCGTCAGTAAACCAACTTTGCAGACAACTGATTTTTTTATTTTATTATTTATTTGCAGTCTCCTAATTCACTACCAATGGTTTATCTTTCTAAAAGTGCGTCCTGACTTGCAACAACTCGCCGTGCCGCTCCACGCCGCGATCCCCGCCTTGTTTAGTACCAGAAATAGCCAGTCTAAGCTATTCAAAAATACTACTTTTATTTCTCTAATATACAGGGTCTAAAAATAATTAGCACTATTGTATAAGGGTGAGTCTACCCCTGGCGCCAATGCAAATGTTCTTAGAGGGCACCATTTTAAAAAGTCTTAAGTAATATTTATCATATTAAAAAATTATTACATGATACAAAGTACTATAAAAGGTATTCAAGAGAAACCGATTTTTAGTGGCATATTAAGGGCACATATCTCAGAAAAAAGGGGGTTTGAAAAAAGTTTATAGGAACTTGTCATTGCCCACATATTTCCGGACAACCTGTATAGCTCTTTTTAGTTCATATTAAATGACCTTGAATTGAGGTAACCAATATAAAATTAAATAAAAAATCTACACCACTGGAACAACTTCTCATGTTTCTTTGGGTTATATAAAAAAGGTACTTGAATAAAGTCGACCGCCCACCTGATCAAGAGATTTACGTTGCTTACGTTTAGTCTTGAAAGAACAATACGTACGGGTCAATTCCCCTTTTATATTCTACAGGATTAAAAATAACTTTGTGATTTTATCGAGATTCTCTTGTCTAGAACTTGACTATGCAGACCTACAGGACAGGAAAAAAATAAGTAATATATTGAAAATGTACCTTGACTTGTATACCGATAGAAGAATGGATTTGAAAATTGTTCGTCCAAAGCAAAAATTCCGAGTCTGATAAATGCAAAGTATGTTTCAAGTGCGTAGGTCAAAAAAGGTAAAGTTGACACTGCAAGGCATTGTAGTCCGGGAGATAGCAACGTTGAGAAAACATAAAAACAAGAATTTTAGGTTGGCTGTTATTTTGGTATGTTGTTCTCTCTCTCTCTCTCTATTTTTTTCTCCCCTTCCGGACTATGCTTTCCAGGGCTTCGTCGGCGGAAAATCTGGATAATCGAGCTCGTAGCTCCCAGAAATTCCAAAAAGAAAACAAATAATTCAACAATCGATGCAATACATAAATTGTCGGCTGTCAAACCAAGATCTGCTACTGGTGTTACGTATAACCTTCACTTTAACTACTGACAGTTCCCATGGCACGCCCATCTATTTCCCGCCATTTGCGAAATACCTCGTGTTCACCACCAAACAGGATACCATCAGCTTATAGGAATCTTCGCTCACAGCGCTTAGATCCAGAAGAAAGATGCCGTCAATTTAGCGTGAATCATTCCTTGATTCCCGAAGGTAAAAACGTTCGTACGACACCTCTAGCCGCCACTCCGGGAAGAACTTTGTAGTCCTCTACGCATGTCCGCACTGTCCGGAGGTCAAACAAAGAGTCTTGATATGTTGTTCTCCCTCCTTTTTCGGGTAGATCCTCGGCACTGATCTCGATGAATTGCCTATGTTATTACCTGCGCGAAACAAAAGTTACATTTTATGTAAGCATCTCAAGCAAATCGAGGGTGAACGCGCCTGGCGCCAAACAGTCTATGTCTTAAGAATTTGTCGACGGCGTCCCGGTTTTCTGTTCGGAGTACGGTAGCTAATGAGCGTCACGGTCAGATCGCGGACGGAGGGTACGGGGTGCCGGTGTTTGTATTTTGCCACGGCTTTTAAGTGCGCATGTTCGTCCACCCGTCTATTTGTTTACGACGCGAGGTCCTACAAATCCGAAAAATTCTTCTTGCCACTGCGGATCTAAATGTAGGTTATCTATGATCCTCGGCTGTTTGCCCGGCGGTAGCGGTTGCGTGGCGCCCAGCTGTGACCTTGACATTTAGAGCTGTCACTGATATGTCAAAAAATGCAGACCTTGGTCATATATCATCGTTCCAAGTTTCATCAAAATGTACCGAACGATTCTGAAGTTAAAAGGGGGAAGACTGTATAATTAGCAATGGTAAAAGTGTCTGGCAATATGTTTGATAAACCTATCTAAAGACAGAAAATGGAAAATTGAGTTTCTTAAAATGTTAGGATTAAAAATAACTTTGTGATTTTATCGAGATTTTCTTGTCTAGAACTTGACTATGCAGACCTACAGGACAGAAAAAAAAAAGTAATATATCGAAAATGTAACTTGACTTGTATAAAAATAGAAGACTGGATTTGAAAAATGTTCGTTCAAAGCAAAAATTCAAGTGCGTGGGTCAAAAATGGTAAAGTTGACACTGCAAGGCATTGTTATAAATTTCTTTGGGAGCAGGGTGAAAGTGATCTGATTGCAATATTTTGTTTGCGTAAATTAAATAAAACAATAAAAATAAACATTCTAAGCTGTACAAAAGCATTCATAAATATTCTGAAACTAATAAAGGAACACTTTATTTAGTTATCCAATGGTTCGGACTTGTAAGCAGAGGAAGCATATCTCCAAAACATGCCTGCTCCTTAATTTAATAATCACTCTGTAAGGTATCTAGCTAACAATACAAAACCTCCTTACTGACTTCCCTGTTGAGAAACCTAATTTAAACTCTAATTTTCAGCTCACCTTTACGCGAGAATAAAGTAAAAGTTATCAGCCGAGCTTTCATACTTAAGCCAACGCTATAATCAGGGTAATAAAACTAATAAAACTATTTAAAAATAAACCTAAATTCCTGATTGCAAATTGGGTGTAGGCTTCTCGAGCTTGCACCAGTGCATTTATCGATATCCTTGTTGCACGAACGTAATATGTCTCAATAAAAGTGAAAGTAACTTTTTGTAGATCCTATTTGTACCCGCCTGAACAAACAACAATCATTTCACTTGTCAATCGTAACTAACACACGTTAAAAATGAACCGAGACAACGGTAATGTTAAAAGTCAACTTGGGTAACCCTGTGCATTAAAGGATAGAACCCAGTAAATAAATTTAAATGTAACACCAAAGTGTTTATAAAAAATATATTTTTTAAAAAACTATACTTACCTTTCTTTTGTTAAGGCTCCAAGGACTATAAAAAAGGTCCGGCCACACATAACCGCAACCAGCCCATGGCCGTACGTTTTCCTGGTGAAATGAAGGGGATGATGTGCAAAAAGTTTTGTGTTCAATCAAACTGCACTAGTATAAGTCAAATAAACCATGCTTTAAATTACACCTGATCGGAGGTCAGACAAGAGAGTCCCATCCATTCTGTTATAGAGCACATATTCATACTAGGTGGGTAGGGGCTACATGGATAGGGATGTCAAATTTAAAAAAAAAACATCGATATATCGATATCGATAAATATCGTTTTGGCTAATATCGACTATTTAATATATCGAAAAGCAATATATCGATATTTAAGAAAAAAATATCGACAAAATATCTTATAATACATATTTGTTTTTTTTGACGTGACTACGTCTTATAATTCGTTGGACCCTGCTGCACGCACCAAAAACATGACTCACGCTCGTTACCTTGCGCGTTTCATTTAAGGCTTGAAGTGCAAGCGAAAGCGCGGAACGAGCGATAAAGAGGCATAATCTCCGCGTCGTTCGACATCTGTTTCTCTCCTACTTGAGTGAGCGTGCTGTGAAAAGTGAATATGGTGTCAATTGTTTATAGCAACGAAAAATGGCGGCGATAAAGGTAATGATTCTTTCGACGTTGTCACGTTCAACTATCGTCAGTAAACCGACTTTGCAGACAACCGATTTTTTCTTAACAGGTAGTGAGTGAATAAATACGGCAGAATAGTAAAAATTGCTTTAATACTTTAGTTTTTTTACTTTATTGTAGAACATTTTTGCCAGTTTTAAAAATTTAAGTAAAATAATCGCTTTTTAATTTTGGCTATATATCGAGAAGATAAATATCGATGAAAATTATCGATATTTGATTTCCGATAAATTGATATTAAAATAATCGATATATCGTTGCCATCTCTAGGCATGGATTGAACCGGTTATTCCCAAGGAGATAAACTTTTTAATAAGAGATGTTCACTAAATTTTGTGACGTAATCTTTCCCCTAATTCTTTGTTAACAATCGAACAGGAAGCTTTTTTCGCGGTTTTTGTGTTATTTTTTGCTTTTTAGTCATTGGACTTTTTTATATTTTATTATTTAGTTTGTTTATAGTTTAATTACGTAGTTATTAGTAGTGCAGTTAAAGATAATTTTAAACCTGCCAACAGAAGTCACTGACCCTTGGGTATTTTTTTAAAGGGGATTTGCGTTTAAATCGTCACTAAGGGTAAGATACTATTTTTAGGGTTTTTGTTTAGGTAATACTATTTTATTTTATGCAAGTATCGGTTTATTTTGTCAGATAAAAAAAAATATTATGTCAAAAAGGTGACGTCACAAACATAAACTATATTTTTGGACAAGTATAAAAATTCTATTCTATTCTATTTTTTTTCTTGGTTTTGGTCCCTTCAGGCCCAATCCACCACTCTCCCCTTCCGGACTATGCTTTCCAGGGCTTCGTCGGCGGAAAATCTGGATAATCGAGCTCGTAGCTCACAGAAATTCCAAAAAGAAAACAAATAATTCAGCGTTCGATGCAATGCATAAATTTTCGGCTGTCAAACCAAGACCTGCTACTGGTGTTACGTATAACCTTCACTTTCACTACTGACAGTTCCCATGGCACGCCCATCTATTTCCCGCCATTTGAGAAATGCCTTGTGTTCACCACCAAACAGGATACCATCAGCCTATAGGAATTTTCGCTCACAGCGCTTAGATCCAAAAGAAATATTTGCGTGAATCTTTCTTTGATCCCCGAAGGTAAAAACGTCCGTACGGCACCTCTAACCTCCACTCCGGGAAGAACTTTGTAGTCCTCTACGCACGTCCACACTGTCCGGAGGTCAAACAAAGAGTTATAGTATAAGTATAAAAAATTAAGCTCTCCTTATTTAAAAGTTTATCTCCTTGGGATATATGCCTGTCGAGCTTCCCAAAATATTTTATAATTTACATTATTAAAATAATAAAAAAAGAAAATATAATAAAGCCATTTATTACAACATACCCATTAAACACAGTCAGAATGTTACACCTAATAACAATTGACATTTTACCAATGCAATTATTATTTTGCAGCGATATAAATAATATTGCCACACGTAAAAACCAGATGAATAACCTGATATTGTAATATTCAATTATTATAATTAAACCGTTTATAAAAGCGTTAAAGTATTCAGGTAATTGCACAATTAATTGTAAAACAATGACTTAATACCAATTATTTCAATAAAACTAATAAATAAAGATGTATGGGCGGTTGTCTGCAATACAAGAGAATCTGAATGGTCTGCGAGAAATTTGTAATGTCAGAAATAACTCCCTCAATTTGTATTTACATATTTATATAATATCTCTAGTGTCTGAATTATAGGTGTAATAGACACATTTTGTTTTATTTATTCATACAAACATATATACCTAACACAGGGCGATTCAAAAATCGATCACGAAAAATAAGGAGGTGATTCTACTTGACAAAATAAGGGTAGAGCTTCTTCAAAACGTCATTCGTTTTCGAGTTACAAGCCGTCAAGTTCAATTTTTATTTTGGTTTTTTCGCCATATTGCATTTATTTTTTAACCAATCCAGTTGATATTTGGCACACAAATCGAGCTTTGCACATTTTAAAATTTTAAAACAAAAGTACTTTTTTTAATACCGCCAGAGGGCACTTTATAACTTAAACTTTATTTACATCATAACTTTTTTATTTTGACAGATATCGCAAAGCTGAGGGCTCCATTTTATAGACAATCAAAAACTTAAAAATAAGGTACTCTTTATTAAAGTCGATAAACCTTACCGTTTAGGCACCAAGAGACATCAAAGTTTTTATCAATTTCAATCAAATTACCTACATACATACAGGGTGTCTAGTAACTCAACCGATAAACCTAACCAAACGATTCTACAACAAAAATAAGAAAAACTTCATATAAACATTGTACTAAACGTCTTAGTTTTTGAACTACGGGTGTTAAAAATTAAAAAAACGTTCTTTTTTTTAAATATTTAACACACCGTGTTCAAAAACTAAGACTTTTAGAACATATGTTTATATGAAGTTTTTTATATCTTATTTTCTATTGTAGAATCGCCCCGTAAAGTTTTTTTCGGTTAAGTTACTGGACACCCTGTATGTATGTAGGTAATTTGATTGAAATTGATGAAAACTTTGATGTCTGTTAGTGCCTAAACGGTAAGGTTTATCGACTTTAATAGGAAGTACCTTATTTTTAAGTTTGTGATTGTCTATAAAATGGCGCCCCCAGCTTTGCGATATCTGTCGAAATAAAAAGTTATGATGTAAATAAATTTTAGGTTTTTAGGTATAGTGCCCTCTGGCGGTATTTAAAAAAGTACTTTTGCCTTGAAATTTTAGAATCTGCAAAGCTCGATTTGTGTGCCAAATATCAGCTGGATTGGTTAAAAAATAAATGCAATATGGCGAAAAAAACAAAATAAAAATTGAACTTTTACGGCTTGTAACTCGAAAACGAATCACATTTTGAAAAAAATTATTTGAAACTCTGGCTTTATTTTGTCAAGTAGAATTACCCCCTTAAGTTTCGTGATCGATTTTTAAATCACTCTGTATAAATAGCGTTAATGTGTTTTGATAATTATTTTTTAAAGGACCTTTTCGGCGACTAACGCATTTTTTATAAAAATAACAAGAGAAACACTACATTGTGTTAATAAAGCATTTATGGCTCTGAATATTGGTTGTTAAGTAGCCTCACAATAACAGTGTTAGTAAAGAGCTGGTTAAGTGTAAATTGACCTTAAGCTTACCTAAATAAACCCTATCCGAATTCTGTACACATTTTTCCTGGACACCCTGTAGGATGTGCTTGAATTTCGTCATTCCTATTAGGAAATTTATGCTTTATTTGTTTTCTGGGAGTTTAAATTTAAATGCTATATTATTTGGCTTTTCTCCAGAGTAAAATTAGAAAGTTTATTTAACATTTTGAGAAAATTGAAACTTTTATGTATTATGAAGAACTATTCTGCTCTTACACAATATAAAAAAAGTTATGATTACTTTAAAAGAAATAAAATAATGTAATATTTAATATTAAGTTACTTACAATACAAATATTTTTTTACCTGGTTAAGATACCTAATAAAAACTCTAAAATGTCCATTAGACATTTCATTTTTTAATAGAAAACTTTTTTCAGTTTTCTAACAAGTTTATCAGTAATTTTTTATGTAAACTGTTTACCACATTTTTGGTAAACTATTTAAAACATTTTTGAGACGCAACCATTGTCCCAGTTCCCGTCTGGCGTCTTGTTAAGATTTTTTTTATTGGATTAAAATTATTTCAACCGAGAGCTAATGAACCTTTGTTTATAGATTAAAACCTTTGTATTGTAAGTAACTTAATATTAAATATTTAATTATTTTATTTCTTTTAAAGTAATCATAACTTTTATTATATTGTGTAAGAACATCAGAATAGTTCTTCATATTGTATAAAGGTTTTAATTTTCTTAAAATATTAAATAAACTTTTAATTTTATTATGGAAAAAACCAAATAAAATTTTGTTTAAATTCCCATTAGGATTTTGCAGTAAATAAAAGTGCAGTCGAAAACGTGTTGGTCAGGGTCAACGGCATTTCCTGCGGACGAATTTACACATCCGAATGGTCTTAAGTCTCAATGGGCCAAAGAACAGATTACAAAATTGCGGTGTTGTCATATTTTAGGTTTAGAGATAGATTTATTTGATATTTAAGATCTGAATGCTTTTAAATTTTAAATATTAGGCAGATTTGTAAAATTTTACGTTTTTTTCTGTTTTAAACAATCACAAAAAGATTTCCAAGGTACCAAGTTATTATTTTACCGCCCTAACAAAGGTATATAGGTAAAGTACACCATAACTATTATCGACCCATATAACATTTTTTGCCGGCGTTGTACATTTAATTTACTGGCATTGCCAACACTCTTTAATGGCAAGGCATTGGCAAAAAGGTATCAAAAAGACGCGAAAGTGGGCAATTGGCCGTTATTAGGCCACGTGTTGCAGATAAAGTGATGGCATCCGTCATTAATAAGTTATTGGCAAAAATATGCGTTTAAGATGATGGCATCCATCATTAATAAGTTATTGGCAAAAAGGTAACAAAAAGACACGAGGAAGTTGGGGCAAATGCAGATACTCCCAAGCAGCAAGCTGACGTCTTATTGACGAAAATTGTCGCATATACTTTTTTTTAAAAGCTAAAATGATGCGATATTTTATTTGAAAATTAAAATAGGAAAAAACTCCTTACTGCATGCAATTTCTTTGCAATGCAAAGTACCATCTCTCGGAACACTGTCCAACTTGGAGATGCCGGTTTTTCACTAGCCGAAGATATTTCTTTCAAAGCTAAGTGAGATCACCTACCGCAGACCGCTCTCGAATTATTTTTGTCTAATGGGTTTAGACGATAAAAAGCGAAGATATTGCAGAAACGTAGTAGTTTATTGTCCATTACGCCATCTATCGGTATGTCAAAAAACTATTAAATATATATAATATGTTTTATTAACACGTCTTTAAAACTTTTAATAAAGTTTTAAACAAAATGTTTACAGCTCCTAACAGTCTACTTGAATATCTTGCCTTCTCGACTAGCCATCACCAATTAATCACACAACACACACTTATTAGGTAATGAATACATTTAATTATGTCTATTAAAAACTCTTTTCTTTAAAAACACCATCATTTTATTTTTATTCGCTCCAAAATACATAATAAACATTTTGTTTGACTTAATTTTTATTTGCATGCTTTTTAACAATAAAATGTTATGAAAAGGCCATTTCCTTTAAATTATGTAAAAAACATAAAATAATGTTGTTTAGCTGCCATTATAAATAAAACAGATCAAAAAAATTGCTTTAATGTTAGTTAAATACCAATGTTAATAATATAGTTTAAAAAGTATGAATATGCGTTGAAGGTTTGCCTTCAAAAATCCAATATTTATTTGCCTGCAACAAAAACGCGTGTTTTATTTAATCAGGATTGGTATGCCGCCATTTTTGTATGCTTGCCGGCAATTCGCCTGCATGTAATATTTATTGGCAATTAAGTGTTTATTTAGGGTTGAGTTTTTAATGCGTATAAGATGTTGGCATAATATTGCTATCAATTGCCAATGCTTCACCATCAATGCCAATATGAAAAATGTACATTGCCGGCAAATAGTGTTTGCTGGGGAGTAATTCTATGTCACTACAGAATCCATATTTTTTATTAAAATTTTTAAATTTTTACGTTTAAAAAAATTATCTAAAAATGCTATCGCACAATGGCATTTTGGGATGTGCTCTTAAAAAATAACTTTTTGTAAAGGCTTGGACGATTCCCTCAGTTTGGAACCAGACGACGGTATGGGTAATTAAAATTACATTACAAATTTCATTACAAATTCTGCAATAAAAAAAAACCTATATAACGTCGGAACTGTTTGACTATAACCACAGCCTTCTTAAACTATGAGCCGTGAAGTAAAAAAGGCAACGTTGCAAACAACACTGTACAGTAGGAATATTGAAATGAGTTCCTAATAGATTACATGCAAAATATAATTAATTTTTTAAGTGTTTTAAACAAATATAGATATTAATTTTTTTAGGATGTTTTAGACAACATATAGGTACAATTTTAAATACTATAGTTGTCCTAAAAGGCAATAATGTGTCTGCAAAACTTATCAGGAACTTTTCTGCCTTATACAAGTTTGTTGGTAAGGATTTAAAATTTCAAATTGTTATGATCTTTTCTACCCCGCTTTATGCATTTTTTGCGAATAGACCAATGGAGCTTTTTAAAGTTAACCAAACATTTATTATTTAGTAATATTTGCAATACTTAAAATGAATTGAAAGCATGTGTATTTAGTTAATAATATAAAAGCTTAATTCGTATTACATAAGATGCGCTTTAAAATAACAAATGCTGTAAATTAGGGTTACCACTATATTTACCCTAAAACCGCATTAAGTAAATAACTTTCAGAATATCTATATAAATAATATTTTTTGGTGAACTTACCAGTATATTTATGCACATTAGTTGATATAGTCCTTAGGATATTGCTTGGGGTAAATAATTGTTTTTGGTGCACTATACACACTATTGATATCAAATTAAACCAATTTTTTAAAAACACACTTAGTTAATTAGTAGCCCGTTAAGTATATTTGTCCATTTACCGTATAGGTACTACTTTTACTTTTAATAAAAAAAACACTTATCCGGTCAACAGCGCACAACCAGGCTTTTCTAATTTCATCGTTTATGGGGAAATTAAATGTTGTTTGATAACCCTCTGTTTTAATATAACTGGTGTAATTCGTTGCAGCCCGAAACGCAACACGTTCGTGGCATAATGTACGCCGTACGCACCAACTATACGCTCAAATTTAAACGTAAAAACAACGAATAATATCATGGCACTGGTCCTATTTTTTAAATATAACAATGAATTACTTATTTTTTTATATATAGTAAAAATACGCTACGATTTAACTTTTAAAAACGGAAAAAACCTTTTAAGCAATCGAATCGTTTAAACTTGTTTCCGTTTACTTCTAAACTATACTTGACATTCCTACTGTGCTGTGTTGACAGATTTCTCTTTCACGGCTCATAGTTTAAGAAGGCTGTGCTATAACCTATTTAAAGGGGTTTCTTTGACAAGTCTACCAATATTTATACCGGCATATATGAAAGCGGAGCTTTCGCTTTAACCCGGCATATGTTTTGGGTGTCGGACTGGGCTAACGCGTCACTTTTTTTGTCGGGGTCGGAATAAGCGGGTTTTGTGGCGGTACGAATATTTGTGCCAGACTCGTCAAAAGGAACCCCACTAAAAAGGTTTTAAATGGTTTTTATCATAAAGTCCATTTCATTACGGGGTCAGGCACCAATAATAATGATACCCTGTTTTGTTGCAAGAGAGAGTAATAAATCATTTAATTTTATGGCAATTCGCTTTCTGTGTTAGTCCGAGTATAAATATTTTTCTTCAATTCTACCTGTAATGTACTGATAAAGCATTATAATTTTAGGCCGGCAGACCCCGTTCTAATATTCGTCAACCTCTTGGGTTAAATACAAAGGAATAACAGATGTTTACCTGTATTTACGTGGGAATAATGTGATAAAAACCTTGACAGTGGCGGTGCGCTTGAGTTTATTTTTGGGAACTTACCCTTTTTAAACAGTTTAGGTAAAATGAAAATCTTGTTTCTTTTATATGTGTAAAAAAATTATTTTAAAATTTATAGTATATCAATATTGTACAGTTGGTATAATTATAGTTAATAATAACCATTTTAATAATACACATTAAAAATGAATAGTCAAAAAATAATTATTTAAAATATAATCTATACCTAATTAAATATGCTACATAATCTACATCTAGTTATTCACATTCTTCCATATCTGATATAATATCACTACTTGAGTCATATATGAGTCTACTTGTATAATAATTAGAGGTTCAACAGTTGTATCTACTATTATATCCAAAGACCACATTTTATTTTCTACTTCTAATACATGTTCGACACATTTTTTCCAGTTTTCTGGGGAAGCATTAGATATGGCAATTTGAAATAGTTGTTTTTATATGTACTAGTTTAAACGTAGTATTATTTCTGGCTACTTCACCTTTCACTTGTGCCCATCGCTTTTTGGTGGAATTATACCTCCCTCTTTTTCTTGTTTAAAAATTCTGTAAATTGTCGCTTTTTCCATCCCAGTCATCAACGCACATTTTTGAACACAATCGTCCACACTTAAATTAGATCATTTCTAATACAGGGTGCGGCAGAATGGACTCCCACATTTCATCAGGCTAGAACATCGGTAATGGGAGTTGGACATTGGTGGGGATGGTCACATTCGCTTGGGCGATTGATAAGGTTTGTTACTAGGCGCTATATCTTGGTCTGGTGACCTACGTGGATTTGTTATTGAGCTATTATTCAAAAATGAGGAATGTGTCACCGCGTCGAAAAGAGTATTTTGTACGCGCTTCCTGCCTCCGAATGCCTCTGTTCCAGACCGGAAAACAATTTTTAAATGGGTTGCTAACTTAAGGGCAACTGGTTCTTGACTTTCCTCAATCAAGACAGCGATCCGAGATGAAACTGCTGCTGCGGAACTTCTAGGAACGCCTTCGCATGTGTGTCGCTGCTAACGGCCGTCACTTACACGATATAATTTTGAAAACATAGTTAAAAAATACCTTAAAGTGTGCTCTTTTTGAAAATAATAAAAGTTAAGCTTCATATTTTATAGTAGACTTTTTATTTGCTACCCAAATGTGGGGAGTCCATTCTGCCGCACCCTGTATAATCGAATACGTTTTTAACAATCTGCTTTTCAGTTAAATGGCCGAGACATGCGCGTTTCTGCGGAGAAGCCATTTTTACAATACTGTAATACTTTGAACAATACTCTAACAATTTATAACCACTCAGTTGCACATACGGAAAGATACTAAAATATATATAAAATTTATAATCCTTATTTAACGCAATTCGGTGTATTTCTACCTGTTCTTTGCACAGAGACTGGTGCGCCTATGGTTTACAACCTTCTAACCGTCCCGAGACATTTTTATTACTCTCTCTTGCAAAAAATAGAGTTATAAGCCCAACTTTGTTTTATTTTTTTTACAGTTACGCTTAAATATCTCTGTACTTTACTTAAATTTCTTGAACAGTTTTCAATGCCTAAAGTCGTGTGCATCACTCTATTAAAGTTTAAAAGCTCTTTAAGGAAGTACAGCGCAGTACCTTGTGGTAATTGCCAAACTAACCACGTAAGTACTTATAAATAATGGAGACCGCACAAAATCATGTATCGACCATTAACCAAAGGACCTTTTTAACGGTTGTCAAGCGAAAGACAAGCTGCTACATTCAGTACCGTAAATGAGTTCGAGAACCGAACAGCATTCAATCGTGGTACCAGAACGGAATATAAAGTCCTTATTGGATGTGTCGGGATAAGTAGTAGGATTGTTTGTAGTAAATGCATTTGCAAAAATCAAAGATCAATCAGTACCTAGATTGATGGATATTTGAAGAAAAATAGTAATTTATGTAACAAGTGCATACTTTTTTTACGAATGGGAAGTTTGACAGCACAAGCTTTTAGGCGAGTGCGGCAATCCCATGAGTAAAAAAGACACCTTCTGCATGTGTTACATACTATATTTTTTTAACGACCGTATAAAAAATTTCCAAAATACTATTTTATACATGTTTCATTTATCTTAACCTATTAAATTTATTGTTTGCAGCACAGCCATTACCCAGCAAACACTATTTGCCGGCAATATACATTTTTCATATTGGCATTGATGGTAAAGCATTGGCAATTGGTGGCAATATTATGCCAACATCTTATACGCATTAAAAAGTCAACCCTAAATAAACACTTAATTGCCAATAAATTTTACATGCAGGCGAATTGCCGGCAAGCATACAAAAATGGCGGCATACCAATCCTGATTAAATAAAGCACGCGTTTTTGTTGCAGGCAAATAAATATTGGATTTTTGAAGGAAAACCTTCAACGCATATTCATACTTTTTAAACCATATTATTAACATTGGTATTTAACTAACATTAAAGCAATTTTTTTGATCTGTTTTATTTATAATGGCAGCTAAACAACATTATTTTATGTTTTTTTACATAATTTAAAGGAAATGGCCCTTTCATAACATTTTATTGTTAAAAATCATGCAAATAAAAATTTGGTCAAACAAAATGTTTATTATGTATTTTGGAGCGAATAAAAATAAAATGATGGTAAAATTAGCTACGTTAATTTCGACCGAAGGTGACCGCTTTGTGCATTTGTTTTCTACGTGGTTTTCTAGCTTTTTAGTTTCTTTTTAAAGAAAAGAGTTTTTTAATAGACATAATTAAATGTAGTCATTACCTAATAAGTGTGTGTTGTGTGATTAAATGGTGATGGCTAGTCGAGAAGGCAAGATATTCAAGTAGACTGTTAGGAGCTGTAAACATTTTGTTTAAAACTTTATTTAAAGTTTTAAAGACGTGTTAATAAAAATATTATATATATTTAATACTTTTTTGACATACCGATAGATGGCGTAATGGACAATAAACTACTACGTTTCTGCAATATCTTCGCTTTTTATCGTCTAAACCGTACCCATTAGACAAAAATAATTCGAGAGCGGTCTGCGGTAGGTGATCTCACATAGCTTTGAAAGAAATATCTTCGGCTAGTGTAAAAATCTGCATCGCCAAGTTGGACAGTGTTCCGAGAGATGGTACTTTGCATTGCAAGGAAATTGCATGCAGTAAGGAGTTTTTCCTATTTTAATTTTCAAATAAAATATCGCATCATTTTAGCTTTAAAAAAAGTATATGCGACAATTTTCGTCAATAAGACGTCAGCTTGCTGCTTGGGAGTATCTGCATTTGCCCACTTTCGTGTCTTTTTGTTATCTTTTTGCCAATAACTTATTAATGATGGATGCCATCATCTTAAATGCACTTTTTTGCCAATAACTTATTATTGACGGATGCCATCACTTTATCTGCAACACGTGGCCTAATAACGGCCAATTGCCCACTTTTGCGTCTTTTTGATACCTTTTTGCCAATGCCTTGCCATTAAAGAGTGTTGGCAATGCCAGTAAATTAAATGTACAACGCCGGAAAAAATGTTATATGGTATATTGCACCAAAAATCATAGCCGCCGTATTTTTCAAGAGACAATTATCGCATACATAACTATGTATTTATTATTTAATTTTAGAACATTGTATGTACTTACTTTTGTAGAAATAATACTAAAACAGTATAAATTCCTTTTCAATTTCTTAGTCATTCAAATTTATTATTAGTATTAATTTTCAATAAGTTCTATTAAATTTATTTGCAAACTGTCAAATTTTAAAACAAGTGACACATGAACTAAAAAGAAATAATAACGAAATCATGGGTAACTTGACCGTTTGGTTCAGTTGATGTTGGGTGTACTGGTACATTGCATAAATTGATATTTTGAAGTTTATTGTAGTAGGCGTTGAAACAAAACACTAATTCAAAGTGTGAGAAAAAGCTTTGAAGTGTTAAAAAAGTAACTTTTTTAACACTTTATGTAGTGTACCAGAATGGAGTACTTTAACTTTATGTTAACAATTAAAAAACAGCTTTTTTAACGGTCGTGAAAAAATATTTTTAAATTTAGAGCCTTTTTGTCAAAATTGTTTGCTCAAAATTTCAACAATAATTATTTCGTGTTGAGCACGTTTAATAGTTTTATCTAAAGTTTTCATTTAAAATTTTCCCAAAGCATGAATTACATCCAAAAAGTTTTTCAATACGCGAATTTTTAAAAAATTTTCCCGAGGCGTTAGATTTTTTTTTAAAATGTGGAACTGAGCAAAAATTTCTTAATTTTAAGTTAAGCTTGCGGAAGATTCGGCACAAAACTAAGTACCTACCTATTTAATATTTAAGTTTTTACAAAAAAAAACAACGTTTCGTGGCTGAATTGCCACTTAAGCAAGGGCCTATAATTAAAAAAGACACATTACAAAACTATTTTGTCACATTGACCCCATAATTTACAACACTAAAAACACTTTAAAAAATATTGTCAGGCATAAAAGGCAAAGAAATAACTTATCAGGACGTCAGCATGAAAGTCAGGACTCTTTGTTTGACCTCCGGACAGTGCGGACGTGCGTAGAGGACTACAAAGTTCTTCCCGGGGTGGCGGTTAGAGGTGCCATACGGACGTTTTTACCTTCGGGAATCAAGGAAAGATTCACGCTAAATTGACGGCATCTTTCTTCTGGATCTAAGCGCTGTGAGCGAAGATTTCTACTATAAGCTGATGGTATCCTGTTTGGTGGTGAACACGATTTATTTCTCAAATGGCGGGAAATAGATGGGCGTCCATGGGAACTGTTAGTAGTGAAAGTGAAGGTTATACGTAACACCAGTAGCAGGTCTTGGTTTGACAGCCGACAATTTATGCATTGCATCGATTGTAGAATTCTTTTGTTTTCTTTTTGGAATTTCTGGGAGCTACGAGCTCGGTTATCCAGATTTTCCGCCGACGAAGCCCTGGAAAGCATAGTCCGGAAGGGGAGAGTGGTGGATTAGACCGGAAGGGGCCAAAACCAAGAAAAAAAAATATTAGAATAGCATGAAAGTCAGCAATTAAGTAGATATAACTTAAAATTCTTAAAAAAGTGGGAAAATAGGAAAAAATTTATAAATATATATATATATATATAATATATATATATATATATATATATATATATATATATATATATATATATATATATATATATATATATATATATATATATATATATATATATATATATATATATATATAAAATATTCGAAACCAGGAGGTTATTGGGGATGCAGTCATAAAAATAATGGCCAATTTTACAGGTGAATTCTTTATTGAATTTGTCACGCTTTCGAAAGCAGATTGCTTCCTTTCTCAGGACATCTACAAAAACAATTTTAGGTCTTACAAATTATCCCTAAAATATGTTATTTAAAGTTATCTTATCAATGTGAATTTCTTAATTAAACAGGAGATTCAAATCTGAACATGGCAGAAACATCTTAATCAAAGGTTAGACATGAGGTGTTGGTTTACTTAATTTTCAAATCAAATACTCTAATTACATGGGGAAAATCTTACGAAAATATATATATATATATATATATATATATATATATAAAAAGAAAAAAAGTAAGTTTGGTTTCAACTCGAAACCTATGGCTTACGTTTCAACACTCGTAACCCTGTAGTTATTGGGACAAAATTTTCGTCGGTATCAAACCAGTCTTTCAGTTTTATTTTTGTTTTTTAATCAATAAAAAAATAATATTAAACAATAAAACATATAATTATAAGGTAAGGTAGTAAAACCGCCGGACGGATCGGCCCACAATTGATTAAATTACACCCTGTATTTAAAAAAAAGGATTTGCGGAATTTACTTATTTAAAGTTTTTGTCTCATTTGTATGAGAGGATTTTACCATAGCCGTTTGGCACCATAGTTTAATAACATCCTGTATATAAGTGTGATCCTGTTTAAAAATTGTATGACGTAAAAATTCCAATAAGTATGTCGATGTTTTTATTGCGGTTTAAATGTGACAAAAGCTTCTTTTACAGCAATAAATAAAGCAAATCAAGTCCTGGTACCATAGGTTAGGTGTGCTCTCGGAAAATCATTAGTTTTAATGTGAAATTGAATCGGTTAACCGAATTTAATTTTCAAATCTTAATTACCATCTTAATTGCGGTTAAAATGGCGATTGTATACATTTTTGCATATTGTTTTTAAAGGAAATGAAGTTGGCCTATGACAGAGGTCATAGGCGTATTTATTTATTAAAAAAAAATGTAACAAGTTCAATACTTAAAAAATACAAATAAAAACAATAAAAAAGCTAAATCGACTTTAAAATAAAAAAGTAGCTAAAAATATAAAAATAATAAATAGAAAAAATCAAAAACATGCAGTCGGCTAATAACATATGCGTTAAAGTAATAAATGTTAACAGCTAAACCAACACACGCTTTTTATACATACTTTAGTGCCATATGTTATTATCCTACTTAATGCTTTGATTTTAATCTATTCATTATTTTTAAATTTTTAGTTATTTTATTTATTTTGATGTCGGTTTAGTTTTTTAGTTTAATATTTTCTTTTAGTTTATTATTATTATTCCTATTTTATTAGTGACCATACACTAAAAAACACTACTACATACCTAGTACCTTTTTCTCTTAAGTAAACTGTTCGCACAGAACGGCAATGCTGTCTCTAATATATATAAATTGGGTATAAATGGAAACACCACAAAAATAAAATACACGCAATTACACAATAAAATAAAATTAAAATTAAAAAGATGAATTAGGTAAATGAAAATCACATGACAAATTATAAAATCTTGGCGTTACATTTACTATCTTGATTTTTTAATCACTCAGAATTGGTTAATATTTAAGCATATAATTACTAGAGGCAGCTTTGCCGCACGAACAATATATACATCAGAGAAAAAAAAGTCTAGTACCTTCTCTCTCAAGTGATCCTGACTTGGTATTGTTGTGGGACCACCGCGGAAATTCACTCTTTCGAATAAAAAAATAATTTTTAAAACCGGTCTACAACGATAGTGTAATCGGCACAATAGTCAACTAATATTAGGCGATGTCGCCATGCACCAGCGCCCTCATTGAAAACTTTTTGAATCTTAACGGGACACTATGACATTTTTGTTAATCATATTTTGCTCCTTGGTCTTGTCAGGGTGCAAGGGATGCGTGGAACCGGGGCAGCGCGGCTCATGCTTGGGGCGGCAAAATTTACCCAAAAATATAAAAATATAAATATCAAAAAATAAAATCTAAATGCTGAGCAAGCAAAGTGCAAAACAAATGGCTAAATTGTTGCTATTAGGAATATAGCGCGGCCTTTTCGCCCTTCCCAGTGATGTATAATAGACATTAGTATAATAAAAACAATAGTACCAACATTGTGCGTAGTTGGCGCTGAACGATGCTATTACATGCAACGGCGGCGGCGTTAGAGAACTTTCGAGAGAGGAGATATTTTTGAGGATTTCCCGAAACTATCGGGGAATTAATATTTCTGGCCGAAATATATTGGCGATATTACTTACCGATGGGGGCGCTGCTAAACGTTAACAAAGTCGAAAGAAGTAGGTAATATGCAGGTAGGTTTTTTTGTTGTTTTTTTTTACCTCCGAACAGTGCGGACATGCGTAGAGGCTCTACAAAGTTCTACCCGGAGTGGCGGCTAGAGGTGTCGTACGAACGTTTTTTACCTTCGGGGATCAAGGAAAGATTCACGCTAAATTGACGGCATCTTTCTTCTGGATCTAAGCGCTGTGAGCGAAGATTCCTATAAGCTGATGGTATCCTGTTTGGTGGTGAACACGAGGTATTTCTCAAATGGCGGGAAATAGATGGGCGTGCCATGGGAACTGTCAGTATTGAAAGTGAAGGTTATACGTAACACCAGTAGCAGATCTTGGTTTGACAGTCGACAATTGCATCGAACGTTGAATTATTTGTTTTCCTTTTGGAATTTCTGGGAGCTACGAGCTCGATTATCCAGATTTTCCGCCGACGAAGTCCTGGAAAGCATAGACCGGAAGGGGAGAGTTGTTTAACGGTTTAAAACACTGTTCAAGTTTCAATACAGCCGTGAATTTGTATATATTTATACGTATTAAGTGTGTTGAAACTTGATTTTTGAGTTTCAGTAGTGCCCTTGATGGTTTAAGAGACTTTTTTGTTAGTGGTGATTAGGAAAGAAAACACAATGTAAAAATTTATTCGGAATGAGTAAAGAACTGTTTTTGACACTAAGCTCAGTATTTTCATACCTCACTTGCACTTCCGATAGTAGGTGCACCGTGGAAAGAGAAGAAATCTTAAATTCCAACCATATTATTTTAATTATACAGTCGTCTTTTTATTTTAGATGGTAATGATTCTTCTGATGCCATAATAAACGTTTTAGTATAGGTGAAAAAAAATACTTTTTGATTAAAATTATAGCAAAACACACAGCTATTCACGCACAAGGCTCAGAAACGCGTGTTAAATATAACGAAGTAAATAAATAATATTAAATTTATGTCCATTTTAATGGTTAAATATGTCCGATCACCTGTTTTCTTAGGTTGCGCCGTTGATCACCAGAGGTCTCATTGATCTTAGAAATCGCCAATACGTCTTTTCTGTGTTTTTTTAAGCAAGTAAGTTTTACCGAAAGATAGTTGCAAATTTAATGACAAGTTGTCTATTAGTATATTTTTTTAAAATTTATTTCTGTTATACATTATATTATTACTTAATATCGGGACACTTTGATTCTTGGAAACCTATAGGTTTGGCGGGGAAGGGGGAGGAAGGGCACCATTTTAAACCTAAACTTTTTTCTAAAACTGCTAATCTAATGAGGCGGCAAATTTGGTTCTTACCCCCGGGCGGCAAAAACTCTAGGCTCGGCCCTGGGTCTTGCTGTTAGTACTCCATAAAAAAAATCGATAATTCGATGTAAGTTATTGGATGAATGCAATAAAATATAAAAGAATTGTCAGTCTATAACTTGTGTTAAGTAATTTAGAGATTGTCATCGTAAATTTCATTAAAAATTTTGCAATAAAGAAAAAATGTATAAAGTAGACACTATTGGTTCCGCAGTTCAAGTGTACCTAAATAACCAAGAACTTAACATTTTATCGTCTTGCTTAATGTCCTACTTACCACTCATTTCTAATATTTCACATAAAATAATAGAGGAAAGTGACCAAATAGGGAATACCATTTTGTTTTCTACACATAATTTACATGAAAATAATATAAAAAAACTTTTGTAGTAATTATTAACAATCTTATAAAAGTTATCCTTTATTTTGTAAATTTTTTTAGTTACATTGAATTGTTTTAATTAAGATTAATATACCGGGTGATGCATCGCCGGGCGGGACATGGGACATGTAATTCTTAATGGGATCAATTATTGGCTCCCCTAATTATTTTAGAGGAAAATTCTATTGAAGTTTATTGAAGAGCATGCAAAGCGTACTTTAGATTTTTCGGTTAACCCGTTTGCTAGTTATATGCTAATATATTTTTAAAAATTGTTACATTATTATCACCTCATATTTATGAACAACAATAAAAATACCAGTTAGCGTGGCATAACGTTGTCATTTTGAAGTTTAGTTTAGAAACGAATTAAGTTAAGTTAAATTAAACTAGAGTAACAAATTTAAAGAACTTATGACATTTATAATATTTACATGCTTCAATAAATATTATTATAATATATATTAAATATTATTACAATAATTAATATGTTGGAAATAAACTTAAGATTCAAGAAAATTTTCAAATATTCCTCCATTGACTGCTAGACAATAACCCACCGTTCATAAAATTGTCTTCTTACATTGGCTAAATGGTAAATTAAAATTTTATTGCATTCTGCAAAAATAGCATTTTTTAACTCATTCAGATTAAAGTATTTTTATCCTTGTATATCATGCTTTTTAAATGGCCCCAGAGGAAGAAGTCATTTGGCGAAATATCAGGAGACCTGGCTGGCCAATTTATGGTGTGATGTAGGCCAATAACATTTCCATTAAAAACATTGTGTAGATATTCCCGAACAGCCAGGGTATTATGTGCCAGGCAGCCATCCATTTAGTACCAAATTTCCTGATTTTCCCTGGATACATCAAAGCGGGTAAAATTAGTTTTTCGAGTAGTTCCAAATAAAATTCTGTATTCAAATTTTAATTAAGAAAAAATGGTCCAATTTTTGATAAAAATAAAGCACTAAATTTTAAAATGACAACGTTATGTCACGCTAACTGGTATTTTTATTGTTGTTCATAAATATGAGGCCATAATAGTGCAACAATTTTTAAAAATATATTAGCATCTAACTAGCAAACGAGTTAACCAAAAAATCTAAAGTTTTTACCATGGACGTAGATTTGCATGCTTTTCAATAAATTTTAATAGAATTTTTCTCTAAAATAATTGGGGAACCCCATTAAAAATTACATGGGATTTCGTATGTCCCGCCCGGCGAGCATTTTCATATGTTACCGACGGAAATAAGCGCTCGAGTCGCCGAATACCTATCTGTAAGTTGCCGACGTATTTTTGTTTACGTCTGTAACATAAATGAGATGATCCAGACATTTTATTCTTTAGCATGTCAAACAGTTGCAGTAATAAGAATATATACAAAACTTGGCATTATCTTAAGAGGTAATTTTTAAAAATATATTTTTCTGCTTTACTCAAAACTATACTCGAGTGACTTATATCTTACAAATCTTACAAATAAGCGATTTAATTGAAGTTGAGCACCAGTAGGTAGCGAATAGACAAAGAGCGAATACATTTAAAACCCGTTGGCTAATTAAACGTAGTAAATAATAAAATTTAATTTTAGTATGTTCTTCCCTGTCCGCAGAGAAACGTATCGAGAAAACGTTAAATACCAAATAATACACATACGTTTCAGCTCGTTCTACCAACATAAACATAAACAAAGGTTGTCACTCTTTGGACCGTCTGCTTTCCACGCATTGGCAAAAATTTGCCCTTAAGAAAATATATATTTTTTTATTTAACTTAAAAAGATAATTAGATTTTAAATACCTACTTATTTGGAAACTACATAATTACCCGCACAAATTAATATTTTTACTTATTTAAGTACAATACAAAATAATAAAAAAAAACAAAAGTGGGTTTTAAACACAATTCATTCATTTTAAGAAAATATATATATTTTTATTTTAAAATGTGTTTGTTTTTTATTTCAGGTGAGTTTCTTTCAAAGAAGTTAAATAAATATAGGTAAGTAGTAAGTACTATCCAAAGATGAAATGATGTTTATGTAGATTAAGCTTTTTAAATTGATGGTGGGTATGATAGTGTACTTTAAAAAGAGACACCCTGTATAGAAGTCACTAAAAGAAATAAATATAGGTCAGTCAAATGTGAAATCATATTTTTGCGTGAAATTATTTAAAAGAATTTCAAATCTTTATATTTTCGCGTCTAAATTATTTCCTGTAATGACGTCACAAATGTCACTTATTGAAAGTATTTCGAAACCTTCGCAGGGGATGTTTCGAAATGTATTGACTGTTCATATGTCTAATGTGTTCTTATGGTGGTTTTTGTTATTACAGTAAAATGGAAATATGAAAAACCTGATGTTCCAGTATAGAATCCATGCCACGTGCTTAAATTATTCCAGGAAATTTTTCTCGGCCACGAATATTTTAAGAAAATTCTCCCTTGCCTGCGGCTCGGCATAATTTTCAAAATATTCCTTGGCCTTGAAAAATTTCCGGAAATAAATTTAGCACTAGTGGTATTACAAGTGAATATTTTTGTACTAATCTGATTCTTAATCCTTGACGGGCGGGCAAGAGTACAAGGTATCCTCCTATACAGGGTGACCCACCATATTGGACACGGTCGGTAGCTGGATAACCATGTGGTTTTTAAAAAAGTAAATACTGAAACATATACAGGTCGTACAAGACCATAGTATAAAATTATTTTAGTCTATACAGGGTGTCTCAAAAAGTGTGACGTAAAAAGTTATATTTTTTTAAATAGAACACCCTATATTTTATGACGGTTTTAGATTCTACATAAAAAAGTAAATTAAGTTTGTTCATAGTACCAAGTGTCTAATTTTATTCGTTTTTGTGATATTTGATTTTTTGAAAAATGCAGAGGTAAAATTAAATTCATTTTACTTTAACACTTTTAACACTTTAAAGTTTAAAATATGTAACAAGATTAGAAAAAGTCTGCCATATCATACGTAGGTCAAATCAAGATCAAATATTGTACAGGGTGATCAAAAAATAATTTCAATTTTTCAGAAAATCAAATAGCCATATCTCTCTTATCTTAAATGGAACACCCTGTATTTTTTACGTCACATGATGACAAATAAAATACTCTTTTAAATGGTGTATAGGTTGCCTATACCTATCTTTTGTGCTTTTTTAGTAAAATCTGTTTTTACAAATTTTTAGTCCAAATGTTTATTTAAATTAAAGTTGGCTGTGACATAGCAGCCATTAATATTTTTTAAAGAAAATAACAACGACCATTTATTGCTTATTATTACTAGTGTTTCAGTCAGTTTAAAATAAATTTCAATCATTTTAAATAAAAACCCTTCTTCTACAACAACAAGATGATATAATACTGGTAGGATGTGGAAAAAATGGTTTACTTTAGTCTAGAGTTAATCCTGAAAAATATTCCAGGAGAAACCATCTGATAACCTTAATAGTTGCTTTAAAAAATTGACACTGTGATTATGGATAATGAAAGAAACGAGTTATAGGTCACAGAATGTCGTCATAATTGACCAGAGGCGTTATTAGGATTTTTAAAAACACAAGTTTTATCATTACCACATTCAGCTGAAATAAGTGTTATTGGAAGTAGCATTATAAGCAACTAATGATTTTTTTTCTGTGAATTTTAAAAATAGTGGCGGATAATACAAAATCTTTTAATTTTGTGCTTTTTTTCCAACAAATTTACATTTTGCAATAACGGCTTAGTAAATAGGCATAGCTGTATCACAGCCTACTTATATTTAAATAGACATTTGGAATAAAACTATGTTAAAACGGAATTTACCTAAAAGTATAAAAGATAGGTATAGGCAACCTATACACCATTTGAAAGAGCATTTGGTTTGTCATCATGTGGTGTAAAAAATATAGGGTGTTCCATTTAAAATAAGAGAGATATTGCTATTTGACTTTCTAAAAATTGAAATTATTTTTTGATAACCCCGAATAATCTATTATCTCGATATGACCTACGTATGATAAGGCAGACTTTTCCTAATCTTGTAACAAATTTTAAAGTTTAGGGAGTTTATATTATTAAAATAAAATTAATTTAATTGCACCCCTGCATTTTGAAAAAAATCAAATATCACAAAATCGAATAAAATTAGACACTTGGTACTATTAACAAACTTAAATTATTTTTTTATGTTGAATCTAAAACCGTCATAAAATATAGGGTGTTCCATTTAAAAAATATAACTTTGATACGTCACACTTTTTTGAGACATCCTGTATAGAGTAAAATAATTTTATACTGTGGCCTTATCCGACCTGTATATCTTTCAGTATTTACTTTTTTATAAACCCATCCAGCTACAGACCGTGTCGAATATGGTGGGCTACCCTGTATATTAACTTGGGGCGAAGTAGTAAATCCAGAAATCTCTTGGGCTCCTTCACAATAAGGCATTTTATGCGCTTTAGCAAAGTTATTTGGGTATTATCTATCATTCTATTAAATTGTCTCTTGTTAATGAAAATTAATAAAAATCTAAAATAGCAAACACAGTAATCTACTTTGAAAATAACCGTAATGTCTGTCAATTAGCAAAGGAATTTAATTCACATGCATCGGTTCAATAAAGAACCAGTATCGGGATTCTAACTCGTTATGAAAGACCAGAAAAGTCACCAGAATTGGTAATACTTGGTCGGTAATTTCTGTTAAAGTGGTTTTAACTTGGGCATTTTCACTCGTCATTTGTCATCGGCAGGAAAGAAAGAGTAGGGGAACGTGGGGTCCCGCCAACCAGATAATGACACTACGGAAAAAGGTGACCTGAGTAAAAATCTGCTTGATGTTGATTGTTGTTTTGTTTTAATAATGTACTAATTCCCATGTAAGAAAAAAAACAATATACATAATTCTAAAGTGATTCCATTTGTGTTTATTTATTTTGTTTTTATTTTAAAATTATATTTAAAATGTTTCAAAAATCAAAATGTGCTATGAATACTGTGACCACATTTTCAATCATAGAAAGCGGAGAAATGAAGTAGTAGGGATTTTTTTCTCTAAATTTTTTAAAAGAGCCAAAGAAAAGAAAAAAATTTTCCACCTTCGCTAAAATGTTTAATGGGCGAAGATAAAATAAAGTAAATCAGCCAAATCGCTCATTTAATTAATAAAGTTTATTTTTCATCTCCCAAATTTTTTGAAGAGCAAAAAAAGGTCTTTTCATTCGCAAAAACCTTTTTTTTTTTGTTTACACCTAGTCCCACCAAAAATCTGGACATTTCTAAAAATCGTCGGGACTCGGGATAGTCCTTCAAAAAACGGGACAATCCCGCCAAAATCGGGGCGTGTGGTTACTTTAGATATGAGTAGCAATAAACGCTTCTTGTTTTTCAGTTGTACCAGCTTTTGTTTTGGAGTAACGACATGTTAAAAATTTATTTTTATTACATTGGTGGGTTTGAGATTTTTAAGTTTAGGATTTTTAAAAACTGTTTAATATACCATACAGTGAGAACAGTGAGTCCTTCTCCTCTTTATTTTTTGAATGGGACAATATTAGAGATCAGAGGCCGTACTCCGTATCTCTCAAGAAATAAATTTCTTCTCTATTTTCTATGTCCTGTCTATTTCGAACTCCCTTACATCTTTCGGCTTGTTCCGCACTTACGAATGTATTTTGTTTAAACTTCAGCATATAGACGAAGTGTGAGCTCACTAATTATTTTTTCATTAAATCCATACAATTTTAAATCCCACTTAATCACAACTTTTTCTTATTGAAAGAGATTAATATAATATTATATATTATCCCGCAAATCTTGTCGCTGTTTTTGGTGAGGTAGCGTACCTTTGAGGGGCCCCGTATTACACTGAGTTAAGCCTCGTTTTCAGAACGACGTCGTGTCGCCAGCGACAATCCTCTCCGTCGTGTCGTTGTAGGGGAACAACATAATTATGCTCTGTCGCTGCGACAAGAACCGTGTCGCTGCAACACCATATTTGTCGCTGGCGACACGTTTTTAAAAATTCATACCAAATATCGCTGGCGACGAAAGAGTGGGGGAAGTGGGAAGTCTGTCAAAAAATCTTAGCTCCCATTGGTCCCCTCATTGTTGCTGGCGACACGACATACCTAGTTCTGAAAACAAGGCTTTAGGAGGCCGCAAAAAAGGTCCCTATTTTCAAAAAGCATTGTTTTTCTTAATTTAGAATTGCATTTTTGTTCCTATCAAAACAAAAGTGCTAAACTTTCCTTATTTGGGGGCCCCTAAAAGCCCTAAGGCCCCGTATCAATAATACGGCTGATACAGCGGTAGCTACGCCCCTGCTGTTTTCCCCTCTATAATTTTTATACAAAATAGAAAAAAGCTAGATACACTTTAATACAAAAAATAAACAATTTAAATCTGATAATTTAGTGGACTTGGACTAATTAAACTATGAGTAAATATGCCAAATAAATAAAACATATAAAACAATGCCAAGTAAAAAAACATATATATTTTAAGAAATAACAAATACATTTTTTATTAAGGGTGCAGTTTTCCACAAGAACCAAATGTTTTCAGGTCCAGTAGTCTATTATTTTTCCACCGCCGAAGATTTACGAACTATTTAAAAAGAATGATACAGAGTACAGACAAGAAATAGAAAAAACATTTCTTTCCTGCGTATTTCTTCTTCCTATCGAATTACAGAGTTCGGGAACAGGTCGTCGTTATCTAGTGCCAAGGGAGCACTTACAACTTCAAAGGCCATTTGATTCTCTACTTAACGCCACTTTGTTTTTAAAATTCTTCCTAGACGATCCAGACCTGGAATCCTTTGAAATTTGGTCTAAATTTGGTAAAAACAGTGCGGTTTTAATAAAATTGTGTAAAGTTTTTTAAAAAACTTTTAGAAATATTAAAAAGTAAAATTCATAATAGGAAAAAAGGAAATAATTGCATTATTTTATTAGTTGGTACCTCATATTGCCCCAACTTCTCCTACGACCGGTTTTATGGTGAGAAATATTAAGCAAATGACCGGCTTATCCTTTTTAGTAATGAAGTTCATTGACTGGCAAATATAATATTTAAATGTCAAATTTAAAAGTCCGAGTAATTAGTCAAGTTTTACGAAATATTATCTTATTTCAATTCCTTTTTTTCGAACAATTCGCGCATTTAGTTCTGACGTCACGACGCAGGCAAGGAATCCAAACAATAGATTTTTATTAATGGAATTCGCGATGAAAGTTAAAATAACGCGATTTATGTGAGTTTTTGTGTGTTCTAAAGTGTTTGTGAGTAGTGTGGGCTATTTGTGACACTGTGACTTTAAATTATCGTGATTATTTGTGATATTCATTCACCTAACCTAACTATGTGAACAAAAGTATAATTTTTACGAACTTCAATCGATGATATTAATGCTGAAAGGTTCCTCGTAATCCATTTTGATAAAACTAATATAAAATATCTTAAATAGTGCCACTAATGTAACAAAAATAAAAAATAAAGTTTATTTTCCATAGAAACCTTTGTTTGTTTTATGAGTGGCGAGGGGGTAGAGGGGTTTGTTTGGATTTCATTCAAAGCCTTAAAAATATACCTCTAGAGTCAGCCTTTATGGCAGTTGGAAAAAACGCATGAGAAAGAAATATGACAAGAGTATAATCTATCGCTTTTGGTCCTGCTGATCCCTATGATTATGCAGAGCTAAACTTTATTGCTTTTTAAGCATGCGATTGTTGCACAGCTAAGCCGAAAGACTGCCTCTAATAGGTATGTTCTTGAGGGTAAAAAACACGTCAATATCGTGTGACGTCACACTAAATGCGCGAATTAGTACAGCTTTTCCAGACAGACATATTTGTTTCGAATATAAATATCGAAAATTGACTATCTCTTTGTTTGACCTCCGGACAGTGCGGACGTGCGTAGAGGACTACAAAGTTCTTCCCAGAGTGGCGGTTAGAGGTGCCGTACGAACGTTTTTTACCTTCGGGGATCAAGGAAACATTCACGCTAAATTGACGGCTTCTTTCTTTTGGATCTAAGCTCTGTGAACGAAGATTCCTATAAGCTGATGGTATCTTGTTTGGTGGTGAATACGAGGTATTTCTCAAATGGGCGTGCCAGGGGCACTGTCAGTAGTGAAAGTGAAGGTTATACGTAACACCAGTAGCAGATCTTGGTTTGACAACCGACAATTTATGCATTGCATTGATTGTAGAATTATTATTGTTTTCTTTTTGGAATTTCTGGGAGCTACGAGCTCGATTATCCAGATTTTCCGCCAACGAAGCCTTAGAAAGCATAGTCCGGAAGAGGGAGAGTGGTGGATTGGACCTAAAGGGACCAAAACCAAGAAAAAAATAGAGAGAGAGAGAGAAATATCGAAAACGTAAGTGAAAATGATGCACAAAACGCGTTAGAGATTGATACACAAAAAGCGTTATAGTATAGGGGGTAGCAGCGTTTTCGAAAAGAATTTCAGGTCAGCTAATTTTTGGATATGTTGTTCTTCTTCCTCTTCTGGATAAACCCAGAGCTCAATTTAGATGGCCATACTTCCGAAACTAATTAAGTTAGATATACATAATGTGGTATTTTCTAAAAGGTCTTTGAAATATCTTTTTAATGGTGGTATAATATACAGGGTGCGTAATAAAATATATGCTTTTTCCCTGTATAATATCACCCATATCACCATTAAATAGGTTTTCAAAAGAGCTTTAAGAAAATACCACATTAAGTATATCGAACTTTATTAGTTCCCGAAATATGGCCATCCTAATCAGGCTATTCATGCAATTCTTCAAAGTATCATCATTTTGTAGTAGGTAAAGGTGTTTACTTTATATTCTGGGGTTTTAAAGTACTTGTCAAGAGCTTTAAAATTATGTGCCACAATGACCCTCTGCCATTTAATTTTTGTTTTCAAAATGGCGCCCAACTCTTAGTTTGACATTTATATGTGTCATTTTTTTGCCTAAAGTTTGGTTAATGTTGCCTTACTAAAGTCATCAAATTTTCATGAAAAAAATTAAATAGTTAGAAGGGAAGTCCTGACTTTAGACCAGCATTGTATATCCGTCTTTATTTTTTTTATTTTTTTTTATCTTTGGACAATCCACGAAGGCTGAAAGCCCAAATACTAACGTACCGTGGGTGTCTTAAGCAGGGTAAGAGGAAGTCTGTTAACACGGGACTTAAAAACTTGAAGATTTGGGGGAAGGAAAGACCTCCGCTGGCAGCAAGTTCCACAGTCTAGAAACTCTAGGGATAAAAGAACGAACGAAATGGAAAGTTCGGGGCCTGTCCAATTGAACTGTATGGAGATGCATACGCGCGGCACCACGAGTTTCTCTATTGGGAACTGCAAGAGGAGAGACTATACTGGACAATTCGTCGGAGCAGAAGCCGTAAAAGTATCTATAGAAGAGCGATAGATCTCCCACAGCTCGACGATGAGCAAGAGAATGAAGTCTTTGAGTAAGTAAAGGATCATTAATAAGACGAACAGTCCTTCTTTGAATGGCATCAAGAATGCTGAGGGTTGTAGGGGATGCCATTCCCTAGACATGAGAACAATATTCCAGAGAGGGTCGAATTTGGGACACATACAAAGTGTATAAATTGGAAGGAGAAAAATACTTTTTGGCTCGGAAAAGAAATCCAAGCTTTTTGAAGCCGCGTCTTTATGCTAATTATTGCACACTGCTTTATTGCATATGCTAAAAATTACAATTACAAACTTACTACTACACAAACGAACAGTCAATATACACAAAATATTTGCAAATATATACCTCAAGGTTGGATATTTATTTAAAATCGGCTTACAAAGACCCATTAATAAAGTTTTATCAATTCAGCAACATGGCATAAATGACTCACTGGTTTTATTGTGTAGGTAAATAATTAATGGCCACTTCTTGTTTAGATAGTCATAAATAACGTGTTAATTTATTTAAAGACGTTCTCTGGAGCTACAACATCATTATTTTCGAAAAAAGATACAAAACAGGATTTTGTGTCAGTGATGTAGGCAGTGGCGCAACTAGCCTCTGATTTTTTGGGGGGCTTAAGCCCCTGTATATACAGTATCTTTGCCGAAAAACACTAATGTACTTTAACACGTTAACTGCCACAATGCATAGGAAAATAATAGGCTTAGTGGGCCACACCAAAAAAGTATCTAAAATATATTTTAGTTATTTTTCAATGTTGTTTACTAAAGGTACTATACAGGATCAGTTAAATATCATAACATATAGGCAATGAGAGGAAAAAAAGCAATCTAACTAAATCCCGGCATGTAAACATGCGTAACTAATAGTGCTTGTTTTGTAATTCTATTGCTTGCCGATGAACCAAACAGCGTTGCTCATATTGTATATATATTTTTTTCATTTCTGCTCTTCTTTTTAGCTTTTTATTGTAAAAGCACGGAAGCAAGATGCACATTTGCTTTTATAACACGCACTTTACAGGGTGATTCAAAAATCGATCACAAAACTTAAGGGGGTGATTCTACTTGACAAAATAAGGGTAGAGCTTTAATAAATTTTTTCATAATGTCATTCGTTTTCAAGTTACAAGCCGTCAAAGTTCAATTTTTATTTTGGTTTTTCGCCATATTCCATTTATTTTTCAACCAATCCAGTTGATATTTGGCACACAAATCGAGCTTTGCAGATTATAAAATTTTAGGACAAAAGTACTTTTTTAAATACCGCCAGAGGGCACTTTACTTAAAACTTAAAATTTATTTACATCATAACTTTTTAATTTTGACAGATATCGCAAAGCTGGTGGCGCCATTTTATAGACAATCAAAAACTTAAAATGTAAGATACTCTTTATTAAAGTGGATAAACCCCACCGTTTCGGCACCTTTAAAACACCTAAGAATTCACACCCTGAAATATTAGCATCTGATTCTAAAACACTCTGTATAATTTCCTTCTTTTTAAAAGTAGAGAAATAAAAGAGTTAAAGTCGTTGAAATCAAATAGGATAAATTATCAAAACACAAACAAAATACCGCTACTCGTTTTGATTACAAAAAACTCTTTATCATACCGCTTTATCTATCAGCGCAGAAACGCCGACCTATTATAGGTATACACACAACTAATTTTGCAATTCGCAGGTATTGGCTAAACCTTGACACGCCATTTTTAATTGACTCGCGGCTTAAGCCTAGTTCATAAGCTTGCGAAATGCGATGTGCGAATTGCGAATCGTGTTCCTGATTGGTCGATTTGTAACGAATCATTCGAAAATCGTTACAAATTGACCAATCAGAACAAGTTTCACAATTCGCAAATCGCATTTCGCAAGCTTATAAACTAAGCTTTACTAAACATTTTTAACAAACTTTTCAAATCCACGTCGATTCCAAAATTTTATTCCACCGTTTTCGGCGCCTTTTTGCGCTGAGAGTAGGCAAAGCGGCGATGTATGATAATAGTTATTTATTAGATAAGTGAGTTATATTACATATAAGTCGCGCAAGAAAAGTTTAACTCTCGAGCCCGAAGGGCGAGAGAGGTAATTTTCTTAAGTGACTTATATGTAATAACTCACGTGTCTAATACAAAATTTTATCCAACACTTTCGTATAAATCGTTTTTAATATCGAAAATAATTTGAAAACGTCATCCATTATTTGTTACTTGTCATTGTCAACACCAGCAACAAAATTTTGTATTGTCTATAATTCACTAGTGAGCTAAAGGGTACTTTAGCTCACTAGTGACTTATAGTACACTTTATATCCTCAAAATCTGATCAATTATGTAGATATTATATGTAAGTGTTGGATAAAGGGTTTTTTTGTAATAAAAACGAGTGGCGTTATTTTGTTTTTGTTTTACCCATCTATTATTGAGCTGTAATACCTTAGAAACGGAATATGTTATGGTAGCAATAATACCTGCTATCACACCTAGGGCATTATAAGCGGGCATTATGATAATGTCCGCTTATAATGCCCTAATGCGCTAATATGGAAATTTTATTGCTTATCCAATTTTATTTCTCTCACAATAAAGATCAAGTTTATACAAAAATAATTTTTCTTTAAACAATACTAAAAATTAAACTTTATTTCAAAAATAAAAATTACAATTTTGAAATGTCCCGGAAAATGTAGCTGATCCCACTATAGAATGGTCGGTGTTTTTGTGATGGTAGCAGCGGTGGTAGCACTATATTTGTTCTCCTTCCAAAATTTTAGACTTCTTCGGGAAAGATATGAGACGATGGTATTGCGAAATGTCTATATTTTCATAGACCATCAACGTAGATCTTAGGGTGGAATACTTGGTCCAGAGAGAGTTCGGACTGTATTTTTCCGACTAAAAATAATAAAGTTTGTTAAACATATGTATAAAAATAAAATCAATAACTTTCCAGTTCCTGAAAATATGCCATTAAAACGGTTTCGCTTATTTGAAGAATTGCGTTCGCATCTTTCCAAATACCAAATATGCCATACTCCCGATCATACTGTTGCCTTGATTTAACTGGCAAAAGATTTTCGGTCGCTTTTATGGCCTTTTCTCTTATATTTTGTGGAATTTCTTCCATTTTGAGCAAATCGTTAAATAAAAAATGCCAACTGACTAACTGATAGAAACATCAAAGTCAAACTTAACACCAGTCATTATCCACTTACGTATTTCGGTACAGGTGCAACTTATTTTTATATTGCTAATAAATAATGTAATTAGTCATTGAAAAACTCTTTTTGGGTAAAACATAAAGCATTGTATGCACCACGGGCTTTACTGGACTATAATGCCCATCAGGTCGAAATCTAGCCCTCCGGTCAGAGGCTCTCGGGCTATTTCGACCTTCAGGGCATTATTATCCTAGTAACGCCCTTGATACATAAATAGCTATTAAGTTTTTTAAATTTCTTTATTTTGCTTTATTTAACTACTAAAATCGAAAATACATAATGGAAATAGCCTATTCGACGCGCGTTTTTCGTGTTGCGTCGTTAAGATCATAAAACCTGCTACTTTTAAAACGTCAGATGGTTATGGTATAACAAAATTGTATAATGGTAGAACCTGATCTATCTTAACCGCTACAAATTATTTTCCACATGGTCGGCCCAAGTATTTTCCTAAGCTGAGCTAAACATACGTGAAGGAAATAATTCCTTAACGGTTGATAGTTGCCTTGTAAGACATGGTAACATATTGCATAGAGCAAATATTTAAAGTGGAAAGAAGGTCATTTTTTAAACTATGTAGGTATACCCAGTATCGGTCTTATAGAAGCGATATTTAAGGGGTGAGATACCTGTGAAATGTTGATTTTTTTCTTAGTATGTTGGTATAGTTTTTTAAAAAATGTCACTAAAATTTTAGAACTATTAAGACTATAGTTTTAAATTGGCGGGCACGATAACTTAAAAAGGTATCGACCGATCGTCCTAAAATTTTGCACACATCTATTTTACAATAGTTCTTTCTATGTTAACCTACAAAATTCCGAAAATTTTTTGAAGTAATAATTTTTTTTTAAGCAAAAACGATGGAAAAATTGTGCCAAAAAGTCATTTTATTTTTTCAAGCATTTGTTTTTCGCGAATTTATTTTTTTTATTCCCTTTGGGTTTGATAAGTAAAAAGTATAAGACAAACTCAAAGTCTGGGTTTCAGTCAACTAACATATATTTTTAAGACAAACGTTACACGTGTTTCGCCCTCTCGAGCATCATCAGACCTACAATAAATAGAAAAAAACCTAATATATGCCAATAAAACAAATAAACTTAAATTACCTTTGAAACAATAAGACATTATCTAAACATTATATAATTTAAAACACAGCACACTACATATTAAAATGACAACAATGAATGAGGTTAGATCCACGGGCAAAAAATTATAAAATAAAACAAAAATTAAAATGTTTTACGCCAACCGGGTTCGAACCAACAACCTTAAGATTTCAAGTCCGAACCTCTACCATTAAACCATCAAAACTTACGAATTACCAGTCTTGTAAGTTATTAAAGACTAAATTTGGTTCGAAATTGAAAACGTCATTGACGAACTTTAAGACTGGGCTTTTCTTAGCTCTGGTTATTTCGTTCTTATTGTTTCAAAGGTAATTTAAGTTTATTTGTTTTATTGGCATATATTAGGTTTTTTCTATTTATTGTAGGTCTGATGATGCTAGAGAGGGCGAAACACGTGTAACGTTTGTCTTAAAAATATATGTTATTTGACTGAGACCCAGACTTCGAGTTTGTCTTATACTTTTTACTTATCATATTAAGAGGTCTCTTTGAGAAAAATGGACGACTTTTTCCCCTTTGGGTTTACCGACAAATTATATCATTAATGAACCTAAAAAAAATAGTTTTTTGATTTTTAAATCACTAGAACCGATACTAGAGTGCCCGCCGATTAAGAAGTCTCTTTCCGACTTTAGTAGAAGAATTTAGCATTCAGCTAAATAATTAAAATGAAAAAAAATCTTCTAATATTTTAATATTTGAGTAAACTACATACCAATTCTTGAAAATATTAAATGACTTTTTCTTAAAAAAAAAACAATTTTAAGCCTTTACAGGTATCTCCCCTTAATATGAAGCCTTTAAAATTAAATTTAATTAAATCAAAGATATTAAAAAAAATAAACCAAACATATAAAAACCCCAGTGGCGGCTGGTGCTAAAGGGCACAAGGAAGCGTGCCTACCCTTCAAATAAACAAAAAGAACGATTTTGTTAAAAAGAATGTAATGTTAGATATTTACTATAATCCCAAAAAACACTTTTAAATTATCTGCTCAAAACTTACTTCTTAATGCTCTACTTAAAACTAACCTCTAAATTACTCTAACGCAACGTCTAAATATCAAAACTTTTTCCCAAGCCGGGGCATAAACGAAACGAATGAAGTTATGTACATGTACTAGAACGCGTTAATTGTACCTGCTTTGTCTTATTTATTTTGTTCAGCGACTTACGTATTCTTTCACAGCCTTCTTAAACTATAAGCCATGAAATAAGAAAGGCAACGTTGCAAACAACACTGTACAGTAGGAATATTGAAATGTGTTCCTAATAAATACATGCTAAATATAATTAATTTTTAAGTGTTTTTAACAAAATATAGGTATTATTTTTTTTTAGGATGTTTTAAACAACATATAGGTATAATGTGTCTGCAAAACTTATAAGAAACTTTTCTGCTTTATACAAATTTGTTGGTAAGGATTTAAAAATTTCAAACTGCTATGATGTTTTCTATCCCGCTTTATGCATTTTTGGCGAACAGACCAATGTAGCTTTTTAGAATTAAGTAAACATTTATTATTTAGAAATATTTGCAATACTTAAAATGAATTAAAAGCATGTGTGTTTAGTTATAAATATAAAAGCCTAATTCGTATTACATAAGATGCGCTTTAAAATAACAAACGCTTTAAATTAGGTTTTTCACTGTATTTACCCTAACACCACCAGGTAAATAACTTTCAGAATATCTATATAAATAATATTTTTAGTAAACTTACCAGTATATTTATGCGCATTAGTTGATATAGTCCTTAGAATATTGCTTGGGGTAAATAATTGTTTTTGGTGCACTATACACACTATCGATATCAAATTAAACCAATTTTTTAAAAACACACTTAGTTAATTAGTAGCCCATAAAATATATTTGTCCATTTACCAAATTGGTACTACTTTTACTTTTAATAAAAAAAAAACACTTATCCGGTCAATAGCGCACAACCAGGCTTTTCCAATTTCATCGTTTATGGGGAAATTAAATGTTCTTTAATAACCCTCTGTTTTAATGTATCTGGGTTAATTCGTTTTGCATTCCGAAACGCAACACGTTCGTGGCATAATGTACGCCGTACGCACCAACTATACACGCACATTTAAACGTAAAAACAACGAATATCATCTTGGCACTGGTCCTTTTGTTAAAATTTAAAAATGAATTACTTATTTTTTTATATATATAATAAATATACGCAACGATTTACTTTTAAAAACAGAAAAAACCTTTTAAGCAATCGTTTAAACTTGTTTCTGTTTACTTCTAAACTTTACTTGACATTCCTACTGTGCTGTGATGCCAGATTTCTCCTTTACGGCTCGTAGTTTAAGAAGGCTGTGATTTTTACTTTAACAAACTCAAAAATAGTATAGTGCATGGGCACAAATTTCATGTGTCCAGTAGAGTTATAGTAGCAATATTTATTTTTGATTATGATTATATGGTGTAAATAAATCGTTGATTATACGTTTATATTTAACAAGCATAGTTAACTGGTGCGTATGTTGAGAGTTACGTTATGTGATATGTGATAATTAGATAATTTGGAAATGGACCAACAACTGGAAATAAATGCAGCGCAGTTTCAACTACAAGATAATTTGCCTTTTGAACAGAAACTTTTAATTAAACCAAATACAAATGTAGTTTCACTATAGACACCCAGAACAATGCTAAATTTTTGGTCATCAGCTTGGACGCTCGCTTCGTGGAATTTATGAAGCGGGTATCCATCGAGTTCACACGTAAACAGTACGTATAATTTGCCGCTTCATAAATTCAGCCATGCCAGCGTCCAAGGAATGACCAACAATTTAACATTGTTCTGGGAGTCTATAGTGAAACTACAATTGTCTTTGATTAAACAAAAAGGAAGACCTACTCCCGATCTTCAAATTAATTGTTCATCTGCTAGTAAAACTAGGAAATATAACAAAGTTTTTAATAAGAACATTTATAAAAAACATGACTGGATTAGTGGGTGTACGGTCATAAATAAAGTGTTCTGCAGTAAAAAAAATAGGCAAATGGACTTTCTTTCTAAAAAGAGGGTAAGTTATTATTATTATATCTTTTTTGCTTTTGCACTCCCACTGAAAAATGTCACGAGCCGTCGCTGAAAAACCCGGCACCCACCTCATGTCTTAAGTCTTTTTTGCAATTCCTATAAGTTCAGGTGTTGCTCCGTCGAGCGGGACATAGGGAATCCCATGTAAATTTTGAAGTAGTCAAATATTGGCACCCCTAATTATTTTAGAAAAAATGCTATTGGGACTTGGGATTGAGAAGAGCACAGTAAGTTCCACCCAAAATGAAAATTTGAGCATTTTTCAACCAACCAGTAAAGAGTAAACTGCTTAATACTTCTGCAACGTAGTATCTCATTATGCACCCTGTACTCTAGAAATCAACAATAAAAACACCATATCGATTTATTAGTGACAATTTAGATCATTAATTTATAATGTCATTGCCGAAACTGAACAATTTTATACGGGAATTTCAAAAGAATCCTCGCATTTCATTTTAGTTTACAGCTAATTCCAACACATGCACTCACAGTTACGCAAGACAATAAAACAATTTTTTTACATTTAGAAGTCAATTTATGACGAAAATATCAGGATTTAATCAAATGCTCAAATATTCTTCCATTAACTGCCAGACAATAACCCAAACGATTATAAAACTCATTTCTTACGTTGGCTAGTTGGTACATCGATATTCTGGCACATTCAGCGGAAATAGCATTCCTTAGCTGGACATATTTTTTATTGGTAGCTTAGTTTTTAAATGTCCCCATAGAAAAAATCGTTTGGCGAAAGATCACGTCGATTTTCTTCACATTTGCAATTATTGATTACTGTGATAGTAGTTTTAAATTTTTTATCGTCCGTTCTATTGTCGATTTACTTAGTATTGGCCTATTGGGAAAATAGGCTGCAAACATGTCCGCTACTCTTCGATAACTATTTCCCTGGTAAAACCATTTTATAATAGTGATTTTTTCTTGATTTAAGTAGTTCATTATTTAAGAATGATGTGACATTGATCTGACAACTTGAGAGTAAGAGGTTAAATAATTTTTCTAGTATTTTATTATAAACTTCTAATAATACAAGGCGGGTAAGAAGATGGGAGATTCGTAACTTATTTTATCATTTACCTCTTAGCTCGCGGACTGAGAAGAGCTGAAATTTGTACACTGGGTACACCTTTTCGTGCTCTTTAAAAATCCTAATTATATTTTTTCTAAAATAATTAGGGGAGCCAATATTGGACCACTTCAAAATTTATATGGGATTCCCTATGTCCCGCTCGACGGAGCAACACCCGGTATATATCTCATTTTGTTTGAGGAATATAAACATAACAGACAGCAGAGCTATAGACGGACATAAAAACTTATTGATTTTATAATTTAGAGATCCAAAAACGTTAATATTAAAAAAAAAAATGGGAGGTTTCAATATTTTGCTTATAGCAACGAAAGTAAAATTTAAGCGCAATTTCACATTCTATAAAGATTTAAAAAATTAAATGCACAATTTAGTTTTTAACCTTTAAATTTTAATTAAATTTTTAAATTTTACCTCTACTGAAAACACGCAACCCAAAGTGCTGAGTTGACCTTTCAGGAAAATACGAACAAACGAGGAAACAAGAGCTGCTACAAGATTTTAAAAAATGGCTTAATATTCAATAATGAGGGTATTAATTTTCTTTAAATGATTTTTTTGTATAGTCGTGGCTTTAAAGTTATTTTAAACTTAGTGTTGGACTTTTTAAACTTAGTTTTGGACTTAATTAAGCTTAGTTCTTTATTATCGAAAGTTTTCTTAATTGTATTTAAACAAAAACCTATTATTTTAACATTAAATATCTACCTTTATTTACGTGTATGTAGTTCCGGAAAAAACTCAATCATTTCTTACCAATCACACAATCACAGTAATTTTATGGAAAGCCACATTTAACTACCTGTAAATAGAGATATTTTTTTCCCAAAACAAAAAAAAATTAAAGATTATAGGCATTTTTCTTAATGACCGGATTATAGTTTTTCTTGGAGGGTTACATTGCCCCCTTTGGTCAAAACTTAGATGTCAGTTGGAGTAGGAGTAAAATACTTATAATAAAAAAACATTGTTTCAGTATATTATTGAATATTTAAAAGGAAATAAATTGATTAATTAATTCTGCAAAGATTTTTAAAATTTGTTATTAATTAAGTTAAAATGCACCATTAAATTTAATATAACTAATCTCAGTGCCACGACTACATCACTCAGAGGATTTAGGATCAGCCGATACCAATTTTCTCTTTAATAAATCTCGCCGGATGGACCTTTATTCTTTTACCCATGAAAGTGCTTGTAATGAGCTTGTTTTTGAACCGTTTAACATTTAGGAATATTAATTATCATTTTCACTTTCGTGAAATAAAACACATGTTTACGGTGTCCATGTGGATTACTACTTATATTTTTGATTTATAACCGGGCAGTTAAGGGCAGTGCAATTATGGGATATTTAATTAACGAATTATCTGATTTTAGATTAATTTTCTATTTATGTATACAGGGTGATTCAAAATCGATTACGAAAGTTCTCTCTCTCTCTCTATTTATTTTTCTTGGTTTTGGTCCCTTCAGGTCCAATCCACCACTCTCCCCTTCCGGACTATGCTTTCCAGGGCTTCGTCGGCGGAAAATCTGGATAATCGAGCTCGTAGCTCCCAGAAATTCCAAAAGAAAACAAAAATAATTCTACAATCGATGTAATGCATAAATTGTCGGCTGTCAAACCAAGACCTGCTACTGGTGTTACGTATAACCTTCACTTTCACTACTGACAGTTCCCATGGCACGCCCATCTATTTCCCGCCATTTGAGAAATACCTCATGTTCACCACCAAACAGGATACCATCAGCTTATAGGAATCTTCGCTCACAGCGCTTAGATCTAGAAGAAAGCCGTCAATTAAGCGTGAATCTTTCCTTGGTCCCCGAAGGTAAAAAACGTCCGTACGGCACCTCTAACCGCCACTCCGGGAAGAACTTTGTAGTCCTCTACGCACGTCCGCACTGTCCGGAGGTCAAACAAAGAGTCGATTACGAAAGTTAAGGCGGTGGTTGTTTATAATAAAATAATGGTACAGCCATCCAGCTTTATATGGTAATGCACACTTAATTAACATCCTGTATATTATTTTTATATGCTTTATTGAACTCTGTGTAGAATGATTCCAAGAATATTTGCCGGTTTTAACAGCTTCAGGCGCAGCATTGCCTTGGATTTTGTTCTTCGATAAAGACCAATCAAAACTACCTAACTTATTTTGATTTTTGACAGTCATCTCATCGCCAGTGGACATATATATTTTTATTTGTATATTTAAAGCTTGTTGTCTTGTTTTCTTACTTCTAAAGTTGTAGATAAAAAAATAAATCTATAATTAGTTAAATTTAGATAAAACGAGAAGATTTCCACGTCCACAGAACAAATCTAATTGCATTTTTTGGTTTTTGGTATACTCTACAAGGTCAAGGAAAAAGTACTCAAAACGCCTTGTTAGCATTTCTTTGTATTATTTAGTTTGTTAGGCGATGATGCCAAGGCGGTGTCCCATTTTTTCTGATATGTGATGCGTTGTTTTTGAAAGTGCCTTTTTTAGCCAAGACGCAAAACGAAAATCGCGTAATTTCTACAAATATTTTTCGCCAAATTGAATCAAGATACCCATTTTTATCAGCTGACTGACCGAAGTGCAACACTGTGCTTCTAAGGCTGGTTTATAAATCAAAATGTTATTTTAGTATTAGTTTTAGCACAAGATTTAAGAATATATATTTAAATTGACATGATTAAATATTTAATTTAATTTTTTAGTCTTAAGAACTAACCTAAAAATTCTCCAAAGTTAAAAACCTATTCCAAAAATAATTAGTAAACAGTGAAAAACATGACCAACTTTAAAACAATAATAAAAGTAAAAAATAAAAAAAAGAAGTCGTGTAATACCATATTATGATATTACAGATATCTCTGGTAAAGATATCTCTTTCGCAGGATATTAATTTAATATGGGATTGGGGCGCCAAAAATCGTCAATTTTAATGCATCCAAAACACAGTCATGTACCTTGTCGCGAAACGACTCATCAAATACTCATCCTCTACTTATGAGCGGCCAAGTTTTACAGAGCAAAGACACCTTCAATCTTGTGGGCGTCACATTTGAAAGTAACCTTAACTGGCATAAACACATTGTATCTATAGCCACCACAGCTTCAAAAACGCTTGGATTTCTCTTTCGAGCCAAAAAGTATTTTTCCGCTTCTAATTTATACACTTTATATGTGTCCCAAATCCGACCTCCCTTGAAATATTGTTCTTATATCTGGGGCATGGCGTCCCCAACAACCCTAAGCATTCTTGATTCTATTCAAAGAAGAGCTATTCATCTTATTAATGATCCTTCACTTACGGAAAGGCTTCCCTCTCTTGTCCATCGTCGGGCTGTGGGGGATTTATGGCTTTTTATAGGTACTTCCATGGCTTCTGCTCTGGAGAATTGTCCAGTATAGTTCCTCCACTCACGGTTCCCAACAGAGAAACTCGTGGTTCCGCGCGTATGCATCCCTATACGGTCCAACTGGACAGGCCCCGACTTCTCACTTTGTTCGTTCTTTTATCCCTAGAGTTTCTAGACTGTGAAACCTACTGCCGGCGGAGGTCTTTCCTTCCCCCAAATCTTCAAGTTTTTAAGTCCCGTGTCAACAAACTCCCTCTTACCTTGCTTAAGACACCCACGGTACGTTAGTATTTAGGCTTTTAGCCTTCGCGGTTTGTCCAAAGATAAAAAAATATATTAAAGTATAAAAAGCTTTTGTTTATTTAGTTATTAACATTTAGTAGTGTAGCACATACAGGGTGGCCATTTGAAAACGAAACAGAGCTAATTTTGGGCACACCAGGTCATTTAAGGAAAAACGCTCGGCCCCGTCAATTTTTATTATTGGAGGGAAACATTTTTGGTACTTTTACCCCCTGAATTGCAACCCTATAGCGGGGATAAGACTTATACCCAAAATCTTTAATGGAAAGAGGGTCAAGTGATATCTTATTTTAAAGGTATTTGGATCCTGATTACAACTGCCAAGTTTGAAGTATCTGCTATTATTTTCAGTGATACGACAGGTTGTCAAAATATCCATTTGAAAACTAAACAGTGCCAATTTTGGGAACTACAAGTCATTTAAAGAAAAACGGTAGGACATGTCAATTTTTGATTTTATGGCAAACATTTTTGTTACTTTTACCCCCTGAATTGCAACCCTTAAGCGGGGGTAAGACTTACCCCCAAAATCTTAAATGGAAAGAGAGGTCAAGTGATATCTTATTTTGAAGGTCTCTTTACCCTGGCAGTTGTAGCCAAATTTGATCCATCTTTCCCTTTAAAATTTTGGGGGTAAGTCTAACCCCTGCTATAGGGTTGAAATTCAGGGGTGAAAGTGACAAAAAAATGTTTCCCTAAAACCAAAAATTGACGGATCCGAGCGTTTTTCTTTAAATTACTGGTGTGCCCAAAATAAGCTCTGTTTCGTTTTCAAATGGCCACCCTGTATGTTATTACACGACTTCTTTTTTAATTATTATTATTTTTTACTTTTTAGAAAGTTTTATTATTGTTTTGAAGTCAGTTTTAGATCCAGAAGAAAGATGCCGTCTGCAGCGTGAATCTTTCCTTGATCCCCGAAGGTAAAAAACGTTCGTACGACACCTCTAGCCGCCACTCCGGGAAGAACTTTGTAGTCCTCTACGCACGTCCGCACTGTCCGGAGATCAAACAAAGAGTGATCATTACCTCTTTTCGTTCGGTGAAAAGGTTAATTTTGGTCCAAGGTTGTCGATTTTGAATACGCCTTTTTATTAACGAGCATGTTCCCTACCTAGAGGCAGCTTTGCCGCACAAACAACGTTCGGCAGAAAGAAAAATAGGTTTAGTTCCTTTCTCTCTCGTGATCCTGAATTGGTTGTTTTATGGGACCACCGCGGAACTACATTCTTTTAAATAAAAAAATAAAGAGATTAAAAATACTTTTTAAAATCGGTTCACAAACGGCGGAATAATGGCGTAGCATACACATAAAAAAAAAGATACAGGCGAATTGAGAACGTCCTCGTTTTTGAAGTCGGTTAAAAATAATAATTGGCTATGTACCATAAAAGGTTAAAACCAGTTACCCATTTTTATTCAAGTTTAATTACTTTTTTTATGTAGATAAACAATGCGGCAAAAATGGCTAAATTTCTTTTATTTTTATTTATTAGTCATTTATATAGAGAGTACAGGGAAGCAGTACCATCCTGTATGGCGGACAAGTTGAAAAATTATTCACAGTGATCAGTGGGAAGATTTTAGTATTTCTTTCCTTTTTTATTTTGTATCTATCTGTCCTTTTTCATTTTGTATCCCACTCTAATAATTCATGGTTAATGTGGCGCCATCTTAAGTTGCTCTTTTCCGATGTACACTTTGTACACTCCTCCCCTCTACCATACATAGACTACGTTTATATCGAATAGTTGAAGCTGGCTTGAAAACAAAGCCGCTTTGAAGTGATTTCCAAGTTTACGTGTTTATTTCGGTGGCTTGTGAGTCGATTAAACATCGAGGTCAAGCACATTTCAGGCCATCTTCGTACGCATGCGGCAGTTTTGCATCCAACTTCACAGTAGACATCAAAGGTAAAACAAACCTCACTTTTTATTTCGTCCCGTTTTGTGTGCTGTTATTGGTGTGGGCGTGTTTTTAAGTTTTTTCACCTGTTTTTTAACCTATATTTTTATAAAAATGTCAAAATCATATATGAAATTGACACTGATGACGTTCGAGGAAGCATTTATCTGAAGTTAGGTAGTTATTAAACCCGCTTGAATCGTTTATACCGTGTTTCACCACTGCGCATCCCATTTTGCGGGAACGGCATGGGCGCCGCCATATTTACCCCTATTTTCCTGGATTTGTCAAAAGTAATTTACACTAACCTTATTTTCACTATATTCCGCCTTCTTTTTGCACAAAATTTTTATAAAACACTAAATTGCCACACAATATTTTATAAACACCTTTTAAAAAACCTGTTTTTATTTATTTTACACGTTTTTTCATTAAATTGAAAATAATTTACCCATAAATGCTGCAACCATAAATACAATATGTAGATGTATTTATGGTTGCATACCGAGTTTGTTTAAAGTAAAGCTTTTGAATTAATATAATTAATAATAAAAAATGTTTTTAAAGGGGTTTTTGATGTTAAATGAAATATTGTGTGCCATTTTAGTATTATAATATGAATTTTGTGCAAAAGAAGGAAAATATTGTGAAAATAACAGATGACAAATGACAAGTAGTGGACATCCATGGCGGCGCCCGGTATTTGCCTTCTCGCGCATAATCGGCTTCAGTGAAGTCAACCCTACTTATTTTCAGGCTTGACTTGAACGATTCAAGCCACTTTCAAACGCGTTTATATCGCTATATTTAAGCCACTTTTAAAAACCGCTTCAACTCAAGCTAGCTTCAACTATTTGATATAAACGTAGTGATAGTCATTTACAAGAAATGACTAATTGTAAGAAAAATACCAGGATGTACTTTTTTCAATCATTTTAAGTGCGTTTACGAAACATTTTTAACTTGCTACCGGAAATTTATATGGACAAAGCTAATGACACTTCATACCAAGTTCAAAATCATAATGTTCCACAAGGTCAATGTAAACATAAGCTCAAGTTATGAATGGAAAATTACAAAAACCTTTTATAAAGGCGGAAACAGTTCCCATGAAATGTTTGAGTGTTTGTACCTACTCCATGTTCTCGTTAAAATAATGAGAGTTATTGACAAAATAACAACCTAAACTACTGTTTTAGTACCCTACGTGACCGGTGTACAAACAGAAATCTTTTCACACTCTGACGGCTTTAAACTGACGTTGCGTCATTTGAGCTATTCATCAAAAATAATTACTCAGACTGAGAAAATGTAAGCGCTGTTAAAAATTTGAACTTTGGTCGTAAAAAAGTATAAAAGTGAAAAATGTCGGGCAGAATGAAGAGTTATACCGGGGATGGGTAGTAATTAAATCTTTTGAAGTATCGTTAAGGTCGAATCTCACTTAACATCCCTTTTACCTCCCATATACTTTTCAGGTCATGGCCGGTAATATTTCTTCCGGAAGTTTAACTTTCACATTGTACAATGAGATACTTTAATATAACTTATTACCCCGAGATCAAAGAATTGTGATGTTTAAAATTAATAATGTTTAAAATTATTATTTAACGCTAAAATAAACGAAAATTAATGATAAGGGAGCACAAGAGGAGGATTTTGGAATTTACTACTGAGTGGCAGATTAATATACCGGAGGATACCTTGTACCTGGTTAAGTACCTCCACCAAATATGAGCCCCGTATACAGGGCCGATCAAAAGAACAAAAATATATCCATCACATCATGGGCTCGCCTACCATAAAGAATTATTTTAATCGGAGAAAAATTAGGATGTACAACTTGTAAGAATAGCATATTTCCGGACCCTTGGTACTTTACCATCATCCATAAATATGTTACACAATGTACTTAATTACACGTAAATCATATAAGGTATGCCCACTATCCGTAAGGTTAATATGTGACGGGTATGGAAAGTAAACGGGACGTCTAGTCAAAATCGACTGTTGGACTTGCTTCAGTTGCCAAAAATTTTTTGAGAAGCAAAAAGAGGTTATTATACACGCCCCTGGTGTCTGCAAAAAAATGCTGCTATAAATTATTTACCAAAAATACAACAATCTAATGCACTTTAGATTTGTCGTAAAGTTAATCTATTAGGGTTAACAGGGAGTCAAAATTTTCATTTTAATATTTTTTATTTATTACCTTAATTTTTAGAAAAATTTTTGACCAACGAAAATTGCGTTAAGTCCGTTTTACAGTCGGCAAGTTCTCTCTGCAATTTTGTTGCAGACTGTCTTTCAAGAATAAACTTGCTGCAAGTTTATTGCAGATTCGTTTTACAGTCGGCAATTCGTTTTTAATATTGCAAAAATAGGGCAAGGTACCAACGTGCAAAAATGTGAAAATAAAGTTAAAACCTATCCTAGCTATTGACCGGTATTTAGAATAGCTGTCAAAAATTAAAAAAATCGAACGAAAAAGAGCCATCGCGGCTACAATTTGCCTCATTATTGCTGCCGCTACCCTCCTGGGGGATGAAAATCCAAGAAAAAATCAAGAAGGTGGTGGTCACTCAACTAGTAACTTTGGGTGGGGTTGGTACCACTAAAATAACCAAATTTTTTCCAGACTTGCAGTTGCAACTGCAAGAAAAATCGGTCCAACTGGTAAAGTTGCAAGTCTCAATAAAGTTGCAGAATACGCTGCCAAAAATCAGCTGTTCGCGTACTGCGCATGCCTACCACAAGTTTCTTGCAAGTTGCAGAAAGAATTTGCCGACTGTAAAACGGACTTTAGATCATTATATTTTCGTGCAAGAAATTTTTTGTACAGGCCTTTTAGAGAAAAAACCTCCTCTAGCAGATAAATGTGACAATACACCTATTATTAAAAAAAAAATATTTATAAAAAACTGAAACCAAAATACAGTTTTATTACCTCGTAGCTTCGAAATCATGCACTTTTGAACAAAGTTAGGTAATCATATTTTTAGGAATTTGTGGTAGCCTTATTTCGCACCTTTAAGAGACATCTTGTAGGTATAAAACGCTTCTGTTATTCATTTTTTAAATTAATTTAAATATCAAATAAAAAAAGTAACACCACAACTTAACATAATAAACTTTGTGTGCCCTATTTTTAAGCTGAGAAACATTGTGTTTTCATAGAATTTTTAGGAGGAAACAAGGTTGCCAGAGATGCATATCACAACTATTTAAATTAACTTGGTCTAGGAATGTGTAAGGGGCAAGTAAAAAGACACAAAAGACTTTTACTAATTTATTTTTATGACCATAGTTATTATAATGAAACACCTGCTTTATAATGAGTACAGAAAAATGCACCTAAATTTTCTGTTACAAAACATAAGAGAGACATTTTGCACCTCTTAAAATAACAGACGTTTTTTGGCCTCCTTATGGTTATCGTTATTAAACATAACGATTACGGCAGCAGTTTTAGACAGAGATTTTGCAGCCTCTTGCACTTTCGACACATAACCTTATTTTTGCCTGTGGTTCACCGATTTTAAAGTTAACAAAAATCAGTATTTACTTTTATTCTTAATAAGATTTAAATTGATATTTAAATATATGCAAACACTTCTGTTGATTTCGTTTTTTAAAGTAGATGCAAACAATACAGTATAAGCAAAACACAAAAAGTAAGGTTAGGTTTGGTAGTAGAATAAAAAGCAAGTGTGCCAGATTGTAACATCTATATTAATTACTGATTTAGAATATCCGTAAAAGTGCAAGTCCGTTTTAATTTCTTAACCCTATTTGATTTTTATTACTGCTATAGATTTTTCGCTAATTAGAGCCTATGTTTAAATAATATTTTAATTAATACGGCATTAAAATTTTAATCTTTTAAATAATTGATATTAAAATTTCTACAATCCGGCAACCACGCAGTTTAACAATAACGATAACGATAAGCTCTTCGGTATTCACCCGCAATTAAAGGAGTCCGGTATGGTTAATAACGATAACTGATCATGTTTGTGTTACTGCGTAGTCTCAGAATAACGTTAACCACAATGGAATTGCAAAATAACGGGTGCAAAATGTCTCTAATGTTTTTCAAGTTTTTACGTACCCTTACAATATTTTCTCTTCGTAAATCTTATGGTCCATGAGCCAGCGACAGATTTTCGTGACCAATTTCCTCTCAGTCCATAACTTGTAAAATCCTTCAAGATGGGTGTACATGAATCGTTGTGAGCGTCAGCTGCGACGCCGATTTTGGAATTATAAAGGGTGCTTTGAAGAAAAGATTCATATTAAACTTCTGTTTTTTTTTTAAATAGAACAATCTGTATATAAGTTCAGTTTTAGATTGTAGAAATTAAAATAGAGTAAATTTTATCAGCGATACCTATACCAAAAATGTAAGGTTCTTAAGATATTTAGGATTTTTGAAAAATTATTGAATTTTATTATATCCTACCTTACTTACGCTTGAGTTTATTAATTATGTTAAATGGCTAGAATATTAACTGTACCATCAGCTACATTTAAATTTTTACAAAAAATTATACAGGGTGTCCAGAAATTAACATAATAATAAATACTAGTTTCTGAACCCCCGTATAATTTTTAGTAAAAATTTAAATGTAGGTGATTGTACATTTAATTTTCTAGCAATCTAACATAATATAAAAAGTCAAGCCTAAGTAAGGTAGGATATATTAAAATTTTATTCTGATTTTTTCAAAAATCCTTTTAGGGATCGCTGATAAAACTTACATTATTTTTACTACCACAATTCAAAAATGATGTAATATACAGTGTGTTCCAATTAAAAAACACAAATTTATTATGGATCTTTTTTCTGGTACAATTCCACCATCGGAGACGTAGCTGACGCTCACAACGATTCATGTACAACCCTCTTGAAACATTTTACAAGTTATGGACTAAGAGAAAATATCTGACATAATTTTGCATTTGGCTCACGGTCTATTAATTTTTAGAAGAAAAAATTTATACAGGGTGTTTCAAAAATTGATCACGAAACTTAAGGGGGTGATTTACTTGACAAAATAAGGGTAAAGCTTCATATATATTTTTTTAAATGTCATTCGTTTTCGAGTTACAAGCCGTCAAATTCAATTTTTATTTTGGTTTTCTCGCCATATTGCATTTATTTTATAACCAATCCAGTTGATATTTGGCACACAAATCGAGTTTTGCAGATTCTAAAATTTTAAGACAAAAGTACTTTTTTTAAATGCCGCCAGAGGGCACTTTACCTAAAACTTAAAGTTATTTACATCATAACTTTTTATTTTGACAGATATCGCAAAGCTGGTAGCGCCATTTTATAGACAATCAAAAACTTAAAAAATAAGGAACTTTTTATTAAAGTCGATAAACCTCACCGTTTAGACACATTTAACATCAAAGTTTTCATCACTTTAATCAATTACCTACATACATACAGGCTGTCCAGTAACTCAACCGACAAACTTCACGGAGCGATTCTACAACAGAAAATAAGAAAAAACTTTATATAAACCTATGTCCTAAACGCTTTAGTTTTTGGACTACGGTGTGTTAAAGATTAAAAAATATATATTTTTTTTTAATTTCTAACACTCCGTAGTTTAAAAACATAGACGTTTAGGACATATGTTTATATGAAGTGTTTTTCCTATTTTTTGTTGTAGAATCGTTTGGTTAAGTTTGTCGGTTGAGTTACTGGTTACCCTGTATGTATGTAGGTAATTTGATTGAAATTGATGAAAACTTTGATGTCTATTGGTGCCTAAACGGTGAGGTTTATCGACTTTAATTAAGAGTACCTCATTTTTAAAGTTTTTGATTGTCTATAAAATGGCGCCCCAACTTTGCGATATCTGTCAAAATAAAAAGTTATGATGTAAATAAATTTTAAGTTTTGGGTAAAGTGCCCTCTGGCGGTATTTAAAATAAGTATTTTTAGTCTTAAAATTTTATGATCTGCAAAGCTCGATTTGTGTGCCAAATATCAACTGGATTGGCTAAAAATAATTTCAATATGGTTAAAGAACCAAAATAAAAATTGAACTTTGACGGCTTGTAACTCAAAAGCGAATGACATTTTGAAAAAATTTATATGAAGCTCTACCCTTATTTTGTCAAGTAGAATCACCCCCTTAAGTTTTGAGATCAATTTTTGAATCACCCTGTATAAAGAATAACTTTTTCTTGAAAAATATGTTTTTTATCCATTTGTCCTTTTGCAAACTTCATTCAAGGACAGTCTGTATACCTAATAATTCTTATTAATTATTTTGATGTGAAACTTACACAAAAAAATATTAAAGGAAAACAAGAGAACCAATCCAATGTGCGGGAGAGGGGGAAGGCAATTAGCTCCGCCACTGGTTGCAATCTACTCATAACCCTTGTTGATTACTCTTTTATTGCTAATATTCCTAACAAATTGCTTCAGGCTAAGATAAATGCACGTCAAGAGGCGCTTTTAAAAATATTAATGTATTTTTACCCTGAGGTGTAATGGCTACTGGAAAGCAAGTTTTTATTAGTTGTTTTTTATTAAAAAGTAATTAGAATTACATGAGACTTTTTACTTTAAATCATAAAGAAGGAGAATGGTTAACTTACAGAAATAATAGAAAATTTTCTATTACCGTTAAAAAGACAACACTGATTTCTTGATCTTTACCATGAAAATAAAATACTGCATATGAGTACACTACACAGTGTTAAAATAAAAATTTTAAAAAATAAACCGACTTTAAAACAATAATAAAACTCGCTAAAAAGTAAACAATTATTAAAAAATAATTAAAAAAGAAGCCTGGACATAGCCTAATATGGTATTGAAGTATATAAAGGCTTTTGTTTATTAAGTTTTTAACATTGAGTAGTTTGGCACATTATGTTATTACCCGACTTCTTTTTAAATTATTTTTTACTTTTTATATAGTGAGTTTTATAATTGTTTTAAAGTCGTTTCAACTTTTTTAACTGTTTAATTTTCGGTTTCTGGTTTAACATTATTATTATTTAAATTGGTACATACACTAAAAACACAGACTACAGTAAAAAGCACAAGCACGTGTAATTTGATTGGTTTAAAGCAAATTAAAAAAAAAAAAGAATACGAGCCCGACACTAACCATGACCCCCCAATATGACTGTTTTGCATGACCGTCTGTAGCGCTTTTAACCAAAGAGAATAGACAAGGATAGCGGATCAATCGCCGTTTCGAAAAGTGGCACAATTTGAAGAAAGGGTCTGCGGGATGGCAGGGCATGCGCATACGCACTCCCAATGTCAAAATCGGCGGTATATTCAAAAACATTGATTTATTAAGTAAATATACATAAAACATTAATAAAAAGTGTAAAATGTGGTTTATACTGAAATTTATTAATATTTTAATGACTAAATATTGGTAATTTAGTGCTAATGGTGTATTAAAATCTATTTGGTAGAAGACTATTTTTTCTTAGATTGGAATAGGTTGATGTGGAAAAATGTATAGGTATAAATTTTAGGGAAATGAGAACTGAAAATAAAAATCTAAATAGAATTATTTCTTGAAAACTAAACTTTTATTACGAGATTACTTATTTAGCATAAAAATGGTACTAAATGTAAAAGAAGTGTATAATTTTAAGAAATATATGAAAATAGCATGCTTAAACTTACCAACCAAATAAATTATAGATTTATTTTAACCATATTTAGTTGAAAGGTATTATAGTATATAAGTTAATATTACTTATACTGAGAAAAGCGTAGTAGGATTTCAGTTTCCATAGGCCACTGTGTTTGGTCCATTTTATTCGATATCTACATACTTGTTTTTTTAGGTATGAGGAAGCAGATAAGATTGTAGGTTTTAATTAACAATGAAAATTTAAGTTTCCACAATACTGAATACAATATTATTTTGAAATAAAATGCTTTTGTAAAGGAAGCTCAAAAATGCTCGGTATTGCAGAAAAAAAAATCTTAATCCTAAACATCTTTTTTTCCACAAATTGTCGATATTGACAAAAATAAGTTTACTTTCCTCTTAAGAAAAATTACTTCATAATTTTTAAGATATTTCATATACCTACCACCGAAAACAATTAATATGGGATGGTTGAATTTTTTCGTAAAATTAATAATAGTTTGCCTTATGGTACGAACTTAAGTAGACACACTCTAATCTTGGTTTGTACCTCAACTGGGTTAGTTATTTAGTATTTAGGCCTTTTTATTTTTTCGCTTTAGTATAATTTTTATCAGTAGGTATTAATACTTTTTAAACTGGTCATTTGTCTGTCTTACAGTTCAAAGATTTTTAATATGGAGTGACGCACACAGAAATCCTCTATTAGTTCATTGTGTTTTTACCTCCAACAAGATATTTATTAAATATATTTTACGTATTTATATAAAATATTAACGAATATAATATTTTGTTAAAAAATAAATCTTACATAAAGTGTTAATTTGTTTTTATTCATAAAAAATCAACGTAAATAATTTAAAAAATAATTTATTTAAAAAACCAATAAATTTACACAAATGTTGTTTCGAGAATTTATATTTATAACACAGGTCACACATAAAATTAAACCCAATAAAACACAAAACAAATAAACAACCACAACAATCACAAAACATCACCCATATTGAACATATTGAAAGTCAAGAGTTTTGACATTTATAACAGCCAATAGGAAGCCGAAAAAAAACCTCTCATGCGCATGACGAGTAATCCCGCTGTGTTAAGTTAACCATCAAACCGGTTAAAGTTCGCAAGATATTTGGCTGATAGTATTGATTCAGACACAAAAATATTACGTAAAAAGTGCGTACTGAAACAAAAAAATTATAAATAAATCCATACTTTTAACCAAGCACCTGCTTTTTAACAACTGTAAGCAAGAATAAAATAAAACTTTGACGAGCTCTTTCGGTCGCTGAACACAATCATAAGTCGCAGGTGTGTGCCATTTTTTAATTGGTGGGGGTAAATCAACTGTTTCCCTACCCTTGTCCATTCTCTTTAGTTTCAGGACAACGTATTCTTGAAATGAGCACGGAAAGGAAAATACGCGTCCCGTATCTTCATGATAACTATCAAAAAACAGCATTTTGAAATGGTCGTAAAAACAAATATTAAAGCATTTAACCTGGGGTATAATTGCTACTGGTATAAAAGTAAATGCCTTTACGAATAGACAATAATGTTTTTGTTATGCTTTTTATTATAATGTAATTAGAATTGCATTAGAATTTTCACCGTAAATCATTAACAAGCAGAATACTTTGCTTCAGGAAAATAAAACTTATTTAATAATATACGTAAAAATTATTTATGCGGGAAAAAACGTTGTAGTGTATAATTTAAACGTGAAGTATGATTGGCGCTGTAGGCTGTTTAACATGAAATTTAATTGACAGAAGCAACAACAAAACAACAAAAAAGGATTCTGAGGAACTTATGGTTTTTGTTACTTTGTGACCGTACCTACATTATGCTATGGGTTATTTTTACTATTATACAGGGTATCTGTTAAAAGTCTGCACAAAATGCTATCATACATTCCTTGGGCCTATAAATACAATTTATATTAGTCGAAAAGTTAATCGTTTGCAAGATACAGAATACAGATACGGAATTTCAATTTTATATTGGTTATTTTTAATATTGGGCTTTTTTCACAAAATTTGGTATAATATATTTTCTCAAAATAAGGGATTAAAAGCTGCTTTAGTTCTTGTTGTTATAGATGGGTCCACATTTAATTCATTCTAAAAGCAGTACCGCAAAGTACACAAAAAATAATAAAGTTAATAAACCTTTGTGTATACAATAATTTATTGCAGCAAAAATATTCAACCCGACGAGTTTCTAAGTCCACGTCACGTGCCACCGGTTTTACAGCAGGCCAGGGGCGAAATAAGGGGATGTTTTTAAGTACGAGGTATGTGTTTAAGCAATGTTTTTTATTTACCTTAAAAATATGTAATCAGGCTTTGTCAGAGTCTATGTGCTTTCGAAAAGATTTGTATTTATCATTTTTTGTGTACTTAGCGGAATTGCTTTTCGATTAAATTAAATGTGGACCCATCTATAAATTAAGAGAAAGTCCTTTATTGATCCACTTATCCCGCCTCGCCTTATTTACATTATTAAATAAAATAGAGCAAAAAAACAACAAAGGTCCTTCCCTGTCTGGCCCCTATTTTATCCCACAGCGCTCTAAAATAAAACTAATAAAAAACCTTTCCTGTCTGGCGCCTATTTTATCACGGTGCCCTAGGCTGTAGCCTTGACAGCCCAGTGGGTAATACGGCACTGTTTACTTGATAAATATCGCCACAAGTAACCTTTTCTGTAAACAGGCCCCGTTTTACGGACCGGAACCATTCTGCGGCATGACGAGAGGTCACCTAAGGGAAGAACTCAGAAAATGGGAGCAGAGGCAAAAAGAGACTATTGTTAAAATTAACTTTACTAACCAGAACTAACCAACCCTCTATCTCTTACCGTCTCCGAGATACAAATGTTACAAATATTTTGAAGATTATAATTTTCTTAAAATATTCGTGGACAAGCAAAAATTCCCGGAATAATTTAAGCACGTGTGGTATTCGGTAAGAAAATTTCACACCAAGTTTGTTTTAAATAATATTCTCTTAAAGTTATTGTTTATAACTTTGACACGAGCTTTACAATTTTACCATATAATAAATATTTTCCATGTTACCAATTGTAGTCGCAAATATATGTAATTTTAGAGCTTATCATTGTTTATTTTTTCATATTATATATCACTTATATTACTACAGTTGGTAAAAATAGTTTATTTTACTTTTTTAGACCTACATATACCTTGCTTTTGTTCGCTCTTGACTTATGTCTATTACTTCAGTCCAATGATATTATTTTACAAACTGTAGTTGTATATACAATTTTCATTTAGGGACTTAAAACCTTATATTATTTTATATTATTTTATGTCTGAAATACTACAACTGGTATAAAATGACATTTTCATTTATTATGTATGTGAATAACAGACATGACGTCAAAACAAATTCAATCATTATGTCAAAAAATGTACACTATATTTGGCTCCAGGGTGCCCCAGAAGAAAAAATCGACATATACTTGTGTTGTCATGGTAACACAACCAAAACTACACATTTGATTGGTCAAAAAATAGTGGTGTGGAATTTTCAAAGTAAAAAAAACGCTGATAGAAGGCAAAGAGTAGCAATCAACATATAAATACTCTTCTATCTCTAAGAACAAGCTCTCGTCATATTCAGGCGATAAACGATCTTCCACAACCCGTTTACCGCTTAATTATTTCATGTCTTTAACCTCTGAACAAACAACTTGTCCTATTTCATTTGGCTTAAAAGTGAAAACCAGCGAGGTTTAGTTCCTCCGGTAAGAGCTTTGGCACTTGTTAAATCAACTAAAGCACAATAGAATGCAAAGTGATGCTTCACGGACTTGAAAGAGTAGTGTTCGATATGCGTGAATAACCTAACTATTATGCTTTGGATTTATAAAAATGTAAATTGTCATGAAAATGTCACACCAACCTTTTTAATCAACTAAAAGCCTGCATTTTTGTTTGTTGCCATAGCAACTGAAAATGGTTTGAAATTTTTTCTCTTTCAAGTAAGATGCATGAAAAGTATCTAAGTGCTGTAGCTGCTGGGTTTTTAGCAAGGAAGATAAACTTTTAATAAGGAGCGCTCGATTTTTTATATTTGTCTGAAAATATAGGTTATGTTTGTGACGTTACCTTTTTGTCATAGGATTTTTTATCTGACAAAATAAACCAATACTTGCATACCATAAAAGAAAATCACTAAAAAAACAAAAAAATGTATGTTACGCTTAATAACGATTTAAACGTAAATTCCCTGTAAAAAATCCTAAGGTCAGTGACCCCTGTGTACAGGTTTTAAATTCTCTGTAACTGCAGTACTAATAACTAATCAATTTAATCATAAACAGTAAAAACTAAACATATATATAAAAGTCCAATGACTAAAAAGCAAAAAAATAGCACCAAAACCTCGAAAAAGACCTAGTACGATTTGTAAACAAAGAATTGCGGGAAAAGATTACGTCACAAAATTTAGCGAACATAGGCTTAAATGGGATCGAGCGCTCCTTATTAAAAGTTTATTTTCCTTAAGTTTTTAGATGTTTATTCATCTTTTTCCCTCTTTCGTCAATGGTGTCCAAGCATTAAAACACGCAGTTTTTGCATTTTACAACACCTCTTAAGCTTAAGATGTACGATGACAGTTTTTAATGAAATTTTTGTGTCGTGATTCAAAAATCTCAAGTTTCCCTGTAAAAACGAATAGTGTTTTTACAGGTAAACCTAAAAGTTTTGACTCACGACACAAAAATTTCATGTAAAACTGTCAAAGTACATCTCAAGTTTTAGACAACGCAGTAGTGATATCACGGACGTTATCTTTACTTATTGAAGGTCACCATCCTATAGCTTTGATCACGGTCACATTAGGCGTTTCGCTCACGGTACACTCACTGTCCGCTCATTTTTTCATTCTTAAATAGCATGTAAGATATTTGACTGCGACATGAGCGAGGCGAGATCTGAGCGCCTAGTGTTTAGTAACCCTAACACTACCTAAAGGTGATAGCTCAGGTCATGCTTAGCTCACGGCTTAATAAAAAAATCTTACATACAATTTAAATATATGTAGGTATTTACATTAGGCGCTTCGCTCAGCATATGCTCACAGTCCGCTCAGTCCTACTTAAATAGCATGTAAGATAATATTTGAACGCGTCTTGAGCGAACCGAGATCTGAGCGCCTAGTGTGCAGTAACCCTAACACTACCATCTTAGCAAACTCTAGCTCAGGTCAGGTAAGAAAATTTCACACCAAGTTTGTTTTAAATAATATTCTTTTAAAGTTAATGTTTATAACTTTGACACGAGCTTAACATTTTACCATAAAATAAATATTTTCCATGTTACCAATTATTGTAGTCGCAAATATATGTAATTTTAGAGATCTGAGCGCCTAGTGTGCAGTAACCCTAACACTACCATCTTAGCACACTATAGCTCAGGTCATGCTTAGCTCACGGCTTAATAAAAAAATCTTACATACAATTTAAATATAGGTATTTACATTAGGCGCTCCGCTCACCGTATGCTCACGGTCCGCTCAGTCCTATTTAAATAGCATGTAAGATAATATTTGACCGCGTCTTAAGCGAACCGAGACCTGAGCGCCTAGTGTGCAGTAACCCTAAAAATATATTTCCAGCTGGGGATCGTTCTCGGTTTTTAGAAAGAAAGCTATTTAATTTTTTCTTAGCCTTTCACGTGTTTCTTCTACAGAATGTAAAAAAGAGTACTCTGTTCTTAAAAAACTTTGTTGAAGAAAGATGTTTACTTCATTTTGTTTATTGTTTTTACGTTTTTATTTTACAGGATGTGAAAGAAAAGTAATTAAAAAAAAAAAACGAAATTGTATGTATGTATGTATGATGTATTTTTATCATCGATTAGAAAACTTTATGTACCTAAACAATTTTCCTTTTAATATTAAAACCACCACGATTATTAGCGCTAAGTATATATCAAGCCCATGTCCCATTGTGTTCGGTCTGTGAAGGTCATCCACGGAAGGAATTGCCTCGCCGGCGGTAAAAAGAAATTGTTTTGACCAACGGCCACTGACATTCTGCTCGAGTGAAGAAACGGTAGCAGTGTTAAAAGATTTAATAGTTTACAGCACCAGCTTTAAATAAATAAAATTAATAGTTTTAACATATGTAATTTTAAGAAGAGTACGTTAACACTGTTGTTGCTAATTATAATTTATTTTTACAATCGTGTCATTATACAATGTGTTCAAAAACTTTGGAGATGCTCAAATATCTCAGAAAATTTTGGACCGAATTCGGTATAGTAAGAACATTTTAAAAGCGCAAATTCGGTACCCTTTGAAAATAATACAAAAACACATAAAAAAGGCCGCCTGCAATCGGACTATTTTATACAAAGACGCCGCTATCCTTTTCTCTGTGACTTAGGGAGGTCAATTTAACGTCATTTTGTCATCTCTTATGAGGTCTTTGCTGACCAAATGTGACCAGAAATGACTAAAAAGAGACGTCAGTAAGACGTCAGCTTGCTGCTTGAGTGACGGTCTGCCAGCCACTGGCTCTTAGACTTTGGACTATAATAAGTATTATTGCTTATGTTATCTAAAAATTCCATTTATTTAAAACTGTCAAGACAGCTTTAAAATTTGCAAGGTGTAAACGGTAATACCTACGCACTTTACACCCATAGTTTTTACTAAATTAATTTTTTTCTGCTGTTGATATATAAAGAGATAAATTGTACTTTCATAGCATTGTATACCATAAAAATGGGTATCTTATTAGAATTTGAAAACTTCAAATTGATTTCTGCCAAACAAAAGATCTGGCAACATCACCGATACCAACACCAAGCTCAGAGTCTGAGTACGGTTTTACCCTGAGAAGTACCGAATTTCGTGTGGTTCAGTTTAAAATAAAAGATATTTAAGCGTTTCTAGACTTTTTGGTCGTACTGTATACACTCACATAAATTTGATTCATTTTTTATGTACCAATGAACCAAAAACTAAAACTGAATTCGTTTCTAAAAACTTCCATGCGATCCAACCGTATCGAACAACTTGTTAAATGACAACTCCACAGTATATGCGATTATCGTTTCGACAGTCGAATCTACTTGAGTTGGACAACCTGCCATACAACAAGTTGCTTAGTCTGTGAGCCGTTTTAAACCTATTTACGAACACGCACCGAGATATACCATAAATACTTTTTTAACCTAAATAAAAAATAATCCTACCTTTAGGAATGTAAATAACAAATAAGTTAAGTATTATACTTAGTAGTTGTTTAGTACCTCGGCTAGAACTTCGACAACATATTTTTATCCGTTAAAATGTTCGTCCCATTAGATATTCTAACATTTTTAAAGTGTAAGGATTGTCATAAATATTTGTCGGCAACACCGGTTAAAAATTACCCAAACCGAATTGTGAAGTGTTACAGATGCTCTAAAGATGATCCAAACGGAGTAGTTTCCCTGTACGGAAAAGTAGCGGAGTACTTAAAATTTCCTTGTACCAATCACCGTCAAGGATGCGACGAAATCCTCTCTACCTCTCAAACCATTGAGCATGAAGGAAAATGCCTTCCGAAACAAGAATTATGTCCGATTTGTAGAGCTCCACCTCCCAACGGCCTAAGAATTCACGCTATGTCAACCCATAAAAAAGTGTTCCTCAAATCACCTGAGTTTGCTTTACTGTGTGATAATGGTGATTATGACTATACGTTCTTCTATGAACTAGGAAGATTCTTAGTAACATTTCACTGCGCATATGACGGAATGAGCATGAGATTTTGTGCATTTCAAAGTTGCTCAGGACAATCTCCTAGAAAAACTTTAAAATGCAGGGCTGATTTGTATTCCATCGAAAACGTGCTGGTCAGCTCATTCAACACAAAAGTGATTCCTGATGTTACCAACGTCACTCCAAGTGATTTGACGGAACATCAGATTTTAATGGAGAACTATCCTAGAGGTATAGTGATGGTGAGGTTTGAACTGAAGGAAGATCCAGTTCTAATCCTACCTGAACCTGCAGACTACCAAAGTTTCTCGGGAAACCAAGCAACCATCACCTGGGAAATTCCTGATATCAGCAACTTACTCTTAAACGGGCGGATGGAGTCCAACCAATATTTCGTGAACGAAATACCATGGAGAATAGTCCTTAAGAAAACCTACGGTCTTGGTACTACCATTTCATGCTTAGGAATATATTTGAAGTGCGATAAGGATTTTTCTCATAATTATAGTGGCGAAATGTACAAAGTGTTGCAGGAATTCACTTTGGTGTCTTGTGATGCGTTTAAAAATGTAACTGAGCCATCGAAGGTGCGCGATACTTATCGAAAATTTTGTGACATTTTTGGTAGTTCCGCTTTTGTGACGTGGGAGAAGTTTGTGGCGCCAGAAAATGGGTACATTCACGAGGGGCGTGTTAAACTGATCCTGAAAATTGATGTGCAAGTACATAAAACTATATTTTAAATTAAAAAAGTGTCTATAATGTCATTTTCACATTCTAAAGGTTATTTAGACTTTTTACTAATCCTTATTGCATTAGTTTTTATTTTAGCCTTTCCAGAAGTATTTAAGAAAGGTAGTTAACCTATAAATTTAGGCACAATTTATATTATAAAACTCCTTAAAGATTTGTACATTAAATTAGCTTTAGTTTTATGTTGATTTTAGTATTACATGTTTTCCAACAATTTAATTATTATTATTCTAATTTTTCTTATATATATCTTTATATTTTTATCATTTTAGCCAATTAGTTGTTTTTATGACAAACTATTTTATTATTATATTAAATTTATACGTAATTTTATCACGTCCTTATATTATTTTAATATGTTTTTAATGTTTTATGATATACTCCTACTATTTTAATTTGGTTTAACTAGTTTGGTACTGTTTTAATATATTTTATTGTACTAAATTTGTATTTGTAATTTTTATTAAAAATGAATAAATTTATGCCACTTTAATAAAGTGTTTTTTTAATCCGTTTTAATAAATTAAGGTACTTAATATTTGACAAGATTTCACAGAATAGACCAATTTTAGCCAATTTAGTTAAATTGGAAATACTTAAATGGTGATTAGTGTTTAAAATTTTAAGACTAAGTATTATTGGTAATTTTCTAGAAACCTGCGGCAACTCCAATTTTAACGAAATTTGATATACGGGGTTTTATGGAGCGCTGATCACGAATCTGAAAGATTTTTTTGGCGGAAACGTTTCGTTCTCGAGATATTCATCATCAAAGTTCAAATTTGAACTAAGCTTATTTTCACTATATTGTCCATTCTTTTTGCACACAATTCTTGATTTAAGGCTAAAGTGTCACAAAATATTTGATTTTTACCTTTAAAACTCCGTTATTCTACGTTTTTACATTATTTTTGCATTAAATTGCGTGACTTTTCTTTGATAATGCGGCAACCATACATACACATAGGGCTTCATGGCACACTGGGATTGAAATGATTCAAAGTACATCTATGCAATTTAATGCAAAAATAATGTAAAATACGTAAAAAAATGGGGTTTTAAAAGGTACAAATCAAATATTCTGTGCCACTTTATCTTTAAATCAAGAATTGTGTGCAAAAAGAAGGGGGAATATTGTAAAAATAGGATTAGTTTAAATTTCAAGTCTGATGATGGATATCTCAAGAACAAAACGTTTTCGCCAAAAAATTCTTTCAGATTCGTGGTCAGCGCCCAAAACCCCCGTATAACAAATTTCGTCAAAATCGGAGTTGCCGCAGGTTTCTAGAAAATTACCGTATTATTTTCCTCTCTTTTTATACTGGGTGTCAAATCATAAATTCACAAGCTAATATACAGGGTGTTTCCTAACTACGGTATGAAAGAGGCTGATTTACTATGTCTTTTTATGAAAAAAAAGTTTCTAATAACACATGTGCAGTGTATTATTTCTGAGATACAAAGCATTAAAGTTGTTAAATCGGTATTTTTAAATATCTTAAAAACGCTTTAACTAATTTGGATAAAATTTATTACACCTATATAATGTAATAAAGCTCTACTTAGATTAGGATTATTGGGTCCAGTGGCGTCTTACTGGGCACCACAGCCAATATTATTGAGAAAAGGAAATACTCCACTGATTTTTTATATTGTTGTTATTTTTTTGGTAATTTTCTAGAAACCTGCGGCAACTCCGATTTTAACGAAATTTGGAATACGGGGTTTTTGCGGCGCTGATCACGAATCTTTTGGCGGAAACGTTTCGTTCTTGAGATATTCATCATCAGACTTGAAATTTAAACTAATCCTATTTTTACAATATTCCCCCTTGTTTTTGCACACAATTTTTGATTTAAAGCTAAAGTGGCACACAATATTAGATTTTTACCGTTTAAAACCTCGTTTTTTTACGTATTTTACATTATTTTTGCATTAAATTGTATAGCTATACTTTGAATCATTTCGATCCCAGTGTGCCATGAAGCCATGATGTGTATGTATAGTTGCCGCATTATTAAAGAAAAGCCACGCAATTTAACACAAAAATAATGTAAAAAACGTAGAAAAACGGGGTTTTAAAAGGTGAAAATCAAATATTTTGTGACACTTTAGCTTTAAATCAAGAATTGTGTGCAAAAGAAGGGGGAATATAGTGAAAATAAGCTTAGTTCAAATTTGAACTTTGATGATGAATATCTCGAGAACGAGACGTTTCCGCCAAAAAATCAGATTCGTGATCAGCGCCCCAAAAACCCCGTATACCAAATTTCGTTAAAATCGAAGTTGCCGCAAGTTTCTAGAAAATTCCCTTTTTTCCCGAATAAGCAATTAAAATTGGTACCGAATTATTCTAACAAAATCATATTATATTACTTATTTTTCACGAAAAAAAAAAGAAGTTAAAGGGGATGGTGTTACGAATTTATAACTTGACATCTGGTACGTATTGATCTGAGGTTATAATAGCAAGTTTTTAGAAATAATTTAAAAACCAAATGAATATTTATTTGTTACCAATATATTTATATATTTTTTTATTTAAATATTCCGATCATAACTGAGACGTTGAAAACTATACAGGACCGACAGGACCATCCGACAAATAGAAAAAAGAACTTTAATACATAAAGTGTTTTATGTTTTACCCGTCCTTATTGATCTGTAATACCTTAGAAACGGAATATGTTATGGTAGCAATAATACCTGCTATCACACCTAGGGCATTATAAGCGGGCAATATGATAATGCCGGCTTATAATGCCCTAATGCGCTAATATGGAAATTTTATTGCTAATCCAATTTTATTTCTCTCACAATAAAGATCAAGTTTATACAAACATATGTATTAAAATAAAATCAATAACTTACCAGTTCCTCAAAATATGCCATTAAAACGGTTTCGGTTATTTCAAGAATTGCGTTCGCATCTTTCCGAATACCAAATATGCCATACTCCCGATCAAACTGTTGCCTTGATTTAACTGGCAAAAGATTTTCGGTCGCTTTTATGGCCTTTTTTCTTATATTTTGTGGAATTTCTTCCATTTTGAGCAAATCGTTAAATAAAAATGCCAACTGACTAACTGATAGAAACATCAAAGTCAAACTTAACACCAGTCATTATCTACTTACGTATAGAGGTACAGGTGCAACTTATTTTTTATATTGCGAATAAATAATGTAATTAGTCATTGAAAAACTCTTTTGGGTAAAACATAAAGCACCACGGGCTTTACTGGACTATAATGCCCTGAAGGTCGAAATCTAGCCCTTAGGCTATTTTGACCTTCAGGGCATTATAGTCCTAGTAACGCCCTTGATACATAAATAGCTATTATACGGTCGTAAAAAAATATCATATGCAACACTTGCATAAAGTGTCTATTTTTACTCATTAAAATGCTTGTAAAAGTTCCCAATTAAAAAGAAAATCATTTTTTAAAAATAAATGATAAGGTTTTTTTACTTGTAGAAGAAAGCTCAATCTCAACGACCAAACTAACTATTTTAATCCTTTGAAATAGATCTTTTTAAAATTTTAGTTCAGATATAAACGAGACCAACGCCTTAGTTTTGCCATGACATTCGAAAAGACATTTAAATCCGAGGCAAAAGTCGTGACCGAAAATCCTTCGAAACAAGAGAGAGCGTAAAAAACAGAGCTCCAGGAAACCAAATCCTTTTATAACGATTCCTTCAGGGGGTTTCGATTAAGATATTTTGCCTTATTTTCGTTTTGATTTCTCTTATTATCACAAATATCAACCTTATTAAGATAAAATACGTCAGTTTTAATGTCAAATATCTTTAAATATTGTTCCATTAATATATAAGTTCAACAGGTCAGTATTTTGGTTTTAGGCAACCCACTTGACAAATCTTAAAATTAATGATAGTTATTTATAGCCACTATATTGGAGGGCATTTTTTGGACGTCATCAGGTAATATATGACGATATAACCGCACTTATTTTTCAGGGGCGCAACTAGGAATTTTAAATTATTTTATCCTAAAACTGAGACATGGGACCCACACCATACCGGGTGATGCTTCGCCGGGTGGGACATTGGAAATCCATGTAATTTTTAATGGGGTCAATTATTGGCTCCCTAATTATTTTAGAAAATTCTATTAAGGTTTATTAAGAGTATGCAAATCTACGTCCATGGTAAAAACTTTATATTTTTCAGTTAACTCCGTTTGTTAGTTAGATGCTAATATATTTTTAAAAATTGTTAAATTATTATCGCCTCATATTTATGAACAACAATAAAATACCAGTTAGCGTGACATAACGTTGTCATTTTGAAATTTAGTGCTTTATTATTATGAAAAAATCGTACAGTGAAAAGAATTAAGTTGTAATTATACAAACGAATTTTTTCTTCAGTAGTATAACTCAGGGTTAATCTTTTCGCTCTACGATTTTTTGATAATAATAAAAGCACTACGTTTTAAAATGACAACGTTATGTCACGCTAACTGGTATTTTTACTGTTGTTCATAAATATGAGGCGATAATAAAGTAACAATTTGTAAAAATATATTAGCATATAACTAGCAAACGGGTAAACCGAAAAATCTAAAGTTTTTACCATGGACGTAGATTTGCATGCTCTTCAATAAACCTTTATAGAATTTTTCTCTAAAATAATTAGGGAGCCAATAATTGACCCCATTAAAAATTACATGGGATTTCCTATGTCCCGCCCGACAATGCATCACCCGGTATATGCCAAATGCTATTGGTCGTAAGAGAAACACTTTGGTGAAGACAATTTTCAACTTGGAATTTGCGAAAAAAGTTAGTTTTTTGGTTAGCCCCCAGAGAAAATCAAAACTTCTAACAGCAAATTCTCTAGGTGTATTTTTTCGTAAATTTGATCAGATTTTATTTTTAAGTTTTGCAAAAGTATCTCCCATTTTCTTAAAAATAAAGGTATTTGAAAGTCTCGCATAAAAAAATTGTAGAGTGAAAAAATTTCAACTGGCTATAGTTTTTTGAAAAATATAGATAATTTCATAAAATTTTATATTTTTTTATAAAATTTAATCAAAGTTACAAAAAAACCCAAATGGAGAATTTGTCTTTAAAAGTTTTAATTTTCTGTGGGGGGGCTAACCAAAAAACTAACTTTTTTCGCAAATTCCAAAATAAAAATTTTCTTACCAAAGTGTTCCTCTTTAGGCCAATAGTATCAGGTATATGTTTGGTGTCTCATTTTTTAGATATAACAAAAATTAAAAACCTACTTGCGCGCCTGACTTTTTTCCTAAAAGTAGATGATTTCGAGACACACGGTAATAAAAGTTTACTTTTGTTTAAATTTTTTATAAATAACTTTGCTATTATTTGTTTTTTGCCACAAAAATTGGTAAGGGGATGTTTTGTGGGGTAAAAAAACTAAAATTTGCTCTCATTTTTACAGTTAAATGTAGAGGGCGCTTTCTGTGGTATAGATGGGTCCATATTTAATTAATTCTAAAAGCGACGCCGCCAAGTACACAAAAAATGATAAAGTAAACAAACCTTTTAGAATGCACATAGCCTCGGACAGAGAGAGACTGATTACATATTTTTAGATAAATAATAAAAAATACATTTTTAAAACACGTATCACCTACTTATACAACATTATCTTATTTCGCCTCTGTCCTATTATAAAAGCGTTGGCACGTGGCGTGGTACTAAAAACTCGTCGGGTTAAATATTTTTGCTGCAATAAATCATCGTTCTTTACTTTATCATTTTTTGTGTACTTGGCGGCATCGCTTTCAGAGTGAATTAAATATGGACTCATCTTTTCCTTTCACATGTTTAAACCAATATTACTTTTTTGAGCTACCCTGTATCTCCCAAATCATCCACTTTTGGACTAAGGTAAGTGGGGTTAGATCGCCATATGTTGATTTTAGGAATTTGTGGTAGCTTTTTTCGCACCTTTTTGCTTGTTACAAAATTCCATTCTTAGTGACTCAACGTTTTTCCTTAAAAAAAAACTGGTTGTGCCCATAGATATCCTACATTTAGATCCGCAGTGGCAAGAAGCATTTTCCGGATGTTTACGACCTCACGCAGTAAACAAATGAATGGGTGGACGAACATGCGCACTTAAAAGCCGTGGCAAAATACAAACACCGGCACCCCGTAACCTTCGTCCGCGGTATGACCGTGACGCTCATTAGCTACCGTACTTCGAACAGAAAACCAGGACGCCGTCGACAAATTCTTTCCGATAATGCGGATAGTTTGTTTGGCGCCAGGTGCGTTTACTCTCAACTGGCTTGCGCACAAACCGGTTTATTCCCCATAAAATGTAACTTTTATATATTTTATATAGGTTATAATATTGGCAATTCATCGAGATCAGTGGTCGTGCCTGATTTAAACCCTATTGGAAGACTCTGTATAAAAATAATTGGTAACGTAAATATTTCTATAGTGACCTGCTGAGCTGTAATCAGAGATATACCTCGTTAAAAAAAGAAATTATGATGTCTTAATTAATCAAAATCGTGAGTGCTTCCGTACCTAAGTATTGAACGTATACTTAACAAAAATAACTGTTAAATATTTGGCATACTTTTAAACACACACACACACCATGCACGTACAAAAAAAAATTTAACAGTAAATAAATATGATAATGTATATTTATTATGTAAAGGAGAAAATATAACATGAAACATTTTTATTTATTCATTATTCTATGAAAATGCGAGATGTGTTAATACCATGGTATGTAATAGCATTTTCTTCTTTGCATGTTTCTTTAAAAATGGAAAGTTTTCTGAATGGAAAATAATGGTACTTATTAAAAAAAAAAACAATGGTTTTGGTTTTGTACTAGCACTATGCAAGATGTTCTATTGGTGCGGACTTCCGGACTAGAGAGCAACAGATCGCCATACCTTCTGATTAAAGAAATTGTATAGTTGGGTTCAAAAATTATTAATTCTGAAAAGAATGCCACAAAGTAAACAGAGAGCACATAGCTTTTGACAGAACCTGCTTACATACTTTTTAAATCCATAAAAAAAACATTGCTAAAACGGGTATCACGTACTTTAAAAAAATATTCCATTTGTTAGTCTTTGTCCTGCCATAAAATCTGACGCGTGGCGTAAGGGACCAGAAACTCGCCGGGTTTAATATTGTGTGCTAAAATAGGTCATTATTCACAAAAGGGTTTGTTTACACTATGATTTTTTGTTTACTTTGCGGCATTGCTTTCAGAATAATTATAGGTGGATTATGCTATACCTTAAATGTTTTAAATAAACCTAAATATGTTTATTATTATTTATTATTTTTTACTTCTTTTTAAGTAATCTTCATTTCTAGCAATGTACATGTTAGACTCATTTGCCGAATTCGTCAATTCGCCGAAATAAATATTCAGTTCGCGATTTGATCAAAGCCAAATGATCAGTTGCCGAAAATATATTCTATATCGGAATCTGTTTAAGCCGATTTACATATTCGCGAACTGAGCTATCCGGAGTTGATCCAATGGCAAATATGTATATGTTTTGGCAGATAATCATTTTTAGTTTAATATTTTGCCGATTGCGCAATTAAGAAATAAACAGACCTAAAACACAACTAAAAATGCTACTGATCCAAGAAAACAACATTTATTTCTTAGAAACAGCTTATTACTTAAATGAAAACTACTTAATATTATTTATTTGTTACAACAAGAAGAACTTTCATGGCACTTACTATTACATTTGATATTGCTCGAAATACATTTACACTTTTTATTTTGGCATTGTTTCTTGCAATAACATTTTGAAAACCCTTGTTTCACTTCACGTATGATTTCTTTATATTTTTGATCCGATAAAGGCGAAGTGAAATTATTGTTCGATTTATCAATATACAATGACACTTTGTTAAAAAAATCGGATATATTAACAGATGATTTTACTGCTTCGTTCATGTTCATTAAATTTGCACTAAAGATATATATTTCAATACAAAATGATTAAATAATGCACTAGTTCACTGCAAGATTGAGTCAAGACAAATAAACACAGCACTTGCTTCCTTCGTTTTACTACAAATAACAAGCTGAGACTCGCAGAGACGGCGATTGTATAAATAATGACCAAATTTATAGGCAATTGTGCATTTCTAAATTCCGCAATCGGCAAAATATTAAACTAAAAATGATTACTGCCACAAAATAATCATATTCGCCATTTGAGCAACTCCGGTTACCTCAGTTCGCGAAATGTGTAAATCGGTCTAAACAGATTCCGAAAAAATATTTTTCGGCAACCGATCATCTGGCTTTGATCCTATCGCGAATTGAGTATTTATTTCGGCGAATTGACGAATTCGGCATGTGTGTCTAACATACATATGTATTCAACGCTTTCCTATGTTTTTAAATCACTTACCTGTATAGAGGCTCATCCAAATTAAGTGTGCGTCATTAGTAACTTTATTAGTCAAAATAAAAAAACTGTTTAAATTGGCAAACTAGCAGTATTTTTACGCTCTAAGATTAAATATTACAAAAACCACTCTGTATATTTTATCACTATGAAAAAGATCTTTTAAAGAGTTTTAAAAAATACTACATTTTATATATTTTTAATAGTTTTGGTAACAGGATCATCGTCAGAAGTTAGTAAAATTGTATTCCCCTTAAGTTGCATTGCAACTGAAGTTATGTTCTTAATGGCTATGAAGGAAAAAACAAATTTTATTTGTCTATTTTTAATTTTTTAGAACTAAGGACATTCAAACTTAAAAATGATTTTTACATTTCCATTATATTTACAGTTCCAGGCTGTTAGTGCCGTAGATACGAGGGCGGTCCGATAAGTACCTAGCCTACAAAAGAAAAATGAAAATTTTGGAAAAGTGGCGATTTAAATCTCAACATAGTCTCCTTTTACCTCGATACACTTGACCCAGCGATGCTCCAACTTTTTTAACCCGTCTGCAAAATAAGTTTTCTCGAGGTCTGCAAAGTAGGCTTTCGTGGCAGCAATGAGCTCCTCATTCGACTCAAATTTCTGCCCAACGAGTGACTTTTTCAAGTTTGGAAATAAAAAAAGTCGCACAGGGCCAAATCGGGAGAATACGGTGGATGAGGCAGGAGTTCGTAGCCCAATTCGACCAATTTGGCCGTGGCGATGGCGGAGGTGTGAGCCGGTGCGTTATCATGGTGGAAAAGCACTTTTAACTTTGCCGAATGGGGCCTTTTTTTCAATTCGTCGTCAAATCGGCCAAATAATTCGGCATAGTAGAGCCCTGTGACCGTTTTGCCCTTCTCCAGGTAGTCGATGTAGATCACACCTTGTGAATCCCAAAAACCGTGGCCATCACCTTTTCGGCCGATGGGACAATTTTGGTTTTCTTCGGGGCACGTTCGCCGGGTGAAGTCCACTATTTTGACTGTTCCTTGGTCTATGGTGTACCAGTGAATCCACGTTTCGTCGACGGTCACGAAACGACGCAGAAACTCCTTCGGATTGCGCTTAAAAGCGTTAAACACTGCTCTGAAGTGGTCTCACGGTAGCGCTTGTTATCCGGAGTGAGCAAACGCGGCACCCATCGCGCCAACAGCTTTCTCATGCCCAAAATTTCATGCAGGATATGACCCACATGGTTTTTTGAGATGCTTACTGACTCAGCAATCTCGCGCACCTTTAATCGACGGTCTGCCAATACGAGATCATGGATTTTCGTCACATTATCCTCCGTGGTAGCCGTCTTCGGAGCACCTGGGCGTGGCTCATCATAAACCGACGTGCGGCCACGTTGAAACTCGATAAAAACCATTTTTTACGGTCGCCATCGAAGGAGAAGAGTCACCGTACACAGCATCTAAGCATTCTTTGATTTCACTGCTCAATTTCCCTTCCAAAAACAAGAATCGAATCACTGACCGATATTGTTCTTTTTCCATTTTTCTAAAATCCGCACACACGTCTGCTTCCACACGCTCTCAAAACAAAACAACAAGTCCGATTCGACTGAAATGTTCACAATAGCCGTCTATGAGAATTTTCTATACGATAGTAAATTTCTCTTGCGATAGTATCGCCATCCGGTGGTGAGGCTAAGTACTTATCGGACCGCCCTCGTATAATGGAAATTATACCTACAATTTTTATATTTAAATGACCATATTTTCGAAACCAGATGGACGTATCAAATGGGGTATTTTCTTAAAGCTGTTTAAATATCTTTTTAATGATAAACAAAATAAAGGGTCTTTTATTTAAATAATGCTACACGTACAGGTCCTTACATGCTTCATTACCAATTCATTCGGAGAAACCTCGAACTTTTCACTTTATCTGATACTTCATTTCTAAGGTCGTTTTAAACGGTCATATCAATTCTCAGTTCAGTTTAATTTTTCGTTTCAGTTTCATTTCAGTTTAGTAGCGTAGTTTCTTGACACGATCTGTGCATTTTTTACAACAAAATCGTAATCCTTGAACCTTGTAACACATTATCCGTACAATATTTTCATCTTTAAATTTTATAGCCAGCATAGTGACACTAATTGGTCTGCAGTGAAATTGCCAAAAATCTGGAGAGCTTCATTTCTTTTTGCGTTATTTTTTAGTCTTATCAACTATAATATCATAAGAAGTATATCAAGAGAAGTTTAAAATAAGATTTATCCGCATTTTATTAAGCACCTGAAATTAGAATAAATAATAAAATAATGATATGGTAAAAAGTCTTCAACAATGTATTAATCCTAACCCAGTTCGTCTGCATCGAAACTAAATACATACATATCTTTATAATAGAAAATTTGTTTTACAGGATTGTTAAGATCTTTTATTAGAGCTGTCAAAAGTAATTAAATAATTGAGGCCGCTTTCATTTCGGCCTAGTCGCACTTCGTCTATTACCTGAATAAATAGTGCATCTAAGGCCCTTAGGATATATCAATGTTTTATACTCTACAATTATTTCTGAGAGAAACATATAAGTGAGCATCTGTTTATATACAATATATTTTATTAATTTTATGTTTCCATTTATGGCACATAAAAACTCTGTTTAACTAAACTGATTGATCAATACCATTATTAACTTGTTAGTACTTCTTATACACCCATTGACACGTCCAGTCACAACTTTGAAAAGGTGATCTTAATTATATTGAAGTATCCCACTTCACCCTATCTTTAATTCATGTGCCGCCAAAAATTAAGGGCACTGTCTACCAGAGTTCTGGTAATCTTACAGGTCATGCTATACAGATATCTCTCTCTATTTTTTTCTTGGTTTTGGTCCCTTCAGGTCCAATCCACCACTCTCCCCTTCCGGACTATGCTTTCCGGGCTTCGTCGGCGGAAAATCTGGATAATCGAGCTCGTAGCTTCCAGAAATTCCAAAAGAAAACAAATAATTCAACCATCGATGCAATGCATAAATTGCCGGCTGTCAAACCACGATCTGCTACTGGTGTTACGTATAACCTTCACTTTCACTACTGACAGTTCCCATGGCACGCCCATCTATTTCCCGCCATTTGAGAAATACCTCGTGTTCACCACCAAACAGGATACCATCAGCTTATAGGAATCTTTGCTCACAGCGCTTAGATCCAGAAGAAAGATGCCGTCAATTTAGCGTCAATCTTTCCTTGATCCCCGAAGGTAAAAAACGTTCGTACGACACCTCTAGCCGCCACTCCGGGAAGAACTTTGTAGTCCTCTACGCACGTCCGCATTGTCCGGAGGTGAAACAAAGAGTCCTGCTATACTGATAGTCTAGTTACATGTAGTCTGACATTGACAAAAATGGACCCACCAAAATCTATTTTTTAAAGGTTAATCTGCTTTTTTACTCCTTTTCCTCATAAACTGTTCTTACATTTTAAGAGTACAGATAATATAAGAGAAGAAGTATTTTTTGACAAAAATCACAAGTTTCAATTGATTAAAGAGTACCCATTCGAGGAGTACACTAAGGTAACAAAAAATATGTCATTATTAGGTTTGTTCCAGCAGGCTGTCAGAAATGTTTGTAACCGTTCGGATTCTGCGCACGTCAAATTTCTTGTTCCAGCAGTGCAATGCTTGTAACATTATTCAATTGTTATATATAACTTCTAATTACACAAATCTAAAAATTATATACAGTAAAAAAACTTAAATTCATGTTTAACGGTAATATCTTAAAAATTAAGAATGACGGTTATCACAGATAGGTATAGTCTTCATTACCTTACAAAGCGAAGCATTGTTTATGACACCATATTACACATGTACGACGGCGAATCCAATCTTCTGGATTATCTTCTTTAATATATGTTTCACCGCAAAAAATCATATTCTATCTTCAATTAGTCTAGGAATGTTTTTTGATTCTACATTTAGTTTTATTTCTTACTTTATTTTTCTTAGACTTTTGCTTTTGCTCTTCTTACATATATAAAGAAGTCTATGATTTTAAGATGGACCTTTAACTTAGTTTTTTAATCTTCACTAAAAATGGGACGGAATCAGCCAAATTTTGGAGTAACGACACTGCTCTGTCTGTATAGAGTTGAATCAGCCATCCCATACTTTTTATCAGTACCCTTCACTAACTCTCCAGATTTATCCAAATGAATGGTCTTGATTAGTTTTGTTTTTGTATTTATTCACCATCTTCAACAAAATATGAGTTTTATAATCTGCAACTAAATAATCTCAAACCCGGGTAAAGTGGATACCATATCCACTTTGCCCTATTCACTTTGCCCAACACTGCCGTTTTTAAGGTTAGGCCAAATCCTGAAAAGACAGTTGATTTTGATTTCATAATTAGTATATTATAAGAAGCCACTTTTACATACAATAGAACTATAGTACGCCCAAGGATGACAAACAAATAATATAGAAAATATCATCAAAGCACTTGCCTCGAAATACTGAAAACTATTTATCGAAAACACAATTTACCGTCGTCAAGACGCTGCGCAACTCGGCCTCTCGCTTAAGTGTTTGCTGCTTATTGAGACATGGTGGCTTAAAGTTTCTCTGACCGCGAGGTTGATGTCAAATGAATAGTTTGGGCATAATGGGGACTATTCGCTTTGCCCGGGGTGTTCACTTTACCTGGTTTCCCTAACACTCTAACGGTGTATAAAGTCTATGTTATACGAAATATTGGTTTGCGAATACGTTTTTTTTCAAAGAACTTAATATCGCTGACACCATTGTTACAACACTAATTACAGACAATCAAAGCAAAATCTGTTTTCAAGCTGACACTTTAAAAAGGTGGAATGTGATTGATTACAGCATATTAAGTATTTAAGTCACTAATAAACTTTTACAGCAATATATTGCAAGAAATTAGTAGGTGTATTAGGAAAAATAAGGCAAAAACACTGCTTAGCTAATTATCATTGTTCAGTTGTTTACTTGCTTTCTTCTTTTTTAGGGGTTCGGGCTTATTACATGCGCTCATTGCCAGCTTCTTTTGGGGATAATTGTATTGTCTGGTCCCAATGTAAAAAAGGGTTTTTATTAATGCTAAATTTAAAAATTAATAATAAGATTAACTGCGGCTTTCTAAAAATTTAGTTAGGTAGTCCTTTGCAAATAAAAAAAAATACAAAAAATGTTTTTTTTTTTGGTTGTGATGTTTTGCAAGCAACATTAAACTTTTCTTTTTAGTTTTTTTTTATCAAAATATATCGTGTCTTCAGAAACACAGCATCCCGTAAAATCTGATTGCTATAGCAGAATCCTCTTATTAAAACAAGAAAAAAAAATCAAAAAAATGAGTCCATGGGTCCACACCCTGTATGTATGTAGGTCGATCGATGAAAACTTTGATGTCTATTGGTGCCTAAACGTTGAGGTTTATCGCCTTTAATAAAAAGTACCTTATTTTTAGGTTTTTGATTGCCTATAAAATGGCGCCCCCAGTTTTGCGATATCTGTCAAAATAAAAAGTTATGATGTAAATAAATTTTAAGATTTAGGTAAAGTGCCCTCTGGCGGTATTTAAAAAAGTACTAATGTCTTAAAATTTTAGAATCTGCAAAGCTCGATTTGTGTGCCAAATATCAACTGGATTGGTTAAAAAATAAATGAAATATGGCGAAAAAGCCAAAATAAAAATGAACTTTGACGGCTTGTAACTCGAAAACAAATGAGATTTTGAAAAAAATTATATAAAGCTCTACCCTTATTTTGTCAAGTAGAATCACCCCCATTAGTTTCGTGATTGATTTTTGAATCACCCTGTATAATTTTTCAGCAAAGAACGATGCAATAATCAAAATATTTTACGCTTTAAGCAATAAACTTGCCGTCATTGTCCGATTACAAATACTAAATTATTTTTTATGACTGACTAAGAAGTTTTTTTAAATCTAAATATTTATGGTAATTATCTTCCGATACTTGCGGTAAATGTGATAACCATAAACTCGGTATGAACTCTAGTGTCATTCCTGTATTACGGATCATTAAATACATATTTTCCTATGATTGGTTTTTATTATTATTCTCAACGTCACGAATATGTTTATATCGACCATTATTCCATATTAAATGGACAAATGGTATGCACAGAGGTAGTTATATCAAATTGATTTCTTGAAAGTTGCCATTCTAAACGCGAAATATTGTTGCTTACGTTGAATAAGACCTAGCCATGGACAAATAGCAAAGAAATTTTAAACTACGATTGTACAGTGTGTCCATGGATTAGGGATGCGACATCGAAGCCAAATCGATGTTAAATATCGAAGGTAACATCGAAAGCTGACCATCGATGGCAACGATTCATTGAACAAATAACATCAATGTATCTTATTTAAACATTGTTTTTCAATACTATATTATCTCCCTGTACATACTTTTATTCAAAATATATTTTTCCTACGACCACTTGTGAAAATAGCAAATAGCACACTGATTTCATGCATAGAAAATGCGTTATATCACACTAGTGTTGCAAAGTACTTTACAGCACTAGTGTTGCAAAGTACTTTACAACACTGGTGTGATACATATTATGATGTCATTCTAAAAACTGCTATTAGTTTTGCAAGTGACATATTTATTGTAGTGACAGTAAAAAAAACTTTTTATTTACCTTAAACGGTAGAACCCAAATTAGCGAAAATCATCTTATTTTATATTTATTAAAATTTACGAAAAAATAAAAACATAAACAAAAATAGACATCAGACTAACCACAAAAACAACTTTCACTGACTGGCACAGTGTTGTCAGGTAAGTAAATCAAATTAAAAATCTCCCTTCTACCTTTGAGCACGTACCTTATAGAGGCAGCCTTGCCGCTTGACCGTTCGACCTAAAGCGCCAGAGAAAAAAAGCCTATATATAGATCAAATTCCTTCCTCTCTTTCTTCGTGTACTCAAACAACTAGTTAAATCTTTTTTTCAATCCCTAATTAAACCTAAGGCTAATACACACTTTATGAATCCACTTTCTTTTATCCATTCATAAATAGAATCAGACCCTTCCGACGTTGCCAAATGCTTTCCATATTTTGCATGGTAACTGACGTTTGGTAGTCGTTTAGGACTTTAGGTTATGCATTTACAATTTTCAAATTTTTTATATTTTTTCTTAAAAATATGAGGAAAAACTGTTATTTTTACTTAATTTTATATGTGATGTTCAGTTTCATTAACTCGTTTTACCAATTTTACCCCACCCAGCACCCCTTTTCACTTCCCAGTCCCGTAAGTTTATTTACTGATATTTTTTAAAAAACGGAATATTTTGGATATGCACCACTTACGTTTTATTTAGAAGAGTGTTTAAAATATGTAAGAATCGATAATTTTTAAAAACACTTATAATAGCAGAAAACCGTATTAAACTATTAGCGTTATTACCTAACAAAACCATACAATTTTTATTAAGTGAGGGCCTTTTTAAATTCCAAAATGATAAAAGTTATATAATGCTTCTAGGTAGGTGATTTTCGATGTAAAAATATTGTCAAAACAGTATAATATAGCAGTGAGGAAAAGTATATATCACACTAGTGTTGCAAAGTAAATATCACCCTAGTGTTGCAAAGTTCTCAATTGTTTTTTATTTTTTCGGAACAGACAAACTTTAATTTATTTATTTTTTGGTGAATAATTTGTGGTCGTAGGAAAAATAGTGTACAGTACTTGTGTGAAAATGACTTTCTTACACTCGTGGGTTTGTCGCACTCGGCTAACGCCTCGTGCTACAATATTCCCACTCGTGTGAAATTAGTCATTTTCCACACTTGTAATGTAATATACTATTTTCCACGACCGTCAAAAAATGCGTTTTTTTAATCGTTAACATAGTAACGGTTATACTTTGCAAAAACTGCTAATGTCATCTTTCTTAATTATTTTTTTATTTTTTGAAACTCATACGCGGATTTCGCACGAGATACGGCCGTTTTTAATAATTCATAAACACCTGGGATACCTGTGCCAGCAGAACATTGTTCGGACCGGATGTATATGTACATAATGTTTTTAACGGAGATTTTATTTTGGTAAAGTACAGAGTGAGCTAAATAACTTGGATACATAATACAATGAAAGTATAATTAAAAATGATTTAATAAAAGTGTGTAAAGTATTTATTTTATTTTTGTCTATGATGATTTTACTAGTATCATAGCTAACCTACTAAATAGAAATTACTAAGTTAATTAAATTTAGTTAAATTAGTGAAAATCAAGTAAAGAAATTGCTACTTCACTTTGTCGTTGTACTTTACCCAAGTGTTATTAGAGAATTATTGCACAGTAACATAAGGCCAGGAACTAATAATACCGGCCTTATTGTGACATCTGAGCTTGCGCAGATGCATAGTGGGATAAGGCCTTCCTTAATAAAGATAGTGTCTGGCTTTATTTATGTCGGTTTTGTGTTGTGCCTCATTTTGGTCTTATTTTAATTTCGGAACTGTTCGTATAACCGAACGGCTGCCGACCACAAAATCCAAAAGTTTTTGGAAGTAAAAATACTTAAAACATTGCTTTTTTAAATGTATTTCTGTAATTGTGTAAAACAAAACCCTACAACACAAAACAATAAAGAAAAACCTCTAAAAATTGTTCCCCACTTTTTTATGTTAATGGCACTGTCAACATGATTTGCAATAACTCTATATATTCAGCAATTTTAGGCGTTCAACACATTATAACCGCGCAAAGTCGATTGATGAGATAAGGTCACGACATTCGCCATATTGGCTGGCGCGGTTGTGACGTCAAGTCGGGCCATTTTCGGCCATGTTTGATTTTAGGCAGATCAGTGGCGTAGAATTAAGGAGAAAATAAAAACGAACTGTTTGTTGTAAACAAAATTTATTGGATTATTTTATTAGGCATAACTTAAAACAAAAACATAAATGTGATTTAAATATTGAAAATTAAAAATTATCAAAGCGACGACAGGACGATGAGGTACCTGGCAGAGCAAAACATTTTCCATGGTTCCGTAAGTCAAAAACCATTTTAAAAACTTTGTATCCAGGGTGTCCGCTAATGAATGGTACACAGAAAAACCACAGATTCCTTATGCCAAAATATTAAGATTTAACCAAACATACCTAATATCCAAAAGTTTATAATAAGGAAGATACGGGGGAGTCATAGTAAAAAGAAAAAGTAAATTTACTTCGATAATTGTTCCCCCTTTTAAATATCTTAATAAAACGGTATCTACGGGTTTTTAAACATTAGCTTTTCAGATCGAATATTAATTTTTGTGTGTAGACTAGAGGGCGGTGGGTACACTATTTAAAATTCTCTAAAACTACCCAATTTTTTGTTACTACTCTGTATGTATGTAAACTAGTAAGCTTCTCTATGCTTTCTGCACAAAAAAGGTATACATAGTAAGAATCGGTCTTGACAACCGTTTTTAAGGTATTCACGTTTTAGTTGTTCAGTGCACCCGAAAGTATGTATGTACCTTCAATAACATCGTATTAGCTATAATTACAACTGCGCAGATGTAAAAAGCTGGTATCTAAAAACTCCTGGATACCGAGTTTTATTAAAATGTTTAAAACATATCAAAAATAATCGAAATGCATGAATAAAAAATATTTATATCTCTTTAACACCTCGTATCTTCCTTATAATTAACTTTTGGATATAGGTATGTTTGTTTAAATCCTAAATGGGTATTTTCGCATAAGAAATCTGTCGTTTTTCTGTGTACCATTAATTAGCGAACACTCATCTGTATCATATGTATATAAAAACACGAATGACTGAAAACTATTCGACTAAACACTATCAAAATCTCTAAAATAAAACGAGTCCGAACCAATAATATGTGAAGTCTCTAAACTAACCAAAAACATTAACAACTGGAAATCCTTGCAAAATATTCAACCAAAATGACAATGGCAAATTTCCACAGTTTTTACCAAACAAAGCTTCGACAAGGCACGACTCTGTCATCAGCTGATAATGCTACCAACTTTGAACAGAACTGCCAACCGAAATCGTAATTCTCACACCCTCACCTCCTTGACAAAAGCTATCCCCGGTCTTGCTTATGTCCAAACCCCTTCTCATAAAGAAACTCTGATAACCGCGGTAATAATTGGTGACAACTTTGGCGTATAATACATTGTTTAAACGTCAACATAACCGATTGGTAAATACCGTTTTTAGAATTGGTTTTTCGCCTAAAATTGATGATTGGGTACAAGCACTATTAAAATAAGGCAGGTATTAATAATTCCCGAAATTAATAGGGCAACTTGCAATAATTCTCTATTACCTAAAAAAGCAACTTATCTGAAAAAAAGAGTTATACTTTTTTTTATCGCAGAAGGTAAATCATTTATCCCATAGCTTTATTTAAACTTTTCTTAATAAAATCACTTAAAGAATTATACTCTTTAAGATTAGCATTTTATTCTGGAACACCCTGTATAGTATGTCTTTTTTTATGCTCAAAAGATAATAGATAAAAAAGTATGAAACTTTTATACGGGATGTCTTTTTCTCTCTTTTTTGATTATATTTAAAAGTGGGTGGCAAAATATAAAATGGGTAATAGTTCGATATAGCGGTTTTTGCTATTATAAGAGATTTTTGAAAAATTCTTTTTCAGGGCGTTTCTATAGGTCGATTATGACACAAATCTGTGTGCGCGTTTTCCAAAATTCATTTCTATAATTTATTATTAATAAAAACATATTACGGGACGGTGGAGTGAACAGGGGTTCTGGGTGGGGACGAAACAGTAGAAATCCTACATTAAACGCCCAAAAACAGTTTTTCACAGTACACACCGCACTTTCTGTTTACAAAAATTAAAAATAAATAATAGTACAACAATCCCGCCATGGCTGTCACTGCATAAAAAGAAGAGATAAAAACAAAAACCAGAATATATTTTTGACACCCTGTATCTTCGAAATCGTCCACTTTTGGACTAATAGACCAAGAGCCCGTGAGTGGCAGACCTTCGTTATTTTGTAAAAACTGAAAGTTTCTCAGCGCATGCTTCCAACTCCTAACATAGGTAAAAGCAACGGAGGACCAGGAAGTTTGACTCATAGTGGTTTTGGCAGGTACCAGGTACCAAAGGTTAATAAATTAAAAACCAACTTTTGTCATTTTGTAAAAGCTGAATTTTATAATATACTAGCTATAATTCCCGGCTTCGCTCGAGAGTTGATATGAGACCCAAATAACCATTGTTCTGAATGAAGTTCAAATACTCGACAACAGATGGCGCCACTACACTTAATTTCCAAGTTGAAGGGTTGGAAGAGTCCTTATATCTTTAATAATACGCCCTTTAGGGTCTAACGGAAACTTTCTTGTTCGAGGGGGATAAAGGGCTTTCACACTATATAAGTCCCTTTATAGTATCGGGACTCCTTTTCAAGTTTTATCGGCACGCACATTTTATCAACTTAGTTTTATTATATATAATGATGTTACTTGAGTACTTAGTAGAAAATATAATCTGCCAGTAGTCCACGGAAGTCCAAGTGTCCGAGTGTCCCAAAAAATGTTGATTTTTAAAAAAATATTTTTAGGTTATACTGTAAACATAAAAATATTTTTAGGACATACAACTATTTGAAAACTCTACAACTTTTATATAAGACTTTTTGTCATATCTTGATAAATAACAGAAATATCAGACTTCCTTGGACCATTAGACCACCTAAAAATGTTTGTCTGTCAAGGAGTTAGAATGAATAATTGTCAAAAACTGTCTGACGACTGAAGAAAATGTCTTCTAAAAGGTACTTAAGTAATATATTATATAAAATTCAGCTTTAACAAAATTAAAAAAGTTAAGTATTAATTAATTAATTAACCTTTGGTACCTGGTACCTGCCAAAGCCACTAAGTCAAAATTCATAGTATCACATTGCTTTTACCTGTGTTAGGAGCATGAGCTGACAAACTTTCAGCATTTACAAAATACCGAAGGTCCGCCGCTCAAGGGCGCTTGGACTATAAGGAAAGTTAGGTTAGATCGTCATGTTTTAGCTCCAGCAGTGCCGCATTTACCAGAACGCTAAGTAGGCTGGAGCCTAGGGCGGCGTTTTTAGGGGCGGCAGATTTTGTATTATCATTTTGTACGTAGAAATAAAAGTAAGGACCCTTTTTTTGCTCTTTAAAATTGTTTTTCAATGAAAAGGGAAAAAATTACGGGCGGCTAAAATTAATAGCTTACGGGCGGCAAATATTTTAGAGACACCCTATATAAATTTATTTTGTTTCGAGAATCTTAGCCCTAGACTTACGGTAAAATAGTTTCTTTGGTTAACAAGATAGGGCGTGAAAGAGATAAACGGTAATGGATATACTGTTATGATGGGTTATTCTTTTGCTCGGTAGATATGCCCACTCAGAGATTGATATAAAGGATTGGTCAAAGAGAAGACGTATTTCCTAGATAGGTAAACGGGATTATCTTTTATAATTCCTAAATAGGTGTTCTTAATTGCCTTTGCTTTTCCATGTCTAGACTGGCGGATATATCTAATTAATAAGGAGCTAAGCACATGTGTATATAGTTTTATTTTAATTTATTATGCATATTTAAAGCATTGTAAATGTTCTTAGAAATATTGTTTTTCCTACGACCACTTGTGATTATGCGTTATATCACACTAGTGTTGCAAAGTACTTTACAACACTCGTGTGATATATATAAATATATATATATATATATATATATATATATATATATATATATATATATATATATATATATATACATCCTGCTATCATTCTGACGGCCGCAGATAGACAAGTAATTTGACGGCCTTTTACAACTCGCAAAAAAATGCTTTGATTGATGTATACTAACAATCTTTTTATTTATTACAGTTAAATAAAGTATTTCAAACATATTTCAGGACTTTAAAAAACGGGAGTTTTCATTTACCACCCATTTGGACGGCCGTCAAATTTCCGTGGTTTCGACGGCCAAAATATACTAATTTTTATAGACTCCCATCAATCCGACGGCCTGTTTTTTAATATACGGTCCATCTGACGGCCAGCGTTGTTGCCAAATCACGCAAAATTCTTTATTGCATTATTGTGGCAAATCTTGCTTAACAAACAAAGCTCATATTGTATTTCCGGACAGGTCGTAGTATTTTTGTTTATATTGTTTACCAGTGATAGACAAAACATGCATTGATCTGCAATACTTTAGATTACTAATGTCTTTTTTATGACTAAATCTTATACTGAATAACTTTAATATCGCTCTGAGTAGTTTAATTAAATTTAGCACACAGTCGGTATGCAATAAGAGACAATTTCTAATATATATCATATTTTTTAATGTTTCCCAGTGGCGTTCGCGCAGGATTTAAAAAATATATTTAAAAAAACATTGTTAGCCACTTCTCTACACACGTTTTTCGGTACAAAGTATATATATTTTTTAATTTTCTTTCACTTCTCAGCAACTTTGATTTTTTAGCTTCTCTAGTCCAACGTATGGTTTTTGGGTTAAAAAATAAGTAATCTCTGCATGGTCATATGGCTATAACGTATTAATTGATAGAAAATGCCGTTTTGCTATTTTAAATACTCTTGTATTAAAAGTGTTTTAAAAGACGCAAGGCCCTAGATCCTTTAAATGCTTTACTTTGTATTTTTCATAAGTCTGACTTGAGAAAAATTAGAAGCTAACATATGCTAAGAACTAAATGGAAATAATAAACATAATTTTTATTTTAAAAAAGCAGTGGCGTACAATATGTTTCTCTAAAAATATTTAGTTTAAATTCTGCACGAACGCCAATAGAAGTAATTAAAGGGTATGCCGAAACTCATGAGTCCCCACCGTTTTACGCCAATCTCTTACAATTTTACCCTTGTGGAGATGTCAAAGCGATTACACACATCTTTATATCCGCGTAACAACGTTCTATGTGCCGCACATAGAACGTTGTTGTGCCCTGACAAAAAACTCTCCTATATTTCATTAGAGTGGGCTAATGTCCTAGTCAAGTCAAAAGCAGGGGCTCGATAAAAGGGAGGGCTGTGGTAAGGCTAACCCCTCGCCTCCCCTTCTTCCGGACCCAGACTGCGATTAGTACCGACCAAGAAGGCATTTAGCCCTCACAAAATGAATACCCTTAAATCATGGTAATTTTTACAAAAACCCAAAAGTTGTTTAAAACCATACTGTTATCCCTCTAACCACATCACAATAAAAGACCTTTGATTCATTAAATGTAAAACAAGGTCGTAAGTAAGATGTTGTTTATTCTAAATACATTAAAATACCCATAAGTAAGCAACTCCAAGTGTTGTATTTTTTTTTAATTAAAAGAAAAATATAGAAAGGGTTTTTTTTTTCGTTTTTTATAAAACTAAACTATTAGCGGTTAGAACGTTGTTCCGGCATACCCTTCAATTAAAAAATATATTTTACGGTTAAAAATTCCTTTTATGGCATCGTGGTTGTGCACTAAATATTATTGAGATTATCTGGATGTTAAAAAAGCATGAAAAGATTTTCATCAGTGTTCTTCTTTGTTAAAGGTTAATATTTAAAAAAAAGATGTTACGCCACTGCATTTTTCTTAAACAAAAATATTGTTTTAAATTCCCGTTTAATTTAAAACAAATTTGATCTCTTTACTTTTTTATATTTGATGTACAGGGTGTTTCATTTTCGATGGTTTTACGGGGGTTTATCTTGGAAACCGTAAGGAATATCAAAAATCTAATATAGGACTCCTCGATCTCTTTTTTGAGAAAACAACTGTAGTAAAAACAGTTCATGGCTATTCCGATTCATCTCGGAGCTACAGGGTGATTTTTAGATTTTGCCAATTTTTATAACCTTCTTTAACACGTTTGCTATTAAAGTTGTGAAAAACTTTAAATAGGTTAATTATGTAGTTTTTTTCGTAGAATATTGTGGTGTAATTAGTTTTTTTCTACATTGGTTAGTTTTTGAGAAAATTACCCAACTTATGTTTTTTTCTATGGAACACCCTGTATATTTTTATCTGATTTCATTAAGCTTTCTTTCGGCTTTTCAAAAATATATACAGGGTGTTCAGACAGAGATATTATAATGAACGATTCCTTGTTAAAAATATGAGAAAAAGTTTGTATAAATATGGGTCCTCAAATTTTTCGTTTTCAAGATACAGGGTGTTAAAGTTTTCAAAGAACTTAAAAATTTCTAAAGCATTTTTTTAGTAAAATTTGTTAGACTAGATATAAATGTTAATAATAAAGTTCTCGGTGTTGTTGTCCCATAATTGCCAACAAGAAGTATAACACTTCATTTTTAAAAGAAAAAATGCCTTAATGTTTCTTGTATGGTCCAGGATAATGTAATTCTCGCGAATTTTATTTTTTTCTAAAAAATTTATCAAGATACGTAAAAATGAAGACACAAAAAGTTATATTTTTAGGTGTTTTATCCGGAAAAATGTAAAAGTTGCAAAAAGTCAGTAGCATACATTGTTTTGTCAATAATATTAGCTAAGATGCGTCCCACGCCGCCACTGGCCTCGTTTCAGTGGTATGTTCTGGATGTTGCCGATTCTTGAATTTGTTCATCTTCTTTTCATGTTTGTTATGTGGGTCACTTCTAACTTTGGCTCATAGTCTGTCTATTTTTTAAAATATAGTAAGTGATTCTTCGTGGGTCAATTCTTTTATTTTATTAAACCTCTGTTGAATGTCAATAATAAGAAATGCTTTCTTTCATCTGTGGTAGCTTATTTGGGATCTTATAAGTGCTCTGCTTGCTTGGTCCAAAATACATCTAGCTTTACCACTATCCAAAACCATTGTTAAAACGCTTCAATGCTGGCGTCCTAGGTGAACAATCTAACGCTTGACTTCACCCAACTTCGTCACGAGTCTGCACTCCATCAGACTATATAAACTTAGTAACGGTAGGAATCTATTTAGTTTACACTTGAAAACGGACAGAGATAGGACTGTTTAAAACATTGTGTGAATAATAAAAATAAAGACAATGAAAGTCCAAAATTCTTTAAATATCACTACTGAATCATTGCCTACCACATTCAGACATCCATAGATTTGTTGAAAAAAATGTTTCCTTAAAGAATCATCTCACATCAATGGATCTCCCAAATTCTTTAAATATCACCATATAAAGTGCTCGCCAAAAAAATCGGGACAAGCAATTTTTAGCACCATATTTAACTTGTAGTAACTTTTAAAATAAAAAATATTTTTAGCTGCGGATTTCGGTTTGCTAAAGCCCATTTCGTCTAGATGACATGGCGCAAAATGATTTTTAAAAATAATTAAATGTTTATGGTATACAGGGTGATCAATGAACAGATGCAAAATTACAAAAAGTTTAGAGGTGTGTGATTCCGACAATCATTTTTTTTTCCGAATTTAATGATAGGTCATTAGCAAAGTAATATCAATATCTCCAGACGTTTATGCCAGTTTTTTGATTACAGCCCTTTAGCCCCAGAGACACTACTAAACAAAAGATGTGTCAAAACTTTGCAACCAATATCTTTAAAACGCTGTAACTTAAAAAGGGCTTTACCGATTTCGACCAGGTCTTCACATTCTGAAAGCTTATTTTCTGGTTCTTTTTATTCCCTAACTACTTTATTGGTAAATGGCCATTTTTATAAAATACAGGGCTCAAACAAAAGTAAAGATAAAATTGCACCACCCAAAAATATTGTTCGTTTTAAGCTATGACAATTGGGCTGTACGTTGTTGTTTGGTTTGAAATTTGGTCAATATGCAGCTTCGGTCAATACCTCTGGACGGTTTTTTTACTTTTTCGATTAGTGCCTTTTGGCCATAGATACGCTACCAGGCAGATCCATTGTCCTAAAATGTGTCTTTTGTGGATTTTTGATGTGATCTGGAAATTTTAAATTAATTACGACCTAATGATTTTTTTTTGTACAGGGTAATCAAACAAAACTGACTCTTTCATTATACAGGGTGTTTCAGATTTAAATTGGGAAAATTTTATAGGCGATAGAACATGCAAAAATTAAAAAAAGTCTAAACATGTATGTTTTGAAGCTTCGTTCTCGAGATACAGGGTGTTAAAGTTTTGGAAAAAAATAGTTTTTATTCATAGCTCAAAATCCGTTGGCCGATTTTCCTTAAACTTATCAGGATTGTTTCTCATGATAAGAGGTATCATTTGATGTATTGAGATTTACCGTAATTATTGCAGTGGCGTCCCAGAGGGCAACCTAGTTAGTAAAGATGAAAAAATAATGGTACCTACTGCTTTTTTATAATTTTGTGATTTTTTTAGATTAAGCATTTAGAAATACAAGTGGTAAGGAGGTAGACAAAATTCACATAAAGAGAAAAAAATAATAAACTGTGTTTTTGGAAGAGTAGTAACAACTTAAGATTAAAATTATCACCTGCAGTACTTAGTAGGGCCTCCCTGAGCACGCAAAACTGCTGCTACCCTCTGAGGCATGCTGTGCACCAAGTATGCAATAAATTCCTGGGGGATAGCTTCCCATTCGTCCCTAATTGCATTTGCTAACTCATTTAAATTATGAAACTCATGATCACGTTGATTGAACCTTAATTTAATATTACTCCACACATGCTCTATTGCGTTCATATCAGGGGATCTTGCAGGCCAGTCCATACGCTCAATGTTGTTCTCTATCAAAACTTCTCGCACAGACCTCGCTCGATGCGGAGTAGCGTTGGGTTGTAACACGACTCCGACCACTTCTCCCCTGGTTCCGATAAGTGGGTTCTCCATGAGCCATAAATCTTTCAACTGCTCGGGCAACAGCAGATTTTGAGAAGTTTAAAGGAAACGCAATATGTCGAAGTGTTCGTCCATTCTGCCACAATCTGTTTTTAAAATAAAATTTTCAAACAAAAGTACCTAGGTTAAAAATATCAAATTTTAATTACCTTACGATATTTCTTAACTTGTTTTCACTAAATCGCGCTATTTTAAATAAAATAGGGCTCTCTATAACAACAACTGTCACTCTGATAAGGTATAAGTTAAGAATAATTTATTATAACCTATTGGGCTATCTTTGGACCGAAAATCTTGAAAAAAAGTGTAACATTCCTTTTAATACCATGCTTTCAACCAACAAAAATATTGTTTGTAAATAAGAACATATCTATACTCATTTGTATGTGTAAAGCAACAACTATTATTAAAAAAAAAATTAGGGAGGCCACTAAAGAACAGGAAATTTTTATTATTTTTGTTCTCGAAAACAAAATACGAAAAACATTAAAAAACAATAAGTTGTATTTTTCTTGAATTTTTCTATAGGGCCAAGCAATAAAGTATTAGTTTTTATTTTTTCTCGAAAACAAAGCAAGCTACGAAAAATGAACAAGAGACAAAACAGTTGTATTTTTAAATGCTTAATCTAAAAAAATTTACAAAATTATAAGAAAGCAGTGGCGGACCATTATTTTTTCATTTTTACTAACTAGGTTGCCCTCTAGGATTGCCACGGCAATAATTACAGTAAATCTTATTACATCAAATGATACCTCTTTCCATGAGAAACAAACTTGTAAAGTTTAAGGAAAATCGGCGAAGGGATTTTTGAGCTATAAATAAAAACCTTTTTTTTCCAAAACTTTAACACCCTGTATCTCGAGAACGAAGCTTCAAAACATACATGTTTATATAGACTTTTTTAATTTTTTTATGTTCTATCGTCTATTAAATTTTCCCGATTAAAATCTGAAACACCCTGTATAATGAAAAAGTCAGTTTTGTTTGATTACCCGGTATGAAAAAAAATCATTAGGTAATAATTAATTTAAAATTTTCAGATCACATCAAAAAATCCACAAAAGACACATTTTAGGACAATGGATCTGCCAGGTAGCGTGTCTGTGGCCAAAAGGCACTAATCGAAAAAGAAAAAAACGTCCAGACGTATTGACCGAAGCTGCATATTGACCAAATTTCAAACCAAACAACATCGTAAAGCCCAATTGTCATAGCTTTAAACGAACAATAGCCATATTTCGTGCAATTTTATCTTTACTTTTGTTTGACCACTATATTTTATAGAAATGGCCATTTACCAATAAAGTGGTTCGGTAATAAAAAGAACCAGACAATAAGCTTTCAGAATGTGAAGACCTGGTCAAAATCGGTAAAGCCCTTTTTAAGTTACAGCGTTTTTAAGATATTGGTAGCAAAGTTTTGACACATTTTTGTTTAATAGTGTCTCTGGGGCTAAAGGGCTGTAATAAAAACTGACAAAAACATCTGGAGATATTGATGTTACTTTACTAATGACCTATAATTAAATGCGAAAAAAATTATTACCGGAACCTCTAAACTTTTTGTAATTTTGCATCTGTTCATTGACCACCCTGTATACCATGAACATTTAATTATTTTTCAAAAGTAGTTTTGCGCCATGTCATCTAGACGAAATGGGCTCTAACATACCGAAATCCGCAGCTAAAAATATTTTTTATTTCCAAAGTTACTACAAGTTAAATATGGTGCTAAAAATTGCTGGTCCCGATTTTTTGGCGAGCACTTTATATGGATACTGTGGCAGTGTAACAGGTGACTCCATTTTATCGTAGCATTATGTCCTTTAAATTATTGAAGAACTGGGACTAAGAATCCCTGTAGTATCTCACAACTGTAATCAGCTCTCACCGTCACGGCAACTTTCCCTTCAACCTCTAAAAACAATATGGACCAATAATTCCCCTTGCTGATATTAGTCCACTGTCGGGGATTGACACTGAATAAAAACGCCATTCCGCGAGCAACTTGTCGCCAAGTTTTTGAAAACATGCAACTCTGGATTCAAGAATGACAGCAACGTAAGAAACGTCACTTGGACAACATAATTTTGAACTCATAGAGATTTCCATTATTTGTAGTTTAAAATAATATTAATAAAATATGTGTAAATTTTATAATGTTTGTTTTATTTGATATTGAAACTGCTCATACAATTAACGCCCACCCTGAATTATTATTCTATTAAACTACACCAAACGTTTATTAAGGTATGTTATTAGTATTCCGCGAATAAAAAACAATTTAAATTTCATACAGAGCTAATTTTGGGTACTCCAGGTTATTTAGGAAAAAACGCTCGGAACGTCAATTTTTGATTTTAGGGGAAACCTTTTGTCTTAAAACCCCTAAACTGCAACTCTCAAGCAGGAGTGAGACTAACCCCAAACGTCTTAAATGGAGAAAGGGGGTCAAGTGATATCCTATTTTAAAGATTCCTTGACCGTGATTACAACTGCCAAGTTTAATGTCACTGTTGTTATTTCCGTTGATATGACAGATTGTCAAAATTTCAAATTTTATTTTTTAAATGTATAAATTTAAATTACCGTTAAGAGGACACTACTTTTTACTCAGATAATATGATAAGGATTTAAAGATCTTTAAAACAAGATATTATTTTGAAGATCACCACACCCTTGAATTTTAGGGGTGAATCACACCCCCACCAAGTGATTAATTGATATCTTATTTTGAAGATCGTTTAACCCCTATTATATCTTGTTAGTTTAAAGTAGCTTGCTCTTACAGGTAATTTAATATCATTTATTAAAAACATAAAAATATAATCTAAATTTTGGCAAGCATCATCATATCAGCGAAAATATTAGCAAAGACTTTAAACTTGACAGTTGTAATCAGGTTCGAGAGATCTTTAAAATAAGATATCACTTGACCACTTTTTCTACTTAAGATTTTGGGGTCGCATCCTTGCTAGACGGTTGCAGTTCAGGGGATAAAAGTGGCAAACAAATGATTTCCCCTAAAATCAATTTTTGCTTTGTTTAAATGACCTGAAGTTCCCAAAATTAGGTCTGTTTTATTTTCAAACGGCACCATGTATACATAAAATTAAGTATTTTGTTCAAGCTTTTCTTTTTACAGTGCTGATGGAAATTATGAAGTTAGATATAAATCAAACGTTCTAATTTACCCAAATGGGGAAGTTCTTTGGGTGCCACCTGCAATATACCAGGTAGGTTTTTCTCTTAATTTATAGCAAAACATATATTTTTATAAACATTAAAAACAGATAATGTTAATATGAAAATAAACATAAAATTATCCATAAAACTTGTAATAAACTTTCCCTTCTTCCCTCCTCACTTTTTAAAAGGCCATTGAAATTAAGTATAGTGGTCTTTGGCCTTGTGGTTGGTAATATTAAAGTACATTAGTCATTTCCATACCCCCTCATAAAAGAAGTAAAATACCTACTCCGTATCTAAATATAAAATGGCGGATCGTGCGTGGATAATTTACTAGTAACTTTATTTTATTTACTAGCAACTACTACTGTTGCTAAAATTGTCACTTGTCACGCCAATATATTTTGCAATATGGCCGTATCGGTTATTCGGTCATCATTGGCCGGTTGCAGCTTTCAAATATTGTTACCAACGGAAGTAACTTTCCAATATCGCAAAATAAAAGTCACTTAACAATTAACAAAACATAAACTGTCAAGAAACCAATAGTCAACCTATTTTTTGTGAGGGCTGTGGTTATTTCCTTTTACTTTAATTTTAACAACTTTACAATATCCTATGAATGAGAAAATTTGCACTTGAGAACCAACAGTCTTGGAACAAATAAAAATGATAAAATTTAATTATTATCGTTTTTTTGTACAGGGTGTCCAGTTTTCGTGTGTTTTGTATACCAGCTCCCCTTACTATAAAAGATAGAAAAGATGGGGTTTGCGGCTTACTGTCTTATTTTTTAGCCAAACTTACATTGCCGCAAACGAAATTTTCATAGCCCCCTTTGTTTCTGACATACAGGGCGATTTTTGAAAATTTGTCATTTTGACGGTCCCTGTATCTCGATTATTTGGTAACTTTTCTATAAAGTGAAAATGGATTGTTATAGAGTTTTTACGTAGAATTCATTGGCGTAGGTAGTTTTTTTCTAAAAGTTTTTGTTTTTTGAGTTACGACCAAACTTATGTTTTTAAATGGGACACCCTATATATTATTTTTTTATCTTTTTCGCTCTTTACGCTTTTCAAAATATATAATAGTCCATATTTGTTTGCACAAAAAGGAAAAATTTTTACATTTTTGTAAAATTTATCATTTTTCGTATAGAAGGCTATGCCCACCAAATCAAAACAAAATTAACAACATCATTTTATTATAACAACTCTATATTAATACATAATAACTAAGCAACATTAAAGAAAATAACATATTAATTTATTTTTATTTAGTTTAATTACAAAAATTGCTCGAATTGGGCTCCAGTTGCTCGTTTCAGTATTTTTGACATACTTTTTTCAATTTTCGCAATCCATTTAATAAAGTAATAGGCCTACCCTGCAAAAGCCTAAACGCTTGATGTGTAGCTTCTCGGGAGTTGATCAATATTGTGGTATTGCCTCATATATATTTGATTTTTCATATATCCCCATAAAAAAATCCAAAACAGAAAGATCTGGGGATCTTGGGAGAAATACTGACTGGTCCATTCGTACCAATCCATTTATCTGGAAATGTTGTGTCTAAATATTCTCTCACTATTTGAGCATTGTGACTTGGAGCGCCATCTTGCTGGTAATAAATATTATTTAGATCGGCCAAGGAACATCCTCTAATATTTCCATTAGTGTATCTTGCATTATTTCTAGATGTCTATTTCCGGTTAGCGTTCCTTCATAGATAAAATGCCAATTTTAGGACCAAAAATAAAGCATGACACGCTAAATCCAAACCGACCTTGACGTTCTCAAGGAAATGTTACATATTGGTTCGTTTGGGACCAGTACCTTAATTGTTTCGGTTTAGAATACCAGAACTAGTAAAGCCAAGCCTCGTCTGACCACACCACCTTTCTTTCAAAATTTGCATTTCCTGCAACATTTTGTAGGTACCAATTACCAAAAAACTACCCTACGTTCTGCATCACCGGGATGGAAATGCTGGACAAGATGGTATTTGTATGGTCTAAACTTATGTTTCTTTAGTACTAACTGAGTTTTTGATTTTTAACCCCAACTTCGTCATATATTTTTCTGCATGATATGGATGGTTGTACCGCGACAGAAGCCAAACATTTATTTCATTTTTTCTTCCCTGTTTTCCTTGTTGTAAAATTAGGCCTGGGTTTTAAAGATCCGTGTTCAATGAGATTGGCTTTGATATTATGAAATATTCTTTATCGGGTTGATGTCTTTCTGGATACCTACGAAATAATTAGATATGTAACAACAAGCTAGATAGATATAGATAATGATTAAGATTTTTATATTTGTTATGAATATTAATGTTACATATCAATTTTTTTGTTAATGCTGAATATTACCAATGTCAAAATCTATTCAAATCATCGATATGCTCACATTATAATAAAAAACATCCTATAATATATCATTGTTGAGAAGGCTACTTCTTAACCTATGAGCATATAATATACTGTTAAACCTTACCGATTAAAATAAAGCTCCGAGGCTGCGTTGGCGTCTTCAGTAGCTTAAAACAAACACATATCGTGTTTTTCATAATTCTCATATCTATTATTTTCTGCCATGTTAAACAATTTTTCACAAAAATAATAAAGTAAACTTCCACATAACAAAATCAAATCAAACAAATAACAGTACTATTTGACAACAATAACAATCCATAATGGCTGTTTACAGAATTTTGTTTTTGTCATGGCTATCCGATTGACCATCGGAAAATGATAAATTTTACAAAAATGTTAAAATTTTCCATTTAAAAAAAAATAAATATGGACTATTATATATTTTTGAAAAGCCTGTAAAAGGGAATAAGATAAAAAATAATATATAAGGTGTCCCATTTAAAAAACATAAGTTTGGGCCGTAACTCAAACAAAACTTTTAGAGAAAAAAACTACCTACGCCACTGAATTCTACATAAAAAACTCTATAACAATCCATTTTCACTTTATTGAAAAGTTACACCAAATAATCGAGATACAGGGGACCGTCAAAAATGACAAATTTTCAAAATCGCCCTGTATGTCAGAAACAAGGGGCTATGAAAATTTCGTTTGCGGCAATGAAAGTTTCATAAAATAGGACAGTAAGCCACCAAACCCCATCTTTCTATCTTTTTTTATAGTAAGGGAGCTGGTATATGAAAACACACGAAAACTGGACACCCTGTACATCCGCCCTGCCAGCCAAATACTTCTAATTGAGTTTTAATGTGTTAAACAGTTACAGGCAGCGATTCTACAACAAATGCATGCATCCAAATCACGCCGCTTAAATGTTGTAAATAATATAATTTAATTTTAGTATGCCTTTTACTACCTGTCAAGATATGAATGGTGGTAAACGTTAAATACAGAATACTAAGACTTAAGATGAAGAAGTTTCTGTTGATTGTTTTTGATATAAGTAGCTACAAATTAAAAATGCAACCTTACAGAGTTAAAGATTTAAAAAACATTTGGGAAAAACTAGAAAAATAATCAAAAAGCTACGTTTGACCTCGTACTATTGATGACGCGAAGAATAAACAAATGTTGTCTCGCTCTAGACCGTCTCCTTTCAACACATTGGCAAAGCTTGCCCATGAAAGTTTTAAAGGGAAACAAAGTGTACTTACTTATACAGAGTATTTTTAAGTTGGTATTGTCCTATAAGCACCGTATAGCATGCAAAAAATAAGAAAATTCTTCAGATAAAATTATGTCTGAAAACGCTTTGTTTCCGAGATACAGGTTGTAAAAGTTTTAGTAAAAAAATGTCGTTTTTGTCATAGGTTACCTACCACTCCAGATATTATCACTAGTGACCGACCGAAAATTTCGGTTCCTTTTCGGGCGAACTTTACCGAAACTAATTTCGGAAGTTGTCGTGCGCTCTCGCCTAACTTTGTTTCTCGCGGCAACGCTGTGGCGAACCCTGGCAGCCGTGTTCGGGAATTGTCGTGCCCCCTAATTAATACAATATATATATTATATACTTGAACACGTGAGTTTCTTTTCGGCAAAGCGAAATCGAAAGTGGCTTAGATTTCTGGCCAAAACCGAAACTCACGTGGTCAAGTATAAAATATATATTGCATTAATTAGGAGCACGACAATTCCTGAACACGGCCGCCAGGGTTTGCCAGAGCGTTGCTTTCGACAACGACTCAGTAAAAGTTTCGGTCGAAACCGAAACCGAATTTTCCATCGGACACTAATTATCACACAATTTGGTACACTTCTTTTGACCATTACATTGGATTTTTGCTGTAAAGTTTAATTTTTTTTTACCAGGGGCTTTCGAACAAGATTTGTATTAAATTTTTTTCAAGAAAAAAATAGTACGCTACGGCTTTTCTTTTCAATTAATATTATTTTTGAAATAGTAATTTACTTTTGAGTTAACACTAGTAAAATATAATTCAGAATAAGCAATTTGTCATAGTAAAAAATTACTTATTCTTTTTTCTCCACCTGTTCTTTAGTACGACAAACGATTTTTATTTAAAAATATAAAAGTAATTTTATTGTATTGCAAAATTGCTAAAATCTGATAAGGTATTTTGTATTTAAAGTTTGTTTTTATCTAATTTATATTAAAAAAAAAGGTCAAAAACTAACGTTAATACAATTTAAACTTAATAAAAAAATAATCAGTAGTTAAAATTTTTAATAAAAGACAAAAACAAATTTTACATACACAACACCATATCAAATTTTAGCGATTTTGCCATACATCAAAATGGCTTTTATATTTTTAAAGCAAAATCGTTTGTCGTACCTAAAAATAATAAAATACCAAACTAACTCAAAAGTAAGCAATTATTTCAAAAATAATATTAATTCGAAAAAATGAGCAGTGGCATATTTTTTTCTTCAAAAAGTCAATAAAAATCTTGTTTTAACGCCACTAGTATTTTTTAAACCTTTACAGCAAAACATATAATATGATGGTAAAAAAATGTACCAAGTTTCGTCGAAATATCTAGATTGGTAAAAAGTTATGTCATTCTTTTCTTAAAATTTAAACACCCTTTATCTCGGAAACGAAGCATTTTCGGACATAATTTTATCTGAAAAATGTTTTGTGTAAAAGAAAAATACCAAATTTAAAATAGCCCCATATAAAAAAAAATATTAAATAAAATGTTAGGAAAAATATTTATTTTGATAAATTTTTAACGGTGCGAATGGCAAAAGTTGTTTAAGTTGCATTATTAAAATTAAATTTTATGAAGCTTAACGGAATACTCCTTTAATGCACATTAAATTACATTTTAAAGGCTTTTATACCAAACTAATTGCCTAATAAGATAGTAAATGTATATATCAAAATAATTAAAGCCTTTTAAACCTTTAAAACTTCTATTTAAAGACGCAGGTAAATGTTGCATATTATACCAATTTTCGCTTTTTGCAAATGCGACTAATTGAAGGCAAGGCAATTTGAAACATACTTAAAAACTATTCAGTTATACGTGAATATTAAACGTTAATTAAATGTAGCAAACCTCTGTTTTTCATAACGAAGAAACATTGCTGTGACAAAATAATACACAATTTTAACGAAAATGAAATCACATCAAAATTTTATTTTGAGCTATCTATTACGTACATATGTATTTCTTTCATATTAGTGCCTACTCAAAATGCAATATTACATGACTACCATACAAACCTAAATTGTGACAAACAATTAGGTTTATTAGAAAAAAAAACATTGTTTTAGATATTATTAAAACAAGATTACCTTGTGTCAAAACCTTAAATAGCAAAAACACATTTTATGTACGCCACAGCAGCCTCAAAGCTTGAATTTTCATTTTAAGACTTTAAATTTTTATATTTTGTATGTATTCCAAATCAGGCTTGCTTTATCCTCATATCTGAGAAATGGATGGCATTTTACACAATTTTTACCATTCTTGATTTTATTTAAAAGAGTTATTTGCTGTATTAACGATCCCTTGCTTACAGAAAAGCTTCCTTTTCTCGACCATCGACGTAACATCATCACTTTTTATTGTTATTACCAAGTCTTGTGCACCAAGAAATTACCCAGTATAAATTCTTTTCATGCAGCTCCTAGTGCTGCACTTATGCACCCCATACAGTCTTGTGTAATTTGAAAGGCCTCGAACTTAGATTATATTACTCCATGTAAAGCTAGCAACCCTGCATAAAACTTTGTATGTATCCTAAAACGAACCTTTATAAAAATAACATGACTATCATACATTACTGAATTTTGGCAAACACAAAAGTCATTTGAAGAACAAAAACATTGATATAGATATGATATAACACAATTTTAACTTAAGATTTACTAAAAATTCGTTGCATTTAAAATAAGACAAATAGGCATAGAATTTCCCTTTTCAACCCGGCAACCTGGCTAAAGATGCTATTATACATGACCATCATCCATTACTGAGTTGTAACAAACACCTAGTTGTTAAAGAGAAAAAAGGCAGTGTTGTAGATAAAAAATAAATTTTATTTAAAGGTTTATAAAAATAACAAATTATAAAAGGGACACATTAGATGTTTCTTTTAGCCAGTTTACCTTTTATGTATCCCAAATGCAACCTTTCTCGAAATATTATTTCCAAGTAAGAAAAAAAGCTTTTTAGTATTGTTTTTTAAAAATTATTCAATATATATGTAGCAGGCAAATGGTTTTTAGGCAAATGGCTTTTGCCTAGGCAAATGCTTTCTGCCTGGACAAATGACTTCATAAAAATAATTTTTATTTAAAAGCCATTTGCTTAGGTAAATGCATTTGTCGTTGTCCTGGTAAGGCAAATGATATAGTTGATATTATATTAGGCGTACAATGTATTTGGCAGCTTGCAGACAACAGTAAAAGCAAAACCACGTGTAATTTAATTAGTCCGAAGCGCTATAAACGGTCTTGCAAAACTGTCACATTGGGGCGGTCATGGTTAGTTTTGGTTAGTTAAATCTTTTTTTTATTTGCTATATTAATTAAAAAAAGATATAACTAACCAAAACTAACCATAACCCCCACCAATGTAACAGTTTTGCATGACCGTCTGGTAATGCAATTAGCTCTATTTCCATTTGCCTAAAAATTGCTTAGGAAAATAGAATAGAATGCTATTTGACTAGGCAAATAGTATTTGAAAATGAAAATACACCATTTGCCCTAGCAGAAGGCACTTGCCTAGACAAAAGCCATTTGCCTAGCATAACCATTTTCCAAGCATGGCTGAAAAGGTACCAGATGACGTCAAAAAAATGACGGCCAATATAACGGCTATATCATACCATACTTGAAAACGTTACTCAACCTTTTTAAGTATATAAAAATAAATATGGGTTGGTAGTTGACAATAATAAATAATATAATGTTTTAACAATTATATATATATATAAATGTAAGAGAGTGTTTAAATGGATTTTTTTATTTTAGAGTTCATGTACGATAGATGTAACATATTTCCCATTTGACCAGCAAACATGTATCATGAAATTTGGTTCCTGGACATTCAACGGCGACCAAGTGTCGTTAGCACTTTACAACAATAAAGAGTTTGTAGATTTGTCGGATTACTGGAAATCGGGTACCTGGGACATTATCGAAGTACCCGCATACCTCAATATTTACGAAGGGAACCATCCTACGGAAACCGATATCACATTTTATATAATAATCCGTAGGAAAACTTTATTTTACACAGTGAATTTAATACTTCCGACGGTTCTCATTTCGTTTTTATGCGTTTTAGTTTTTTACTTGCCTGCAGAAGCTGGCGAAAAGGTAAGTAAATGCATGTTTCCACCTTTTGCTATTTTATAAATTTTTAGCGAGTTCTGCGTTCTAAATGACTGAAATATTTAACAACGTCTGTAACTTAACATATGCCACACCTGGCGACGTTTTCCACATATGAGATTTGTTATAGTTATTAAAATTATTTTGCCACCCGACAAATAGTCCCTAGGCCAGTAATGAAATGTACTTCATAATAGGAACACTTTTAAAACCTTTTGGGGGTTCCTTTGACGAGTCTACCACGAATATTCATACCGCCATATATGGAACCCGCTCTTTAACCTAGCCTGTCACTGTTAAATGTTCCGGGTGTCGGACTGGGCAAAAGCGTCACTTCTTTGGTCGGACAAGTTTACCACAATCTTTTACAAGCAATTTTTAAACATTGTAATCGTAAGGGTAACCCGCCTAGTCCGATACTCGAAACATGTGTTTGATACCTATGGTTTCATGACTGTAACCCTTATCATTTTTGGCAAAATGTTTAAAAATTGCGTGTACATTGCGATAAACTTGTCCGTTAAAAAAGTGACGGGTTCGCCCAGTCTGACACACGAAACATTTGACATTGACAAACTGGTAAGAATAAGCGTGGTAAACTCGTCAAAAAACTGCTTAAAAAGGTTTTAAAACTGTTCTTACAATAAAGTCCATTTTATTACTGGCCCAGGGACTAAAAAGTTTAAAGAATAGACTCCAAAAGGTTGAAAAAATGCTACCCCAAATTCCTAAGGCTAAAATATGATGATCTCACCCAACTTATTGTAGTCCAAAAGTACATAATATACGGAGATACAGGGTGTTAAACTGCTTTTAGTTTTTTATAAATAATTTTGGTAATAATCTGTTATGAATTTTAATTAAGGTAGCCGTTTTTAAGATATTTAAATTTAAAAAATTCGCTCCCTGTGTGGTTAGTCTAAGCTATTCAAGGTGTTTTAGAATAAAATGCTAATATTTAAGAGTGTAAATTCTTGCGGGACTTTAAGAAAAAAGTTTAAATAATAATATAATGCAGTTTAAAATAAAATTAATAACAGATTCGAATGTTTTCTCTCCCAAAACCCCTTTCGCCAAATATTGTGTCAATATACCCATTATTAACAAGACTATTTATAAAAAGCTTTAACCAAAGCACATTTTTGACACCCTGTATCCCCGAAATCGTCCAGTTTTGGACTGACGTAAGTTGGATTGGATCGTCATATTTTAGCCTAAGAAATTTGAAGTAACATTTTGTTCGCAGCTTTTAAAGAAACCCTGTATATGGTTTTAAAATAATTTATCAGTAAATAAAACTTGTTTTAAATGTTTATTATATTATACATATTGCACAGAAATATGCTACAAACCCCTTTTTCTTGCTACTTCATTTTAAAAATACAATGCTAAATTTTGTTACTGAGATTTTTCTTTCTTACCCGATATATTTTTACTAGATGAAATATAAGATGACATTTCGAGTAAAATTACAGTGTATTTGCTAGTTTTTAACATCTAACCTCTAAATACAGAAAGTTAGAATCGTTTACGGCTAAACCGAAATTGATATAAAACAAATAAATCTAAGCAACAATGCACTTTTCTGTGTTAAATCTACGTTACAAATTTTATTTTAATATTAAACCAATAATAATAAAAAAGTTCTAATATTGGAACTTACCTGCGGTTGGTTGTATCGGTAAAGTTTTGCGTAAGCGTTTAGTGACGTCAAAATAATAAATCCTAACTAATTTTTTTAAATATTTTTAGGTTACATTGGGAATCAGTATTTTACTGTCACTGGTTGTATTTCTGTTGCTGGTGTCAAAAATCCTGCCACCAACGTCGTTAGTATTGCCGCTCATCGCTAAATACCTCCTTTTTACGTTCATAATGAACACTGTTAGTATACTTGTTACTGTAGTTATTATAAATTGGAATTTTAGAGGTCCTAGGACGCATAGGTAAGCCAATAATTGCAGTTCTTACTATAGACGCACAAAACAATAACTTTTAGAACTACATATTGTTCGCCCAGCGAGTCTAGCTCGATCTAAAGAATGCGGCCAAAAAATGTGTTGGTTTTAAGATGTTGCCAGTTTTTAACCCTAATAATCATAATTTATTTTACGCTATTTTATTTCCATATTTAATATTTAAATGGGGTATCTAATTTGATCTTGTTATTGTTGTTATTTTGGATTCCTTCAAATGATTTTACCAACCAAATATAACCCTACACTTTCAATAGTTTGGCAACAGAACAGAAAGCGTTTCACAGATTGGTGGTCGTCGAGATGAGCCTCCTTAGCTTCGTCGAATGATATTCGGGGATGTCAATTTCTTCCCCTGTTTCCTCAGGCGTCCTAGTTCCAGACTCGGTGGCCGACCAGTACATACGGGTCTGGAAATCAAACCGCACACCATAAGTTTGTATTTAATCCCTTTCACCGATTTGCTATGTACTCTCCTACAACTTATCTTTGCAACGAGGTGGCGATCCAAGCCGAACAAGATCAGGAGCTGCTGGCTCAGCGCTTTCGCCTTTCTTTGGACGTCGATACGGCTCAGGTACACCCCACCTCGAATTTTGCCTACGGTTTAACATACTATGTAATTTCCTTTGGTCAGCACTTCTTGCATTTAGAGACCTGTATATCATTGACTCGGTTTGTATGGATCCATGATTAAAATGATCTATAAGGGCCGCTGGCCGCGGTCAAATATTTTACATGCTGTTTAAAACAAGTTTTTCTGATGTCTGTCCCGTCGGAAAAATCTTAGCGAACCGGACAACATAATGTCCGGTTTTTGTGGGACTTGGATAAAAAGGTCATAATTTAGGAAAAAATGTAATTTTGTTTACAATGCAACACCACACGGACTATAATCAAAGTTTCCAAGTGTGATTAATTATCGCCAATCAAAGATACCCACTTTTGTAAACATGTAAAATAATTACAGTATACGAATAAAGACTTATTTATAAAATAGTTCAATATTAAATTAAAATTGGAAAATACTTGGACAGACAAGCGAGTCTGTCCGTCTGCCTTTGCAGACTGTTACAGAATGTTTAAAAAAAAAATTAAAGGCAGATTCTGCATCAAAAAATATAAAGAAAAGTTTATATAAACATATGTAAGTCCGGCAATGCATTGTTTCCCAGATACAGGGTGCTGACCTAAAAAAAAACGTTTTTGTTAATAATAACCCCATTCTGATTTTAATAAAATTTGGCATTTTTATTTGTAGATTTTTAAAGCTTATTTAGATTATTTAGAGATTTAGGAATTATTTAAAGTTACCCAATCTAGCGTTTTGAGCGGTACATCAACGAATATTTCTGACAAAAAAATATAATTTAGATAATTTATTAGTTCATATATTAATAGTATTTATACAGTATCAGCCAAATATTATAACATATAGGAAATTTGAGGAAAAGAGAGAACCTAACGTAAATACCTGCATGTAAACTTTTTGATTGGATTAGTCACATACAGTTTGCTTGACCAGTATACTGGTTAAGCAAACAGGTATTGGGATATGGGCCAGTAAAGCAAGAAAAAGGATGTATGTGACTAATCCAATCAGAAATGTTTATATGCCGGTATTCACGTTAAATTGTCTCTTTTTCTCACATTGTCCATGTGTTATGGCATTAAACTGATTCTGTATAAATAAACCACAAACACTAAACTAAATACTAATAATATTTAAACTAATAAATTATCTGAAATTTATTTTTCTGTCAGAAATATTCGTTGAGATATTTGCCTAACTATACTGCTTAAGCAAACAGGGGAGCCAGTAAAGCAACAAGAAAAGATGTATGTGACTAATCCAATCAGAAATGTTTACATGCAGGTATTTCGTTAGATTGTATCTTTTTCTCACATTGCCCATAGGTTATGTTATTTAGCTGATTCTGTATAATTATTATTTCCAGTATCCAATCTGGGGGTATGAAGTTATACAAATTTCCTTATTGTCAAAAAGTTGTCAGGACAAAAAAATAAGGGCAAAAAAGTTGAATTTTTACTTGAATAGCTTAAATAAAATTACAAACCTACTTAAAAGTCAGTAACGTGCATTTTTTTGTCCGAAATCTTCGTCTTTGTACTCCTGAAAACGCCACTGTGCTGAAATGAACTTTTGTATATATAAATAGCTCTTTTACCAAATTTGAAAATTAGTTAATGTTTTTGTCATGTCCGGTTTTTTTCTGCAGCAATCTGGCAACCTTAGAACACACAATTGAACATGTGGGATTAAACATTGTTTTATGAGTCTATAGTAAAAACCATATCCCAGATTGATTATATAAATTTTATAATTGCCATTTTTTATTTACAGAATGCCTTCGTGGATCCGTTCTGTGTTTCTGAACTACTTGCCAGCCATGTTACTTATGAAAAGACCGCGGAAAACGAGGTTAAGGTGGATGATGGAAATGCCCGGTATGGGTGTTCCACCCCACCCATATGGTTCTCCAGGAGATATTCCTAAACACATTAGGTAAGTGTTAAGTGTGCCCTTAGTTTTTGAACAGTATATTGGAAGGGTAATATTATCCACCTTATAGTCCAGATTTATCACCTAGTTAAAATAAAATAATAATTCTGTGTAAGTGGCTTTTATGAGGTTTTAAAACTGCGATCCACAATCAATATTTTTGTGACCCCAAAAAGTACACACTATACGAATACAGTGCTTGTCTAAAGTCAGGACTCTCCTCCTAACTTTTAAATTGTTTGGTATTTTTTCATAAAAATTTGAGGACTAGTAAAACAACATAAACCAAATTTCAGGCAAAAAGTGACAGATATAAATGGTAACCTAAGAGTTGGGCGCCATTTAAAAAAATAAATGGAAGAAGGGGTTCTTGTGACACATCATTTTAAAGCTTCTGACAAGAACTTTAGAAGAACCCTTAATCATAAAGTCATTATCTTTACCTACTACAAAATGGCGATACTTTATTAGTTACCTGAATATTTTTTTTGACTTCTGACACTGAAAATTGATTCCTAGGAACCCCCAGAGAATGCTCGGCAACGATGAGCTCCTAATTTTAATTGAGAAATCCGCCTTATTTCAGTTCTTCATGTTTTTCTCAACCCATACAAAAAAATCATATTTCACCATACGTTAATCATACAGCAAAACACTAGAAAAGTTTTTTTTGTAGAAAATTAAACGAAAAAACATCTTTTATATTTTTTGATTATTCTAACCATTATATTGAATATCTGTTCAAGGTCAAAGATTAAAGGATTTTCAGAGAAATACCTTTTTTGTTTTGAATTATACAAATACGAAAAAATTCAAGGAGGTGATTCTTCATCAAAAAAAAAAAAAAAACTCATATGAACATATGTCCTAAACGTCTTTGTTTTTAAACTACAGGGTGTTAAAAATTTCAAAAACAAAAGTATTTTTTAAATATCCTAACTATTCTGTACCCAATTTTGTTTTACTTTGGCAATGTTATTAATGAAAATGAGAGGTAATTTATCACTAACTTAATTACATTTGGTAAGTCCAGTGGCGTCTCAAGAGGCAACTGAAAAATTATTTTCAACAAAAAACGATACGCCACTGACTGTGTAAATGTGTGTAGATTTTTGTGCTTTCTTTAGATTAGGCAAATAAAAATAATGCTTTTATGTCGCTTATTTTTTTCCGTATCTCTTTTAGGTTAATAGAAAAAAATAAAACTCACCTAATTGCATATTTTTAGATCATAAAAGAAGCATTGCGGGATCTTTTACTTTTAAAAATAAGGTATCATAACTTTTAATTAGCAATTATGTAACAAAACTAATAAATACTTATTTTAATAAGGTTTATACCCAGTATAACTGTTCTTACTAAAATAAGTGTTTTCGAAATTTTTGGTTTTTTGAAAATTTTAACACTCTGTATTTTAAAAACTAAGACGTTTAGGACTTATGTGCATAAAAGTTTTTTCTCATTTTTTAATGAAAAGTCACCTTCTAGAATTTCTTGCATTTGTTTAGAAACACCCTGTATAATTCAGTTTATTTAAGTTAACAACCGGGTATTTTCTAAAATTTTAGCAAGCTTACCTTTCAATTTAAAATTTTCAAGCTTCTATCCATTTCAAGGGTATTTTCTCCAACGACAAATCTAAAACTTTAAAGCAAAAAAACTTAATAGCATTAAAGTCCTTATCCCCCGCATCGATTGGGTCTCACCAACAACTTTGGTCTTGCATGAAATTAGTGATTAGCGAAACAGTCGCCCCTTCACTAAAGTGCCCTCTCAAGTCGGATCGACCTGCTCGACTAACACAATTTCAAGTTTAATCAGTCTTTACCAATTCAAATAATGTTCGCGCCAGATCGGATCTTTGTCACGCCATGTAGATCTACATATTATTATGTTAAGCCACTTCACTCTGCAATCTTGTTAAAGTCTTAGTTCTTCGCTTTGTTGAAATCTTGTATCTTGTCCTTATAGTCGAAAGGTTGAAAACCATCTTAACTAAATTTGAAGCTGCGAATTTACACAATTTGTGTACAAGAATGATGGTTATACAGGGTGTCCAGTAACTCTACCGACAATTTTTGTGGGGTGATTCTACAATTAAAAATAAGAAAACACCTTTATATGAACTTATGTCGTGAGCGTCTTACTTTTTATTTTATAATAACTTCCATACCAATTTAGATTTTTTTAATAATTTCGGGAACGTCTCCGATTCATCAAAAGACATTTTGTGGCATACAAGAAAAAAATTTTAGGGGTGTCGTCAATGACGGGTAAATATTTTTAAGAAAAAATTGTACGTCATTGCATTTTTCAAATTAAAAATATACGTTTTTTAATTCCTATCTAGTGTAGAACAAATTTGATCCCGTGACTTTTTTTAATTTGATGTGCGGTTTTTGCGTACATAAATAGAAACCATTTTTGGCATGTCAAATCCCTATCCAATTAATGAATAAATACCCCAAGTAATTTTTTACTAAAATATTCTATATTAGCGATACGAAATGGCCATGCCGAGAAACGGTTTTGTGCAAAAAGCATAGGTAAGCTTACTTTTTACTTAGATGGTACACACAGAGTAGAAAAAAAAGTTGGTGACCTTTTATAGAAATTTAAAGCAGTAAAAAGCTTGTTTTTCTTTAGTTTAGAATTTTATGCCTTTTTAATGGTTTATTAAAAGGGTTAGACTTACTTATCCTTTTGTATAAAATTAAACGCTCTACAAAAAGCTTTTTTATAATTTTTCGATAAACTGATGCGTCTTTTAAAACTTTTAACTTTCTTTTTATTTTTTGTTTTACATATGCTTTTATTTAACTATCAAATTTCTAATACTATCGAATCATATTTTTTTTTTCAACTAAAATTTATTTTTAATTTTTACCTAACTTTGTGATATTAGAGTAGTTTTGTGACAATTCTGAAAGTGTTTTTCATATTCATTGATAAAAAGTAATAAGTATCGCTATTTTTCTTCATTTCTTGAAAAACACTTATTGTAATGTTCGATCAACGCTACTCCACGTTCCGCAACATCGTCAACCACACTCAATTTATATAAATAAAACTTTACACAAATATTATAACTTTTATCAAGTGGTCAAAAATTTACATATTTTTCCATAAAATCATAAGGTTAATTAAACTCTGTAAAAATGAACATAAAATCTTTCGATATAAAATCACTCATTTTTTTGTAAAAGTCCTTCAAGTCTTCTTGTCTCAGCATACATTTTTTGGCTTTCATATTTTTTACTTCATTAAAATGAATATCATTTTATTTCATTTTACAATTTTTTTTTATAAACTTGATGGTTTCGTTAAAAAAATGGAAAAAAAATAGAATTGAATAACTTTGAAACGCGTCGGTTTATGGAAAAATTATAAAGGGACTTTTTGTAGAGCGTTTAATGTTATACAAGAAGATAAAATGCTATAGCCCTTAATATTTAAAAAAAATCAGTAATTTTAATTTTAAATAAAAGTCAAAAACAAATTGTAGATACTACAAAACACCATACCCGATTTTAGCGATTTTGCCGTGCATCAACATAGCTTTTATTTTTTAAACGAAAACCTTTCATCGTACGGAAAAATATCAGGAGACCAAATTAACTTCAAAATAAATTAATATTTTTAAAAAATATTGATTTGAAGAAAAAGCAGTTACGTACTATTTTTTTTATTTAATGCAAATCTTTTTGAACGCTACTGGTAATTTTTATTTAATACTTTTACAACAAAAAAATATAATGTAATGGTTAAAGAAGTGTATCAAATTTCGTGGACATATCTGGAGTGGTAGGAAAGTTATGATAAAGAAAAGGCATTTTTTCTTAAATCTTTAACACCCTGTATTTCGGAAACAAAGCATTTTCGAACGTAATTTTATTAATAAAATGTTCTTATTTCCTTGCATTTTATACTGTGTTTAGAGAAATATATTAACTTAAAAATTATATTATATTAGTATTTATAAGATGATTCCACCACAGCAGTTTAACACCACTGTTCATAAACACCTTACAGAAATCAATGGCTATTCCATTTATTTTATAGGGATCATGCTCTAAACTTTTTAGATATTCACAACCTTCGGACGTGTTGTGAAGCCACTTTAATCTGAAATTTTGTTAACGTCTTACTTCTCTACTGCGTTGAAATCCCGTCACTTGTCCTTAAGATTAACGCGCCTTTTTTGGAAACCTAAAACGATTTCCCGATGAGGGAACAAAATGACGTAATTTGATAATCTGGTACCGAAATATTTTGTGAGCTTGAGTCGATACAACAACGTGGTAAAAGCTCTAAAATGTTTGGTTTAAAAGTTTTTGGTAACAGCAAAGAGTAAAATGTTACTTGTTTGATGTATCTTTTCTATCGATAGTCTGCTTTGATTCGATGACGCATCCCTAGGTCTATAAAGGGTCGCGATATTCCGCCATACTGGTAATGGTTGTGTTGACGTCACGTGAAATATTTTTTGGCCATGATATTAAATAAGATAAGTGTCAACCTCAGTGCCGGAGAAATACAGTTTATAGTATTATAAACAACCGGTTACACAACACTTTTTAATTATTATTAAAATGCAACTTCTTTAACTTTAAATAAGGAACATTTGGAATCACATCTTTCAACAAATACCACTTTCAAAACTATGCAAATACACACATTCTAGACACCACTAGATTGGTCATCAGCTGTCAAAATATAGGGACTTTACCCAGTCTTGCCAACTTATATCTAGTAATTATAGGTAAAAACTTCATATAAACTAACCTATGTCCTAAACGTCCTAATTTTTGAACTACAGGGTGTTAAATTTTTTTTTTAATTATCCTTGTTTTTATAACTTTTATACCAATTTTGATACTTTAAAATAAATTAATTTTCATTAGTGTCGTCCACGCGGGGTTTAAGGTCTATATTTTTAAAGAAAAAAATGGTACGCCACTGCATTTTTCTAAAATAAAAATATTTTTTAAATTTTCCGTTTAGTTGGAATCAAATTTGATCTTTTACCTTTTTTTATTTAATGTACAGGTGCCGCGTTTATAAATAGAAATCATTTCTCGTTGACCGGTTGCCAACTGGTCACCAAACGTATTAGTCAAATCTGATTGGCGCTAACTAGTTTGTGAATTCTCAACGCGAGACCTATTATTAAATTTTACAGTAAAAAATCGCCTTTGTTATTAGTTCTTTAATTAGATAGGGATTTGACCGTGCCGACAAATGGTTTTTATTTATTTACGCAAAAACTTAAAAATAAAAAGTCAAGAAATCAAATTTGTTCAAAACTTAATGAAAATTTTTAAAAATATTTTTATTTTAGAAAAATGCAGTGTCGTACTATTTTTTTCTTAAAAATATTTACCTTAAACCCCTTACGGATGACACTGGTGATTTTTTTCTTGTATGACAAAAAATGTCTTCTGTTTTGCTGTAAAAGTTATTATAAAAAAACGTTTTTTCTAACCAAAACGTTTAGTACATATGTTCATATAAAGTTTTTTCCCTAACTTTTCTTGTAGAATCACTCCTTAAAGTTTGTTGTTTGAGTTACTGGTCATCCTGTATAAATCTTCTTTATTTTTATATAATTAGATACAACACAAGAAAAAAACAAATAAAAATCTATCGTTGGACTCCCTAAAAATCCTTTAGGTTATTATAAAAGGGTGTTAAGGTAAAGTGTAAATGATTACCCAGCGTTTAAATTTGGATTCTTTGTTATATTTGCCCTTTTCTAATTTTCTCACCTGTCAAGAATAAACGCACAGGCCGCCTAAGGGTACTTAATGGATAAAAAACGCAATTTATTTGAGTTATTTTTCACCCTTTACTGCTCATATGCGTGTTTGAAGTTACCCCTTTAAAAGCAATAGGAAAATAAAAACAGGTATATTAACTCATTGTAATTATTAATATTACCTTAAGCATTTAATTAAAAAAACAAATTAAAAAATTCTTTTGAACGGGTTTTCCCTTAAAACCCTTCAGGGTATCACAAAAGGGTCCATCACAAACGATTTCACAGCTTTTAAAATTTGGATAACTGTTAAAAATACCCTTAATAATGTTCGCGCCTGTCAAAAAAATATTATACGCTGCGGAAATTTAATAAAATAATGTCTAATAACTAAAAACACCATTTATTTTTTACAGGACAGGAAACTAATATTGGGGTGCCAAAAATATTTTTCACTTTAATGCCTATAAAATACAATTATGGTCGCTGTGGCGAAAAACCTTTCGTTAGTACTTTTCCTTTACTTATGAGCAACGACAAACTTATGAGTGTCTTAGTTTAGCAGAACAGAGATATATGAAATTTTGTGGGCATTGCCATTTGATCATACATTCAATATTGGCACTTGTTATATATATAAAAAGAAAACCACCGTTCGGCGGTTTTTTATATCTACGTATATGAAAACCGCCAAAAATTATTTACTTATTTTATCGATAGAAGCCGCCGTCCGGCGGTTTGACTTATAAAAACTATTAAAAACCGCCGAAAAATAGTTAAAGTTAATCTAACCTTAATAATTATTTATTTTGCTGTGCCGTAAGCGTTTAATTTTTTTGTGGGTTTTTTGTTACAATCGTAGTTCAGTTAATAGCACCCTTTGGAAAAACAAATTGAAGTAGTATAGCGGGATATGGACCGGCAAATAAAACCACTATTGTATTTATCCTAACATTTTGTGGCTGAATTACCACATCAAAAGGTTAAAAATTAAAAAAGACACATTACAAAATTATGTCGTCACGTGGACCCAATAATTTACAACACCAAAAAAACTTTAAATATATATTGTTAGGCAGGAAAGGCGAAGAAATAACTTATCAGGACGTCATCGTCAGCCTTAAAGTGAGAATTAGATATTTAACTTAAAGCTTTAAAAAGTGGAAAATTATTTGTCTGAAAATGAAGTCATAAACAATAAAAATAAAAAAAAATTGTATAAAAATTATCAAGAAATTAACATAAAAAAAAATTTTACCTAATAGCATTTGCTTCACTTAATTTAAATAAACCAATCGTCGGTTTAAAGGTAAAAGTCACTAAGTACATTTTGTTATAAAAGTTAATCGAACATTTTTAAGTTATTTATAGTAAAAGTTTTTTTCTAGAAATATTTTATTAGTTACATTTATGACATCTATAAATCTTTCTTGAAATATTATAGATTAAAAAGATGGTTTACCTTTTTTTTCATCACAAATTTTGTATAATTTTTTTTATTTCGTGGACCATAAAATGTCACTTAGTGAGTTTTACCTTTAAACCAACACAATGATCCAACCTTCCATTACCTTAAAATAAAAATAAAAAAACTAATAAAGTTGTTAATCTTTCTTTTTTGTTACTGTAGGAGGGTATAACAAGGGGTATTTATTAAAAATACAGTACAAGTATACAAGAATGCTTTTTATTTTAACAATGTTATATTAAAATATTTCCAGAAGTTTCACTAGCCACCTTTACCTAAACTTTACTGTTATGGGTACTACCAAGGTGACACATTCATTATTCTTTAGTTTTCATCACATACCTAAAATAATAAAATACACATAAATTACATATAAATAGTAGGTAAATAAAAAACAGTTTTTTTTCGCCTGAAGTTAAAAAGGACCCTCGGGCTAAGTACAGAAATAATGAAAACAAAGGCGATGGAAAATGAAGAAATGGTTTTTTTAGGGGCCTTGCTTTACTTTTTTGCCCCAGGATCCCTGCTGCCCTAGCAACGTCACTGTATCTAGGGCACTTAAACTATCATAAAATATTACTAATACATGTTGAAAAAAAAATTATGGTGGATCTGCGGGGTTTCCTGCTTTATTTAAAGATTTATTTTTACTTGTGTTTTTTTATTATTTTCAGAAACTTTAGATATTTTGGATGTTAATAAGTCTGTTTTTAACATGAGGAACTTAAAGTTGCTAATAGTTTTAAATATATTTTGGAAAAAACAAAAATAAGTCTTTACATCATGTCGTTTAATAACAAAGCCTTTTATGGACCAAAACTTACATGTAAGGTTTTTACCTAAAAAATAGTAAGTACGCGTCTTGTAAAAATGTGAAACGTCGTTTTTATGGAAAATGGGAAAATATTTTTGGAAGAGCAAAAAAAGATCCTCAGCTTAAAAATAAATACTTATTGATTATCTTTTTACTAAAACATGAAAACCTAGTGTATTGTGCGTGTAAGAACAACACCAAGAAAGTAGGTCTGCAACTACCTAATGCTGCACAATCTTCACGTGTGGCACTCCTTAAAAAAACATTTCTGGGGGGTTCTTATCTATACCAGTGGTAGTAAAAAATGTTTTGAATAACTTATATAATAAGGATCGGCTGGGCTCTTCAAAAACTAACCCCAACTGACCCACAAGGCAAAGCAGCCGAAATATTCGCAGTCAGTAACTCTCTTACCAACCTTATTATGGAACTTACCTACTTTCCGAGAGTCCCAAATCATAGTTTAAATCCCCTAGATCTCCTTCTTACCACCAACCCCGAACTCGATCTAGCATCTGTCACAGCTCCCAAAGTAAATGAATGCATGCCACCATGCACCGTATGTCACTACAATTTACCCCACTTACCCCTGGGATTCCATCTAACTGACAGAACTAACTGAATTTATTCAATTGGGCATTGAAACCTGTATTCCACACACCATCAAAAACCTCAAACAATCCAGTAACAAACCCTGGTTTTCCACATCTTGTGATAAAGCTAGAATTTTAAAAGTTCAGGCTCACAAGAAGTTTCTACAGAATCCTTGTCCAGAAAACCGACAGGCCAGCATTGAAGCAAGAAACTACTACAATCAAACAATGTTTAAAGCCAAAGACTCCTTGGACAATCGTATTAAAAAACAAAGTTCTTTTTGCTTAAATGGCAGTAAATATTTCTGGCCCTTTGCGAAAAACATAAGTTGGAATTTTTGTACCAGTTCTTTTCCACCACTAACTTTGGAAGATGAAATTTTTCTACCGCTAAAGGAAAGACAGAACTATTTGCTAAATAATTTGCTGCCAATTTGACCCTTGACCCTCCCGTAGATCATCCAATTCCAGTTCCTCATAAAATTCCAGAGATTATTTTTAAAGTGAAACACATTAAGCGTATCTTTTCTTTTCTTAACACCAAGAAATCGCCTGGGCTTGATGGCAAACCAGCAGACGTTTTAAAAAAATGACGCATTGCCGATTTTAATAAAATTTGGTATACCTGAAAACGTATCCTTTCTTCTTTTAGATTTGTAATCAGCGCCTTATAAAACCACCGTACAATTTTCATTAAAATCGGCGATGCGTCCGGTTTGTAAATAGTTCCCAAATAAAAATGGCTTCTTAAAGGTTAACCATGAGCAAAAACCAGGACAATATTCTTTGCATAAAAATAAGAAAAAGTGGGGTTTAAACCCGTGTTTAAGAACACATTATTTAATAAATATTTAAAATTAAAAAAGAAATTACAGTTAATATTTACAAGCTATAATTTGCTACATACATACCCTAACTTACTTTTCCTAGAACCATTCTTAGTTTTTATAGAATTAACTTTGGATAAAAGCGTCCTTTCTGGTAAAAAGAACGTGGATTTTGGATTCAACGTATACATACGTGCAAAAAAATCTGCTTTGTCTAAATCCACTTTTTAAATACCAAAAACGTGTAAATAAAATTTTTATTTTAACTAAAAGCACACAAAAGACAATGGGCGATATGAATAAAAAAAGCAAATGCTTTTGCTTATAAGTATAAGGTATAAAAGGATTTACTTCAAACGTATAAATTAATGCTACTGAAGAGCAGCATCACTTTTCGTCACTTTTATATAAGTAAATACCTGCACTTGTAAGCAAATGCTGGACTTTATTCATACGTTTGAAGTAAATCATCTATACCCTATACTTATAAGATGATTAATGGCCCAATATTTAAACTTAATTTTGGGGTTAAACAATGTAAACACCAAACACCCAAAAACCTCACTATGCGCAGGCTTCTTCCAATGTGAATGTGCTTCTATTGCTTGAAACCAAGAGAAACAATTTCTCATACTTTTTAAACAATGTGATTATTCCCACGACTTTCAAGAATTCAGTCGAATCAAATTTTAAAGAGAACCGTACCCAAAGTTCCATTGATGTGATTATTCTCACGGCTCAAGAATAAGGGTCCTGGTAGATGCACATTTGTCGTTTATAACTGAATATATATTTCAATTTTTTGTGTTGCTTAAGATAAATAATTCAATTCGGTTCTTGCATAACCAAGTTTTATCCAGCATAATTAAAATTAGTCCAACCCCCAGGTTGGGTAAAATTGTTTGAGTATGCAATGAACTTTTGAAGCAGGCCTTTAAAAATTTAAAAGAGTATTGAAAACTCAGCTGCAGCTTGATTATGAAATTTAGCTGCATTTAATGAAAAGGGACGGCAAACGTTAGTGGTTTAGGTAGCGGAATAAACCGGAAGCTTTATATTTTAACTTTTGAAGTTTTTAAAGAATGCTGCCGCTTTTAACGTACCTGTAAAGGATTTTGGTGAAATATGATTTGCAAAAGGAAATAAAGTTAAAAACGGCTCTTTAATTATTTAAAATTGTGAAACATACATCAATTTTAGGCGTTCAACCAATTATAACCGCGGTGATAATTGGTGATTAAACGTCAACACAAAGAATTTGTCAATACCGTTTTGTATATATATATATATATATATATATATATATATATATATATATATATATATATATATATATATATATATATATATATATATATATATATATATATATATATATATATATATATATATATATATATATGTTAGTTCGTAGAGTTTCACGGATAGATGAATGTGTAGAGTTGTCATTCCGGGAGTATATCCGTTGGTCATTTGTGTTCCTTGCGGAATTTTGCAGACGTTTCGCCAAGATCGCAGTTGGCATTTTCAATGCTATCTAACTGGTGTCAGATGATTGACGATCTGGGAGGTTTATCTCAATCTTCAGGCTGCATTCTCCAGTAGTAGGAACTGCGCATTGGTTCATATTGCCTATTATTTCAATTTTTTGATTATATCGCCACTTAATATCACCACTAAGGGTTCAATAATATTAATTTTCAGGCATTTTGATAAAAAAATACCAAAATGTCACAAAATATTTAAATTTATAGCACAAAAGAACTCGACAACACGTGTAAACAAATGGAGAAAAAATCGGCATGTGTGCTAGAGGTGTAACTGCCATCGCAGTCGCTGCTACCAATCACCGGTTATTGACAAATCATTTTGGTAGCTTCTACTTGCGTCTGGCGATAGCAGTAAAAATCACTCTTTAATATTCGCAGTTCTCAGAGGTGACGCTGTCCGCTAACCACAACATTAAACGGCGACTGCGATCGCTGGACGGTGATTGTGATTGCGATTAGGTGCGTTTTATTGCTGCCATTCCGGAATCGGAATGGTACAAATATAGCGTTTTTTGCAAATTCCACCGGGAAAGTATAAGAACTGTGCAAATCAGTTGAAAATTTGTATCACAAAAACAAAACAAAATAAAAACTAACAAAGCAAGATTATCTGTCTCCTCCGTCAAAATGCCTCGATTGAATCGAGGACAATTGGATGCGTCTAGATGTAAGTTCCTAAAAGCCTAAATCTTACGGAACATTTATGACGTAAACTTTTACGTTCAAAGATCGCAAGCTAAATTCAAATAAAAAAAATAGAACAAAATAACCTCAGTTTTGATCACACCTTTGTGTAGTAGTTATGGAGCCGCCAGCTTTTAAGGTTAACAGTCGGGTGGGGGTGGGTTGTTAAAATTATGTGCGCCACGTACTCTTAAATTTTATTCCATAACCACTATGTGGTTTAAGTTGATTGTTATATATAAAAAAATATATGTCTTTATGTAACCCTGAATGACAACTCAGAGCACGAAACTATTGTCACTCGTTGTGAGTCAAAACCTATTAAGTATTTTTATCAGACCTGAAAATGTTTTAAATAAAAAAAAACAACAAAAAAATTCTACTGACAAAATCTATTGACTTTTAAATTAAAGCAAAGGAACAACAAAAAGTGTTTTAAATTAATAATCACAAGAGAGCTCTTTTTTTTTTGTTTAATTAGTAAGGACAAAAGAATAATAAAATAACTAAATGATCATAAAGAAGTTCGAAACGTTAATAATAATTAAACCAATGTGAAACTATCTCAAATGAGTTGGCAAAAGAATAATTATAACACCAGAATTTAAGAAAACAAAAAAACAAAAAAAATCAATAAAAGAACTAATTGTTCTTAGCGAAGGTGTAATTGCAGTCACCTCAGCTAAAAAAAAAAAGGGTTCCTATGTGTTAACCTTTAAGTAAGTTGTTAATTAATTATAAATAATAATAATAATTAAAAAAATTAATTAATTAATAGTAATTTAGAATTTCTATCAATAACAAAATAAAATCAATAATGACTACTTGTTATTATCAACGTTTAAACTTTCCTTTTAAAAACAAAATAAGTAACCAAAATATTAAATTATATCTCAAAATGAATGAAAGACTAGAGTGGAACAACAATTAATTTGGAATTTAAATTAATTAAATTATTAAAACCACGAAGCAAAAATTATCACAGTCTAAGCTGTTTAAAAAGTCAAATGAAGTTTATTTTTAAACTATCAAAACTATTTAAAAGTAAGCAATTGTTAGAGCTCACAACCAATTGGAAGAAATATTATATAAATTAATTTTTAATACGTAATACTACCTATACCAATAGTATATGTAACAGTTAATCGCACTGTCAGACCTTTATTTGTGTTTATGCGCAACCTACCTCAATGTACGTACACTAGGTTTACATACGTCGCACAACATCTTAAAAATAAGTAAACCTTTTAATTAAATAGAGTCAAAATATAATATACCTTTATAAAAAAATTAATAGGATAAACAGGTTAAAAAAAAAAAAAGTTCAGTAACTGTAGAAACTTTAGCTTGAAAAACTCAGTTTGATAAAAGAATATAGTGTTAATGACTCTTGGTCCAGCACCTAAGGTAACGGTTTTAAGTTAACTGTGTGATCTCTATTTAAAGCGTTTTGAGCAGTGGTTACGATGCTTTATAGCAATTACGTTGGCAACTTGGACCAAGCGACAATAACTTAGGAAAGGAGAATATATATTTATACGAATTAACTTTGGTTTTTCTTGTCTATACTCGTACAAAAAAAATGCTAATAAAACTTCATCTTGAGTAACGTGGAAAGGTCTTACTTGGTTTCGATGGTGTTATGACTGGTCTTACTCGACTCCTAGACGGGTAACCTTATGACAGCGGCAAGTAGGTACGGACAGCAAAAGAAAGTTGAGCTCGTACGGCAGCAAATGAAGTCGCAAGGGTAGTGTAGCGTGTGGTTGAAAAGGTATGGGTGTCTGTTAACCTCACGGCTAAAGGTCCAACAATAAAACCCTGTAAAATATATCCGTCTAAACTTATGGTTTCGAAACCCAGAAAAAAAAATGACTATCCTTGAGTCACAAAAATTAACTATGGAAGATTTTACAGTTCAAGAGAAAAAAAATGACAAAAAAAAAAAAGGACTTTAGTTTAATACCCAAAGATTCTACAAAATATATAAAAAAAACCTTTAATTGAAGAAGGAATTTACTGGAATTACAAAAAAACGAATCTTACCTCCTCAGAAGAAGGGTTTTCTGCAATTATTTCTCAAAATTAGGTTGTGGCAATTACGTGCTTGAAGTAACCAGATGAGTACAGTTGTTCGGTACTTTTGAGTTACGTCGGTGTAATAGAATGTTCCCAAAATTTGGTAGGATTACAAAGAAACCATAAAACTCCAGACTTTGTACAATCCTTTTGTCTTTTCAATTAATATGATCCTTCTATACGAAGCTACTGCTTCCTCAAATACCCATAGGAATCAGAACAAAAATTTTTAACTGAAATGACTACAATTACACCTTATCTTTCGCTCTCAGCACGTGCTTTTTAACTGACCGACTGTTTTTCGCGTTCGCTAGAAATTTCTTAGAGTGAAGAAAAAAACCAAAATCGCACAAAAACTACATTCCACAAACCTCCATCCCTTGAGTTCAACGCAGATTTTTCAAAACTTAGACATAAACCCATCCCTCTTCCCCTTATTGTAGTTTGTCTCTCTCACTTAGTACAATTTTAGGAAATAAAATAAATAAAATGCAAAAATCAAGATTTAACTATATGCAACCCATAAACCTTCATGTATCCGATGTTGTATACACACTTAGGGGCTCGGTCCCGTCATGAAAGTAGAATGAAATAAGAAATGTCAATCAATTCAATAGTAAACAAATCATTTAAAAATCTAATTAAAATGAATCCTGAGAATAAGTTAAAATTTAGTAATTTGACTATTTAATGTATTTGTGAAGAATGTATACTACGATGAGACTGTAAAAATATGAATCAGGAGAAAACATTTTGAGGTTATACCGGCTTTTGTAAACAATGTTATTTTCAAAATATGCCTGTTTTTCAGAAATTTATTGCTAAAACTGGAAGGAAAATAATAATTTATGACTTTAAATGATATCTAGATCTCAGTAAGTAACTGTCTTTTCCTTTTTTTCTTTAAAATATATCTTACTTTAACATAATTCATTCTACTGTGCACGAGGCAGTTCCGAATAGATATTAAGTGCAATTTTTAACCGTTACATTTCCCCCTTAGCTTCAAGATGATTAACCTCTTAAGGTTAATCAAGTTCCACAAACACGAATTCAGAACCTAGACTTTTAAGAAGAAATTATTTAAAGATTTTCTAAAAGTTCATATGCAAGAAAAATAGAGATTAAAGAAAATTAAAAAAAAATAAGAAAATAGACATGCCAGTAGATCAAGTACCTATAAATTAAAATATTAAAATTATTGCCAAACCAACCAACGACCGGCAAAAAGGATGCTTATAAAATGTTTACTGAGGAGAGCTAAATCAGAGTAAAAACTACCAAAAGAAATCCACGCAACCTAATGTCAGCAACAAAGTCAAACCCTGGAAGCAACTCCTATCAACAAATCCCTGCAATCAAATGCTAATAAAAAAAAAAAAATATATCCTAAGACCATTCTTCTTATACACGGTGTTTAATTGGTCGGACAGATTGAATTTTTATTTACTCGCCTCTTACGATCAGGAAAAAGAACAAAACCTCTGGACACATTCTTTTTATTCCCCAGGCCCAGATGGGGACCATAATGTTAGTCGAGAACAATAGGGGCGGATTTCAAATCCTTAGCATGCCAAGAACCAGTTTGAATCTTCCCATCTAAATCTTTTAGTTCGTATACCCAAGGCGATAAACGCCGAAAAATAATGAACGGACCCACAAATTTTGGAGCTAGTTTTCCAGAAAAATATTTAGATGCATCCGAAAGTACATAGTTCCTACGCCAAACTCGATCACCTACGGCATATTCCTGGTTTCTCTTTCGAAGGTTATATTTATGGACGCCCTTATCCCCAGCTTTCTCAAGTCGCTCTTTAACGTCTTTAAATAGTTCTTTAAAAGCCATATTTTTACTGACAGCAGGTAACTGCGTGCCATCTTCTGTTTCAAGAAGAGCACTGTTGTGGTAGTCCTTTCCAGAGAGACACATGTTACGTCCAAAATTTGCAAAGTACGGCGACACTCGAGTTGTTTCTTGACAACTGGTGCGTATAGCACACGCTATTTGTTGCAGCTTGCTATCCCATTTTCTGTGATTGTCATGTGCATAAATAGATAGCATAGTTTTCAATGTCCTGTTTTGTCGTTCCGTAGGGTTTGCTCTAGGGTGGTAATTGGCATTAAATTTAACGTTGCACTGATAGGAGCTAATAAATTTCGTGAACTCTCTGCTTCGGTACTGTGGTCCATTGTCACAAATTAGAACGCGTGGGACGCCAAATAGCAAAAATACACTCTCTTCAATCCTGTTGATAATCACGTTCGTAGTTGCACGACGCAGTGGAAAAATAAGTGAAAACTTGGTCAAGTAGTCCGTGACAACTAATACAAATGTATTACCCTTCAATGATCTTGGAAGAGGACCTACCAGATCTGTGGATACTACCTCCCATGGACGACTCGGTTTTGGATGAGAAATCATTTGATCTCTAACACCCTGTGGATCGACTTTATGCGCTGCACAAACTTTACAATTCCTAACAAAACAGGCAACATCATTGCGCATCTTCGGCCAAAAGTATTTTTCTGCGATCCTCGAAAAAGTCTTATACACCCCTGTATGTCCTGAAGTAGGTAGATCGTGAGCCTTTCTAATAATTTCTTTCCGATGTTCTTTCGGTACTACTTCTTTCCAAAATCACCTTCCATGGCTAAGTCCGGATAAGCTAACTTAACATATTTATACAGCTTCCCATCGTTAAACCGCCAACTGTTGTAAGTCAATGGTGAACTGAGCACTCTTTGGATCATCCTATTATACCATTTGTCCTTGATTGTTTCTGAAGGTTGAATGTCTTCTTTAACAGCATCGATAATAGGGACTGATCTTGACAGCATATCAGGAAGCGCCATATCTTTACCTCGACGATGTATCACTGAGAAATCGTATTGTTGTAGCTTTACAGACCAACGCGCAAGGCGTCCTGATGGATCTCGTAAGGACTGTAACCATTTAAGACTATAATGGTCCGTAATAACTGTAAAGGTAACTCCTTCGATGTAAGGTCTAAGTTTTTCTATTGCCCAAACTACGGCTAGACATTCCCTTTCTGTTGTTGTAAATACTCTTTCCTGTTTAGTGAGCGAACGACTTAAGTAGCAAATAACTTTTTCTCCGCCTTCGTGTGGTTGTGTTAGCACGGCTCCTATACCATATCCAGAAGCATCAGTTTGGATAATAAATTCCTTGGAATAGTCCGGACAACTTAAAATTGGTGCAGCCACTAGTAGTTCCTTTATCTTTGTGAATGCTTCCTCACATTCTTGAGTCCAGATAAACTTATGACATTTCTTTGTTAAAGACGTAATTGGTGCAATAATAGAAGAAAATTCCGGGACAAAGCGACGATACCAACTAAAACTTCCAATAACACGACGAACTTCTGTCACATTTTTTGGTTTTGGCAGTTCCAACATAGCCTTAACCTTGTCTGGATCCACTCTTAAGCCTCTTCTATCCACTACATAGCCAAGGTATTTCATTTCAGGCCTACAAAATTGACATTTTTCCCAACTGACTGTGATGTGGGCATGTAACAACCTCTTGAAAACTTCTTCCATTATTTCCAGATGCTTTTCCATAGTTTGAGTGATAATAACAATATCATCAAGATACACAAAAACATGTGGTTCCAAATCTGCTCCAAGGACTCTGTCAATCAGTCTCTGCCAAGTGGCAGGTGCATTGTGTAAACCAAACGGCATACGCTTGAACTGGTATAATCCTCTGCGGCAAATAAATGCAGTAAGTGGTCTTGAATCCTTTTCTATGGGTACTTGCCAGTAGGCGCTTTTAATGTCAATGCTTGAAAGGTATTTGGCATCTTTCAATTTATCCAGCGTATCTGAGACCAAGGGGAGGGGATAACTGTCGCGTTCAGTAACACCATTTACTTTTCTATAATCCACACAAAATCTATACTTGTTGGTGTTTTTCTTCCTTGCTAGGACCACTGGAGAAGCCCAAGGACTGTCACTTGGTTCTATCACATTCAACTGCAACATTTCATCCACTTCGTCATCAATAATCTTCTGCAGAACTGGAGACACACGGTAAGGACGTTGGCGTATTGGTGGGGAATTAGTCACAATTTTATGTTCTACTAAAGGAGTACATCCCAAATTTTCTCCCATCAACTCTTTGTATTTTTCTACAAGTCTGTCTAAGGTATCCTTTTCAGAAGATGTTAGGGTAGTTAATTGTTCAGACTGAATGCAGCACACCTCTGCGTCACCCGTGAAATGCCACTCATTTCTTCTCAAATCGGGAACAATACCCATAGTAATCCAAAAATTTAAACCCAAAATTAATGAATGATTCACCCCGGGCACAATCAACGCTTCTACTATCTTCAGTCTGTCTCTTAACTTCATTGGCAAATCGACGACTCCAACACTATCTGTCTTTTGGCCATTAGCAACGGTACAGGTAGACTTCTTGGTGGTATCCATGCTTAATCCAAGTTCATTTATCAAATGAAGGCCTTGACGACCAACAATCGTCCTGGAACAGCCAGAATCCAATAATCCAAGTACTTTGTGTCCCAATATGTCAATTTCAAGATAAGGTCTTTCATCTTCCTGAGCGTGATTTAAAATAAAATCCAGCACGTGTCCAAACCGATCAGTCGGATTAGGTACTTGCTCACCTTTAGACCGACTACCTAAAAGCGGCTCTGTCCGTTTCCCGAGCTCCTATTCTTACAGGTAGGGCAGGTGTTTTTGGTAAATCCCTCCTTTTTGCAACCATAGCAATACTTCTTTCTAGGTTCAGCACAACCGACTGCCCGATGACCAGGTTTCTTGCATCGGAAGCATATTATGTCTCTTTCCCTTCCAGATCTGATTCCAGAACTACTTGGAACTTCATTCATATTTCCTCCTCTTCGCAGACTAGTACTACCGCTATCTGAGCGACTGGCATGATGTGGTTCATCTAGGCGAATCTCGTCCAAATGTTCCTCGAGCTCAATATATGCTAAGTCCGGTTCCATAGACTGGTTCTTTCTAGGTGGTGGGTTGTAATCAGATTGCATCCTATTCTCGATTCTCTTACAAAGAGACTTCAGTTGAGCTATACTCGTTATATCCAATGCTCCAAGTTGTGCTCTATACACAGGTGCAATATTCCTTAGTAAAATATTCAGCTTAGCTTCCTCCGAAACTGTACATTGAAGACGTTGAAAATATTTAGACATAATGGCTAGATATGTTCCAATTGTTTCATCAGCACCTTGTGTCCTGCGCTTGATCTCTTCTAAAAGCTTTTCTTGATAAAATGCCGGCTGGTATTCCTCTTTAAATTTATCGACTAGTTCATCCCATGTGGACACTTCAGATCTGCAATCCTGATAAAAGTCATAAGCTCTTCCTGTGAAAAGATCTATGCCAGATTCTAACAAAATGTCCTTAGTCACATTTCTTGCTCTCCTTAATTCCTCGACTCTTTCAAAGAAAGCAGTCACCGATAAACCTCGCTTATCTCCTGAAAATTTAATATCCCACTTATGAGGTAATATTGGTTTTATGCTTAATGCTGCTGAAGATGGTGGATTTGAAGCAATAGGTGATATTAATGGTGGTGAGCTGGGTTGTTGTAGCTGTACACCTACATTCGGGGCAACTGTAGAATTTAAAACACATATACTTAATGGCGGCTGACTTTTCTTTTCATGAGCACTAGCTTTAACCTGCAACGAGTCCAATAAGCTTAAGGCATGGGCCAACAATTCGCTTTTAATCTTTAATTCTTCTGTAGTTTGTGCTTCCATGTTGTTGATTCTTCCTAACACGTGGCTAAGTTTCGTCTGCAATTTTGCAAAAGCTCCACTCCTAGAAGAATCTGAGAAATTGTCCAATAAAATTACAATGCTATCAAGCTTTTTTGTAATTTCCTGCGTCTTCTTGGAAACTGAATGGGTACGGTGGATAACTAACACTTTCTCCAGTTCTTTCTAATGCTCTTGCCATGGTAAGTCTTGATCTCATCTCCTCAACTGTGCCTGTTGCAATTCCTCTGTATAAAAGTTCATATTTAAGTTCGTCCTTATCCAAACGGTTCACCTCCATTTTTCGGGACATCCTTATCAGTATGGCTACCAATCACAAATAGCACTAAATCAATTTATTCTAACTCCGTAAGAGTACCAGGAATACACTAAACCTCTATAAACTTTTCAGCAATCAGTAAAACCGCAAAAGAGAAAAAAAAATATCACAATATATACGACCACAAAATCCTAATAAGAAAAAAAAGAAACCTAAATGTCCCCTAAATTTCCGACCTCTAATAGAATTTTAAATTCCAAAATTCAATTTTAATTTTAAATTTAAACTATATTTAACCACTCTGTAAATCCAACTAACCTGTCTCCCCAAGACAAAATTAGACACCCTACAAATGTTGAAAAACAAATGTCTTAACAGTAGGTTAATATTTTAGAAATATCCACACAAAATCAGGTTAAATCCCCAATGTAAAAGAAAAAAATTAAAAGTAATCAAAATTTATGAGATACTTATTACCCAATATAATCTGACTTTAAATAAGAGAAAAAAATTGAGAGAGTAATTAGCTAAATCAGAAAAAAAACAAGTTTTATCTCAAAAAAATTAAAACCCGTTGGGCGCCAAATTTTTATGACGTAAACTTTACGTTCAAAGATCGCAAGCTAAATTCAAATAAAAAAAAAATAGAACAAAATAACCTCAGTTTTGATCACACCTTTGTGTAGTAGTTATGGAGCCGCCAGCTTTTAAGGTTAACAGTCGGGTGGAGGTGGGTTGTTAAATTATGTGCGCCACATACTCTTAAATTTTATTCCATAACCACTATGTGGTTTAAGTTGATTGTTATATATAAAAAAAATATATGTCTTTATGTAACCCTGAATGACAACTCAGAGCACGAAACTATTGTCACTCGTTGTGAGTCAAAACCTATTAAGTATTTTTATCAGACCTGAAACTGTTTTGAATAAAAAAACAACAAAAAAATTCTACTGACAAAATCTATTGACTTTTAAATTAAAGCAAAGGAACAACAAAAAGTGTTTTAAATTAATAATCACAAGAGAGCTCTTTTTTTTTTTTGTTTAATTAGTAAGGACAAAAGAATAATAAAATAACTAAATGATCATAAAGAAGTTCGAAACGTTAATAATAATTAAACCAATGTGAAACTATCTCAAATGAGTTGGTAAAAGAATAATTATAACACCAGAATTTAAGAAAACAAAAAAATCAATAAAAGAACTAATTGTTCTTAGCGAAGGTGTAATTGCAGTCACCTCAGCTAAAAAAAAAAAAGGGTTCCTATGTGTTAACCTTTAAGTAAGTTGTTAATTAATTATAAATAATAATAATAATTAAAAAAAATTAATTAATTAATAGTAATTTAGAATTTCTATCAATAACAAAATAAAATCAATAATGACTACTTGTTATTATCAACGTTTAAACTTTCCTTTTAAAAACAAAATAAGTAACCAAAATATTAAATTATATCTCAAAATGAATGAAAGACTAGAGTGGAACAACAATTAATTTGGAATTTAAATTAATTAAATTATTAAAACCACGAAGCAAAAATTATCACAGTCTAAGCTGTTTAAAAAGTCAAATGAAGTTTATTTTTAAACTATCAAAACTATTTAAAAGTAAGCAATTGTTAGAGCTCACAACCAATTGGAAGAAATATTATATAAATTAATTTTTAATACGTAATACTACCTATACCAATAGTATATGTAACAGTTAATCGCACTGTCAGACCTTTATTTGTGTTTATGCGCAACCTACCTCAATGTACGTACACTAGGTTTACATACGTCGCACAACATCTTAAAAATAAGTAAACCTTTTAATTAAATAGAGTCAAAATATAATATACCTTTATAAAAAAATTAATAGGATAAACAGGTTAAAAAAAAAAAGTTCAGTAACTGTAGAAACTTTAGCTTGAAAAACTCAGTTTGATAAAAGAATATAGTGTTAATGACTCTTGGTCCAGCACCTAAGGTAACGGTTTTAAGTTAACTGTGTGATCTCTATTTAAAGCGTTTTGAGCAGTGGTTACGATGCTTTATAGCAATTACGTTGGCAACTTGGACCAAGCGACAATAACTTAGGAAAGGAGAATATATATTTATACGAATTAACTTTGGTTTTTCTTGTCTATACTCGTACAAAAAAAATGCTAATAAAACTTCATCTTGAGTAACGTGGAAAGGTCTTACTTGGTTTCGATGGTGTTATGACTGGTCTTACTCGACTCCTAGACGGGTAACCTTATGACAGCGGCAAGTAGGTACGGACAGCAAAAGAAAGTTGAGCTCGTACGGCAGCAAATGAAGTCGCAAGGGTAGTGTAGCGTGTGGTTGAAAAGGTATGGGTGTCTGTTAACCTCACGGCTAAAGGTCCAACAATAAAACCCTGTAAAATATATCCGTCTAAACTTATGGTTTCGAAACCCAGAAAAAAATGACTATCCTTGAGTCACAAAAATTAACTATGGAAGATTTTACAGTTCAAGAGAAAAAAAAATGACAAAAAAAAAAAAAAGGACTTTAGTTTAATACCCAAAGATTCTACAAAATATATAAAAAAAACCTTTAATTGAAGAAGGAATTTACTGGAATTACAAAAAAACGAATCTTACCTCCTCAGAAGAAGGGTTTTCTGCAATTATTTCTCAAAATTAGGTTGTGGCAATTACGTGCTTGAAGTAACCAGATGAGTACAGTTGTTCGGTACTTTTGAGTTACGTCGGTGTAATAGAATGTTCCCAAAAATTTGGTAGGATTACAAAGAAACCATAAAACTCCAGACTTTGTACAATCCTTTTGTCTTTTCAATTAATATGATCCTTCTATACGAAGCTACTGCTTCCTCAAATACCCATAGGAATCAGAACAAAAATTTTTAACTGAAATGACTACAATTACACCTTATCTTTCGCTCTCAGCACGTGCTTTTTAACTGACCGACTGTTTTTCGCGTTCGCTAGAAATTTCTTAGAGTGAAGAAAAAAACCAAAATCGCACAAAAACTACATTCCACAAACCTCCATCCCTTGAGTTCAACGCAGATTTTTCAAAACTTAGACATAAACCCATCCCTCTTCCCCTTATTGTAGTTTGTCTCTCTCACTTAGTACAATTTTAGGAAATAAAATAAATAAAATGCAAAAATCAAGATTTAACTATATGCAACCCATAAACCTTCATGTATCCGATGTTGTATACACACTTAGGGGCTCGGTCCCGTCATGAAAGTAGAATGAAATAAGAAATGTCAATCAATTCAATAGTAAACAAATCATTTAAAAATCTAATTAAAATGAATCCTGAGAATAAGTTAAAATTTAGTAATTTGACTATTTAATGTATTTGTGAAGAATGTATACTACGATGAGACTGTAAAAATATGAATCAGGAGAAAACATTTTGAGGTTATACCGGCTTTTGTAAACAATGTTATTTTCAAAATATGCCTGTTTTTCAGAAATTTATTGCTAAAACTGGAAGGAAAATAATAATTTATGACTTTAAATGATATCTAGATCTCAGTAAGTAACTGTCTTTTCCTTTTTTTTCTTTAAAATATATCTTATTTTAACATAATTCATTCTACTGTGCACGAGGCAGTTCCGAATAGATATTAAGTGCAATTTTTAACCGTTACACATTATCATACAGACGAAAAATTAAATATTTTTTTGCCTGGCAGGTTAACTTGTTTTACTCTTTCATTCAAAGCTTTTTTGTGTAATCTTTTTGCAAATATTCTTTTAAAATATAATTACAAAGTACAGGACGTTTTTCAACCTTGTCCACAAATTTAATATTAAACAAATCTACCTTGGGTACAAAAAATTCTTGACCTAACACAAATTTTCCCGTGTAAAAACCAGACAAAATCACAATATGAATTACACACTGTACACAAAATACAAAACGGTGTTTTATGCATTTGTTTGCTAAAGGATGCAGATTGCTGAGACCAGAAACACTAATATACCTACGTGCTATCGATGTCTATAAAAATCGCGTTCTCTTGGCTGTTTTACTGACCCATGTGCGGAGAGCCTAAGAACCAAAAACAGTTGCCATACACGACTTTCTTAAAATTTTAAATTTTTGATCTATTTGTTTTATTGTAAAGTCCATCCATGGACATACTGTATAAATGTTTACTCTCCGTTACTTTATTTTTGAACGACAATATTTTTTACTATGATTCGTCATAAAAATACATAATTACGAAAATATTACCTATTTGGTAGACAAGTAGTATTTTCTGTACAAAAAAATATTAAGTAAAGACTCGGTATGACGCGGCGTCATGAAATAATGTGCTTATTTATTACGTAGGGTGTTTCTAAAAGGTCAGTAAAAAAGTTACAACAATGGTGGATGAGCGCCATCTCCTTTTTAGAAAAAAATAAATGGAAAGTAAATTGTGTACGAAAACTTTTTCTGACTGTTTTAATTTCGTTAGTTCTTTTGGTGCAATTAAAAAGAAATCAAAGTGTTTAGGCAACAGAATCTACCTTATTTTTGTAAATTAAATAAATCAGGCCTAAAGAAACTTGAAAAATAATTGGATTGAAATTATAATGGAATAAATCTTTTTAAGAATTAACTTGACTGCATGGAAAGCTTGAAGGAAAATCGATTAAGGAAAATGTATTTTTAATCCTTCACTGGATTTAGCGACCAAATGAAACTTTCCTTAAATAATAAGTAAATGAGATCCAAACCTATTAATTTTTCTTAACTGCTTGTTTCATATTTCCCCCTTTAAGAAAATTTTAAAATAAAGTAATATAATAAGCAAAATAAACAAAGGCTTAACTCACTTTAAGAATATGCTAAGACATCTTTAACAATTTTCCTATTATGTTCGCTGTTGCAAAAAACGTCTCTAAATGCTTACTAAAGACCTGCAAAAACAATTTTATTTAAAAAAAAGACAATATAAAAAGAAACTACACAACAACTTACAAAAAGAAATCCTCACTGGATGAAATTAAATGAAATATGGGAAAGTCTGGTAAATTGTGCTAATTTCCAAATTTTACCTTTCAAATATCTACTGTTACGGTATAAAAGTTCCATTAGTTGCTATTAGGCGCACAATATCAGATGTGTGGTACAGTCAGTGGCGTTGCGTGACCAAAATTAGTAGGCAAAGTCGTATCCGTGAGGCCCTTTTGGGCGACAATGATCATGAAGAAAAAAATATCCTCTGGAAAAAATAAAAGGTCCTTACCTTTCTTGCGGGCCCTTTAGGTATCTGCGAGGCCTCTTTTATCCTAAAAAAAAGGTCCTCCCAATTTTTTTTTTTTACTCTGTTACACGTACTACAGTTTTGCGGGGCCCCTAACTTACAATTTTAATCCTCCAAGACCATCTGCATCTTTCCTTTCGGTATTTTTTCTATATCACATTCCATACCTCCACCTTGACGCGAGGCCCCACAGGCGCAAGGCCGTAGGCGACCGACTACGCCTAGCTAGCTACGCTAATCCAATTCCTAGATTTTATACAAACTATCCACGGATGAGGTTAATAAGAGGACAAATGGACCAAAAATTTCATTTTTCTAAAACAAGTAATTCATCATGTTTTTTAAGATTTTGCGAACCCTGTATACAAAATCAACATTCTCTCTTCGTGAATCCTATTTTTTTTACATGCAAATTTTTTTATAAAGACTGACAATTTTTGGTCCATTTGTCCTCTTGTTAACTCCATCCGTGGACAGTCTGTATAACATAGATGTAAGTTTTGCATGTCTTTTTCTAAGCTCTGATCACAAAAAGTAGAGACCAAATATATCGTCCACTCCCCCACCCTTGACCTTGAACGACCTTGAGCTACCATGACCTTCAATGCCCTTGACCTTGGTTGACATTGACTTTGACCTTGGTTGACATCAACTTTGAGTTCGAGTTCGACTTTGACCTTGAGTTTGACTTTGACCTTGGTTGACATTGACTTTGACTTCGAGTTCGACTTTGACCTTGAGTTTGACTTTGACCTTGTACGACAACAAAGACATAGACGCATGTTCAAAATTTTGGTGGGGGTGGTGGTGGGAGTTATTTGGTTTGTAATAAAAGCAGACGTTTAACATATTGAAAAGCATCATCAACAATACATCTATCTGTGCTGCTACTGCTTCTGCCACCGTTATAGTTATTTTGTGCGTTGTTGTGTGCTACTGCTTCTGCTACCATTATTGTTATTGTGCAAGTGTTTGTTTAAGGTATTATTTCTTTGATATTTTTTTTTTTTTATCTTTGGACAAACAATATATTTTTAACTATGAGCATTACTAAAGAAACTTTGGAAAATATTAATAAAATGATTAATAAAGGAGCTGACAATTTTAATCGTAAAAAGTTAGTGGATTTAATTCCTGGGGTTGCATACGTTATTAAAAAAATTGTTCCCATGAATACACAATTTGGAAAAACACTTCTTGCCACACTTTTTGATCGGGTTAATGGTGAAACATTTGCTTTATTTTTACCGAGTCGTATATCTGACAATATGTCGAGTGACATTCTTTCAGCAATGAATGCTTCAGATGGTAAATATACATTAACGTATTTGTTAGAATTTAGAATAATTTTTAGTTAAATGTATGTATATGTGTGTAAATTAAAAAATATTTGCATATATTATATCTAGTCAGATACTTGCACATAGTAAAGTAATGTCATATTTGTCATTAAAGATTATTGGTGAATTAAGTTTCAACGAATGCCAAAGCACTTATGTATTTTTGTGGGACTTCAACTCAGAGATATGGCCTTGGACATCTTGGAATTTGCAAGGGAAATGGATGATGATACAGTTACCACCATCCAATACAGAAGATACCTTTTGGATACCACATCTTTGTTAGCTGGAGCACATCTATGCGATAGATTTTTATACGGCAGTTTAAACCTCGAATTATTTTGTGAAGAAATGATTGAGGAAAATTTTAAGAGGAATAATAAATATCCCACATCTACCCACAGAAATACGTGAAAAGTATAATCCACCACCTCCACGTCCACAACAACAACAACAACAATACGACGACGATCTTGAGCCTATGCCTGTACCCGCATATGAGTATGAAGCAGCAGCCCAAGAAGTTCCCATTCCCGAGCACCCGCAGCAGCACGATGTCAGCATGGGTCGTGTTAACAGCACAATTGATAAGTTTGGTCGTCAGAGTAATTATAGTAAAACTGAAAAAATACATGGTTTGCCTGGACTTGGATTTAGGTTAACCCCTGATGGTCAATATGATATTGAACAAAAGCGTCTAACTAATGTTGGTGCATCAAAAATGTCCAATGATGTTGTTACACAAGAATTCGTAAATAAAGAAGTTTCAAAACTTAGATATCAAATAGTTCAAATAATAAATGAAGATATAATGAAATTATATTCTGCAAAGCTAAGAAAGTTCGCAGAGTTTGAAAAGGATTTACCTGATTTGAATAGAATGTATCGAAATATTAAAAATAATGTCCTAATAGAATAATTCCCTCTTCACGAAGTTCCTCTATAATGGACATAATTTCATTGTTATCATATATTTACTTATTACTTCCCCATTATTATCACAAAATAACACCTTTCCATTTTTAAAATGAACTATCAGTCTACCCATTTTTAAAGTATCTCTATTTAATCTATATATTCCATATGTAGTATCATATAAAGACGGTTTTAAAGATAAACCTTTTATATATTTTTCGAGAATTATTTCTGATTCTTTACCCTTAGGTTTGTAATATGTCGGTGATGGTGGTGGTGTTAAAAACCGACGATTATGTTCATCACTATCACCCAATTTGGTTGTTGGAGGTGATGAGGAAGATGATGAATTGGATGATGTCGTTTCTTCTTCTTCTTCTTGTTCTGCTAATGGATCCATCAAAGTATGAAAAATTGGCTTCTTTCTTGCACCACCAACCAACATTGGTATAAAGGTGGCCCTTTGTGGTGAAGGCGTTGCTGGTGCATTGGCTGTTTTTGTTGCCCTTTTTTTGGCTGATTTACTACTACATTAGAAATGGATGTCAATGGTTTTTAATGGGTTCATAAAATTTTTCCAATTCCAAGTTTTCTTGCACATGAGCTGATTTAATTTTTTAAATTTTTTTCTAACAGCATCGGTAGCCTCGACTAATTTCCGCTTTAACTCAATTTGCTCATTCATATTGCAATGATGTTATCCCATACTCGAACAATGATGGAATGATTTACTTCTTTCAATTTTATACATATATATAACTGTCAAATCCTTTTCGATATCTACCCGAATTTAAGTCACTATCCTTATCAATAACCAAATAAATAATAGTTTAAAAAACTAAAAAACACGCTTTTATATGCAACCGAACTAAAAATTAGAAAATAATTTTTCATTACAAAAGTTTGTCACTTCAGAGTAAAAAGCGTGGGGTGCATTTTACTATTTTTTCATAACTTTTCCCTCATAGATATTTGCAAATAGAATAATTATAACATTTAATATATTAAGCACCCTACGCTTTTATTCTGAAGTGACAAACTCTTTGTAATGAAAAATTATTTTCTAATTTTTAGTTCGGTTGCATATAAAAGCGTGTTTTTTAGTTTTTTTAAACTATTATTTATTTTTCATTTTTTAGTTCGATATATCAATTAGTTTTTAAAAATAAATGCTCCAGTTTATTCACTAAAAAATTCCTTCGCCATTTTGTCAAGAGACACAGAGGATCTGTAAAGGAATTTATTTATCCTGGCGGTCCTAATCAGGATAACGGGATACTGTTTTTAAATTATTGCATTGTCATCGGTCCTTGATACGTGTGCAAAGTTTCAAAGAAATTGAATCGCTGGAAGTTGGTAAAATTAGGCTCAAAGATTCCGTTACATAGATAGATAGATAGATAGATAGATAGTTACAACCCAAGCTAATAAATAAAAGCGTGTTAAAAACCATATTTATTATCCCAACATTTTGAGCACATCTCTTGAAATTTCGAAAAAGTAACATCTGGTGCGACATGATCAGAGAAAATATGGCGTAAATTCATTTCATCCTGTTTAAACATAATAATAAAATTGGCATTATCACGTACTAATTGTTTGGGAACTCTTGAATAAGTTTGAGCTAAATAAAAACAATCCACATTTTTATGACGTCCCATACTAAAATATGAGCGTATAACATCTTGTTTTTCACACATTATATCATCAAATATAAAAATAGAGTTTGGTTTCGCATCTGAAGGTTCCACGATATCTGTTGCATCACTGAATGTGTAGTAACCAAGTCCCTTTATTGGAGATAAAATTTTACGTAAATATTCATATTTTGGTTGGTATAGCGACTTTGAATATATATAAACATTTTCAAAGTGCAATCCCATAGGATGTGTAAGCAACGAAATCATAACATTCGTCTTTCCGCAATTAGATGGCCCGATAAGTAATCCACGAATTGATAATGGAAACAAAGGGCCATGTTTTCTAAAATTGGGGTTTTCTGTTTGGCCGGATCCCACTTTTTCATCCAAATTGTCGATATTAAACTTTTGTTTGAGACTAACAATACGCATATTGGAAATAAAAATAAATAATACTTTTAATTTTAGTCAGTCAGATGCCACCTATCAAACGAGGTGGACGGTCTCGTTATTCAAATAAGACTGGGAAAGGTTTAGTTAATTCACTAATTAATAACCTTCCTTTCGAGTTCCACATCCCCGGCTATCAGTATTGTGGTCCGGGTACAAAAGTTGAAAAACGTGTAGCAAGAGGTGATAAGGGTATTAACCCACTAGATACCGCATGCAAAAGACACGATATAAGTTATTTAAATAATAAAAATAATTTAAAGATACGTCATCAAGCCGACTCCGAGTTGGAACAACGAGCTTGGGAGCGAGTAAAATCAAAAGAGGCGAGCGCTAGTGAAAAGGCTGCTGCTTGGTTAGTTACAAACATAATGAAAGCTAAACAACGTTTCGGTATGGGTGTTAAAAAAATGTCCGGAAAAAAGAAAAACATCGTCATGTAAGAGAAAGGGGAAACGTGTAAAAACTAGCATTCGGATCAGCGCTTAGACAACCTATACGATCAGAATTACATAAAGCCAAGGTGGCATATTACCATTGATCCCAATATTTGCTGGTCTTTCAGCTTTAGGATCTTTAGCTGGTGGGGCTGCTGGAATTGTGCGTGCAATAAAAAATGTGAAACAAAATAAAACTGGATCATCATTACAACTAAAATCATCGAAAAATGGGTATGGTCTCTTCCTTAAACCATATCGATCTGGTTTGGGTTTATACATGAGTAATAAGAGACAAACAAAAAACTAATAAAGTCCCTACCCCAACGCCCATTATCCAATATAGATTTGGAACATTATGCTGCCGAGATGAAAATACCACATTTTAGAGGTGTATTTATGCGTGATTTTCTACCCATACGTGGTCCTAGACGATATGAATCAGCAATTGTTAATTTGGATAGTATGCAGGGGTGGGGACGCACTGGGTAGCATATAAGAAGTTTGCATCACATGTAACTTACTACGACAGCTTTGGCGACTTAAAACCACCTTTAGAATTGATAAAATACCTAAAAACCGGTCGTGAAGCAGCAAAAAATATAGAGTATACATATCAACAACAACAAAAGTTTGGTACAGTCTGGTGTGGACATTTGTGCTTACAGTTTCTCTCTACATAACAATATGTATTTAACCCCTAAAATGGATCGTGAAAGTTACAAGAAAATGCATTTATCACTTAAAGCATTTTCACGTTGTGGTAACAGTTTGTTAAAAATGACATCATCAGAACTGCAAAACATGCCTAAAGAAGTAGTGATTGCTTGTACCCCTGAAGAAATCCCCTTAGTTTGGGATAGGCTACCGACACATTTGAAAAACGATATTGATATCCTAAAATATCAGTATTGTACGGAGCAGTATAAACCCATTAAAGAAGAAAAAAGACGGTGATAAGGTAAAAAGATTATTTTGCTGTTACTGCAAAGTAAATGATATCAACATACGTGCAGAAAATTCCATACAGTCATCAAAACCAATAAAGAGATTTAAAAGATTGAGTTGTTTAATTTGCTGCTGTAATCAGCAATAAAAATGCTAACAATGCTATAATTGGTATCAGTCATGTCGCACACATTCACCCTGACGGGACAAAATAGCGTCTTAAGCTCAAACTTTTTCCCACCAATCGAGTTGAATGCAACAAGTCAATATGGTTTGGCACTTTTGGGATTCTACAGCTATAATTCTATTTTTAACGTTACGGAAAGAAATAATTGCTTTGGATACAGAAAAAAAATGGAACAGAGATCAACAATATTAAAAATAACTCCTGGAGCTTATGAAATAAGTAATATAGAAAAAGCAATGACTGCAGCATTACAAGTATCAACCAATGATAAAGACGAAAATATTTTGTCATTAATACCAAATAATAATACCCTAAAGTGTGAAATTAGGTCCAAATACATAATTGACTTTACTTGTGCAAACAGCATTGGTAAAATAATGGGTTTCAATAGCGAGGTATTAAAAAGTAATCAAAAACATGAATCCACATCACAAGTTGATATCATGAATGTTCGTATAATAAGAGTTGATTGTAACATAACAACTGGAGCACATTTAAATTCGGAAGAATGTCATATATTATACGAATTCGATATTGACGTTGAACCAGGATATAAAATAACGAAAGAACCACAAAATATTATTTATATGCCACTTACTCCGACTGGTCGTCAGTTTATTGACAACATTACGCTACGCATCTTGGATGATAACGGTGACCTAATAGATTTTAGAGGAGAAAAAATCATTATTAAGTTGGAATTGAAAAAATTGTCTAATTATGGGTTTTGCTTTAATAGACAATTTCATTTGTTATCTTTAATACAACAAAAGCCAAAGCAAAAGGATAAAAATAAAAACACCCGCCGATCAACAGTCATTCGTAGCTCGAATCTCGCAGCGAAAGGACATTATCACAGTCAGCGGCAACGACGACGACAACAGCTCTCTAAAAGGATTTACATTTTTTAAAGTCGATTGGGTTAAAACCAAAAAATAAATAAATAATGTTTATGACTAGTGAAAAAATCGAAGTCTTCAATGCGCCTATCCTAGATAACTCGATTATAAGTTTACAAGAACACACCTACAAACCTTATGGATCACCATCATTTCAAAATTCGGATGAAATACGTATTCCAGTACATTTTCAAGATATAATTTTGGATATATCGGAGAGCTACATTTATATTGAAGGTACTTTCGAGCCTAAAGATGCAACAAAAAAATGTTTCTTGTCTAACAATACCTTAGCTTTTTATTTGATGAAATCCGTTATGAAATGGGCGGTGAACAAGTCGCAGTTGTGCGAAAACCAGGAATCACAACAACTTTAAAAACCATGGTTTCATTTGGTTCCAGTCAAGCAAAAAGTCTTTTACCATTGGGTTGGGGTTTAAAGGAAAACAACCAAGCTATTCTTGATACAACAAACCAAATATTTTCGGGAAAATTACCACTAAAGTATCTTATGGGGTTTGCCGAAGATTACCATAAAGGTATTTTCAATATTAAGCAGGAGTTAATTTTAATAATTGCTCGTACTTTTGCAAACTCCTATATTGGTGAGTGTGATGCAGATGTAAAAATAACTAAAATAGAGTGGAAAATTCGTCATATTATTCCCGATGACCACCAAAAATTAAAAATTATGTCACGTATTAACAAAGGTGGGAGCAATGCAAATATCCAGATGTCTTACAGAAATTGGGATCTATATCAACTACCTAGCCTTCGACAAACTTCATCAGATGTTTGGGCTGTAAGAACGAGCACGAGTTTGGAAAAACCTCGATACATCATAATTTCTTTTCAAAGTAATAACAATATGGATAATAGAGAAAAGGATGCAACTCAATTTACTTCCGCAGATATATGTGATGTAAGACTTTACCTAAATTCTGCAGTTTATCCATACGAAAGATGGAACTTTGATTTTTCGAAAAAACTGTATGCCTCAGCCTATTATGCTTATGAAAATTTTCAATCTGGTTTTTATGGGCGTGAAACAAATGATCCTATGATGGATTTAACCGAATATTTTAAAAACCCCGTGTTTGTCATTGATTGCAGCAATCAGCCAGAAGCCATCAGATCTTCTACGGTCGATGTAAAGTTGGAGTTTCAAACGAGCAAGAGCCAATTTCCAAAAGATACTAAAGTAAATGCATTAATTATACATGACTCATTTTTATCTTATAATATTTTAAATGGAACTGTAACAAATAAATCTATCTAATAAAATTTATGCAATTTAATACTTGTTTTATTTTTAAAACCTTTTTGTAATAATGTAGTTTAGATTAGCATATATAATAAACTATTTTTATATATTTAAAATTTTATTTATTTAGGAAAAAGTTAAGAAATAAAAATGGAAAAAAATCTATACAAATAATTTTAAAACTAACATGACAATTCCTTATTTTATTTACATACCTAAAAGGTAATAAAAAATACTAAAATTAAAAAAATATATATACAAATACTCCTAAACTAGCATCTTAAACCAAAAAGGTGGAATCCCCCACGAGTTACAGATGTTGGCGGGGGATCACATCTCGTCGTCTGATGTATCCACATCGAGCCTAAATCCAAATTGTCGGAATTCCTCACGACTAACATGTGTTGGCAAGGACCACATTACGTCGTCGGGGTCGTCACCATCATCATCCTCCGGCTGAGGACGGAAGGACTCGTCGTCTGACGTATCCATAGACGCTATGTCCGACTCATGGAGTGACAGTTGTCGTTCCGACGCAATTGACTCATCGTCCGATGGTGTTATGGCTCGAGGTGGCGGTGGTGATGCTGGAGGTGACGATGGAGGACTTGAATTGATGGATATTGGCGACTCTGTACGTGTTATTGGTCTGTACGTCACTACACTGCACGTTTCGCATGACCCCAATATTCCAACAATTTTTTTATATAAGTTACACTTTATACATGACTGCTGGCCATTAATACTGAACGGCCAAACTACGGCAACTGGGCGTTTAGTATTAGCACTTCTACTTGCAGCCATTTTTAAACGTTAATTGAATATGAAAACCAACTTTTAGGATGAACTGTTAAAGCCACTATGCGGGTGGGGTGCTAATATATTTTCAAGAAGGACAAATTCTGGTGGTGGTGGAAGGTCATTTCATTTTAGGGGTACAAAGTTTTCCAAGTCTTTCAAGGTTATACAATTTTAAACGTTAATCAAGGTCAAGACAAAAATTTTTCAGGGGTACGTAGGTTTTGAGATATTAACAGTTAAAAATGTCATTGCAATATTAGGTACTGATTAAGTCAGCCTTATTGCTAGTTTTTCTTAGGATAAGTTATACGATTTAGGGTTTTGTTTTTTTTTACGCTAATTAAAACGGGAATGCCGAAAAACATTTAAACGTCTTGGTCACGTGATATGCAGCAAAACTTACTTTTTAAAATAAAATGCTACAAATTTTATTTTACTTAATGTAAAATTCTAATTAAAATAAGTTATATTAAACCCAACTCAAAACTTAGTAGTTTTTAATATATTAACTATTGCATTATTAAATTCTGATTAAGTTACGTAATCAAGATGTTCAATTGTGTTTAGTTTTTTACCATGTAAATCAGCGTAAAAAAATACAAAACTTTGCTGATTTAACCAAAGTCGTATCTCTGATAATAAGAAAGTTAGCAATAGTGCCGACAGGCGCGCTTGTGGCTGCTCCGGTTGTCTCAGCAAGCGTCGATCTCCGGAGTGAAGCAGTGAAGTGCGCGCCCATAACTTGGATGGGTGACCGGCGGGTTTTGGGCAACGGCACGCGGTGTTCTGCTCGGGGGTGACGAACGGACCGAGCAACAACCATCCAAGTTATGGAATGAATGGTGTGTGAATGGGAAGAAGTAGGGGTCAAGGTACAATAAGCCTTCAGGCTGCAGTGCACCACCTAGGGGGCGGTCGTCGGGCCTGGGTGGGATGACCCCGAAAGGGCGAAAAAAATAGTGCCGACTTAACTTTAAAACACCCTGTATATCGTTTTCACAACAGCGACACGTTTTTAATGTGCTTTCTTCCGAAGGTCCGGTGCACAAGTTTATATGACACATACGGAGATAAAAAACACTTTTTTAAATAAATGATATTATATTTTGTTAAGAAATAAATAATCTACAAACATATGCAGATAAAATACCACGCTTTTAAAAATACCATTTAAAATTATATATAGACTGTGCCAATATTTAATAAACAGGGTTAAAAATCTAAAACGGTTCTTTTATGTGTTTTATTGATGTACCTAAGTACCGTTAAAAGTTACATGCTGGACCGAGTTTTTGATATTACCTTGTTAATCAGCGTAAAAAATTCAAAACTTTGCCAATTTAACCAAAGTCGTATCTCTGATAATAAAAAAGTTAGCAATAGTGCTGACTTAACTTTAAACACCCCGTATATCGTTTTCACAACAGCGACACGTTTTTAACGCGCTTTCTCCCGAAGGTCCAGTGCGCAAGTTTATATGACACATACGGAGATAAAAAACACTTTTTCAAATAAATGATATATATTTTGTTAAGAAATAAATAATCTAAAAACATATGCAGATAAAATACCACGTTTTTAAAAATACCATTTAAAATTATATATAAACTGTACCAATATTTAATAAACAGGGATAAAAGCCTAAAACGGTTCTTTTATGCGTCTTATTGGTGACACATACGGAGATAAAAAACACTTTTTTAAATAAATGATATATATTTTGTTAAGAAATAAATAATCTAAAAACATATGCAGATAAAATACCACGTTTTTAAAAACACCATTTAAAATTATATATAAACTGCACCAATATTTAATAAACAGGGATAAAAGCCTAAAACGGTTCTTTTATGCGTCTTATTGATGTAAGTACCGTTAAAAGATACATGCTGGACCGAGTTTTTATTATTACTATGTTAATCAGCATAAAAATTCAAAACTTTGCCAATTTAACCAAAGTCGTATCTCTGATAATGAGAAAGTTAGCAATAGTGCCGACTTAACTTTAAACACCCCGTATATCTTTTTCACAACAGCGACACATTTTTAACGTGCTTTCTCCCCGAACGCCTAGTGCACAAGCTTATAGATACATACGGCGATAAAAAAACACGTTTTTAAATAAATAATATTTTATTTTGTTAAGAAATAAATTATCTAAAAATATATGCAGATAAAATACCACATTCTTAAAAATACCATTTAAAATTATATATAAACTGTACCAATATTTAATAAACAGGGATAAAAGCCTCAAACGGTCCTTTCATACGTCTTATTGATGTAAGTACCGTTAAAAGATGCCTGCTGGACCGAGCTTTTTGATGTTACCATGTTAATCAGCGTAAAAATACAAAACTTTGCCAATTTAACCAAAGTCGCATCTCTCATAATAAAAAAGTTAGCAGTAGAGCCGACCTAACTTTAAACATCCTGTATATCGTTTTCATAACAGCGGCGCGCACAAGTTTATATGACATATACAGAGATAAAAAAAAAACTCGTTTTAAATAAATAATATTGTATTTTGTTAAGAAATAAATTATCTAAAAACATATGCAGATAAAATACCACGTTTTTAAAAATACCATTTAAAATTGTATAAAGACTGTACCGAGTCTAAAACGGCCCTTTTACCTGGATTTGAGTAAAAGTCCCGTTAAAAGATACACGCTGGACCGAAAAGAGATTTTAGAATAGGCCGAGAAGAAAGTACCTGTAAGGCTTTATTATATTGTCAGACGACAATAATAATAAGATGAGCAAACATCAGATGTATATACAGCGGCCACTGTATGTACGATGTACGCTTATGTGTAGGGGAAAGAAGCTGGACAGGGACTCCCTCTATCCCTGTTCGCCGAACAGGGATAGAGGGAGGGCTGTCCAGCAGCTTTCCACTACACATAAGTAAATTGCCACATAATGTTTTGCATTTTTTTTCTATTTTTCGTTCTGTTTTAATTCGGACAACATTTTTTAAAGAATTTTTGCGTGAGATTTTAAGATTTCTATATATTTTTTTTATCTTCATGCGTCATTTTAAGCATGCAATGTTACAAATTAAGAATTTAAAATATTATATGATGCATTGATGCCCTTTGTGTATTTTTTAACGGGACTTTTATCCATAAAAGGGCAGTTTTAGACTTGGTACAGTCTTTATATGTTTTAAATGGTATTTTTAAAAACGTGGTATTTTATAAGAATATGTTTTTAGATTATTTATTTTTAAACAAAATAGAGTCAGCTTTGCAATCTATGAAAAAAACCCTCTTTTTAAGAATTTTTGCGTGAGATTTTAAGATTTCTATATTTTTTCTCTTTAGGCCACGATATTATTTAAAAAAAAAAACATCTTTTTTATCTCTTTACACATTTAAAAAATTTTTTGATGTATTTGCAAATATTTATTTATTTAAAAAAGCTTAAAAAGTATAGAAATCCTGTTTGTAAATTTTATTATCTGTAAATATGTTTTTATATCTTCATGCGTCATTTTAAGCCTGCAATATTACAAATTAAGAATTTAAAATATTATAAGATGCATTGATGCCCTTTGTGTATTTTTTAACGGGACTTTTATCCATAAAAGGGCCGTATTAGACTTGGTACAGTCTTTATATGTTTTAAATGGTATTTTTAAAAACGTGGTATTTTATAAGAATATGTTTTTAGATTATTTATTTTTAAACAAAATAGAATTAGCTTTGCAATCTATGAAAAAACCACGATATTATTTTAAAAAAAAGGTTTATTATCTCTGTACACATTAAAATATTTTTGATGTATTTGCAAATATTTAGTAGAAAAAAAAGCTTAAACAAGTATAGAATTTTTTTTTAAAAATGACTCAAAGATCACTCTTTTATTTAAATTTTGATAAAGGTGTTTTGGGTAAAATAAAAATTGTATATTTTAAGAAAGGAATCCATTTATTTTTTTTAATTAATTTTTTTGTTGTAACTAAAATTAAAACAATAAAACTACTTTTCTATTTCTAACTATAAATAAACTAAAATTAAAACAATACAACTAATTTCCTAAACCTAAACTTAAAATTAAAATCGTTTACTTTAGCCCTCTGGTATGCCGAGCTTGTTATAAAAGGACAACTCCTTACGTGTTAGAGCTGCCTCTCTTTTAACAACATAAGTTGTTGTTCTTTTCTAACAAGCTCGGCTTTCATTTGACTAATACCCCTCTCCACCTCACTAATGCCACTTTCTTGTTCCAATTTTACTTTTTAAAAGTGCCGCCCTGTCTTTTACAATTGCCGCCAAATTGATTCGACGTCTTGCACATTGTACTTCTTTTAGCCAATCTGGCAGGCTCGACGAGGAGTCTTCTTTGGCGGCAACAGGTAATGGTTGACACATCTTTTTGCCGGATACTTCGGCGGTGGCGGTGGCAACGTTTTTCGTTTACGTATATTTTTTTCATACGACCACCTAATTCGGGTGATGGTGACCGTATGAAATTTTCACCACCGCCTAAAGATGGTCCCGAAGTTGAGGTGGCTGCATGGGCAGGAGCAAGAGCTGGAGTAGGAGCCGGAGCAGGAGTCATAGCAGGGGCCGGAGCCGAAGTCGGAACCATAGCTGAGCCGGAGCCGGGGCAGGAGCCATAGCAGGGGTCGGAGCCGAAGTCGGAACCATAGCTGGAGCTGGAGCCGGAGCAGGAGCCATAGCAGGGGTCGGAGCCGAAGTCGGAACCATAGCTGGAGCCGGAGCAGAAGCCATAGCAGGAGCCGGAGTCGGAGCGGGAATCGTGGTAGCAGTGGAAGTTGAAGCACCACCACCAGGCAGTTGGCCAGTTGTTTCATATGATGTTACTATCTGCGGGGCTGCCAATAAATTTCTTAAGATTGGTACAGCTGGCCGCACTACCACATTACTGTGGACAAATACCCTCGGTTCTTCCACGACTTGTACTTCTTCCACTTCGTAATTCAGGAGATCGTCTATGGCTGCCGACATTTCTTCATCACTTTGCGGATTTAGGAAGTCCGACACAGAAAAATCTAAATCCATTTCAGCATGGTTATCTTCTAAGCCTAACAAACTTAAAATATTTTGAGACATTTTAGATTTTTTTTTAAAACGTTATATGACTCTGACTGACTGTAGTTTGGTTTAAATTGAATTTATTATGTGTAGGTAACCCATCTTTATACTAAAAATCGAGGGCAAGTCCCTTTGTTCAAGGGTGACGCCCACCAATGTCCTTGTCAAGGTGAATCATTTCAAAGTCATTTTAAGGTCAAAGTCACTTCAAAACCTAGTTTAAAGTCACCTTGTTAAGGTGAAGGTCAAAGTCAAAACCCTTTGTTCCAAGGTGGTGACATTCAATGTCCTTGTCAAGGTGAAAGTCAAAGTCAAAGTCCCTCGTTCGAGTGTGCTGAGTTTTGATGCACTTGCCAAGGTAAAATTCCTTTTATATTCAACTTTGAGAATGTCGGTGTACTCGACTGTGGGTCCTCGGAATTGCTAACGGGCTTCACTTTATGATTAGGGTACTAATACCCTATTTTAGCGTACACAAACACTTAAACAATGGCAAAAATGTTTGCAAACATTTTGTATAAAGCTACAATCTAAAAAATATAATTAAAAAAATGTACAAAGTTAAATAATTTAATGGGTGAGTAAATAAATTTGTAAATAAATAAACAAATACATAAACAAGTAAATACATACAACAAAAATAAGAGTATAAAATTAGCTAAGTAAATAAATATCTAAATAAATAACCAAATAAATAAATAAATAAAGACAACTTAAATAAGGGTATGAATTTTCCATGTAATGTAATTATTGCTGTTGTGATAAAAACGTTTCAAACACCCCCAATAAACCTTGTAATCTTTGCTCATCTGTAAGAAACGAGTTTAACACAACTTGCAGGTTCTTGATATTTTCATGGGGATCAGTTTGATAAAATTGTATGTCTGTATGACCCCATGGTAGAGTTTTCGTAGATGTTGGAATTACATAACGCTTATCATCGTTTGCGCTTAAAGCTATCTTATTTATCAGTTTCGTGTAAACGTCATGTAATTCACTGCGAAATGTTTTCATCTTTCGGAAAATTAAACCACCGTGTTCAACGTTATTTCTATAATCTTCCATGTGAAGCTCCCTTTCGATTACTGACTTTTTAATACCTTTGGCCTTTTCAGCTCATTATTTAAAGACTTAACGTAATAAGCCTTGGCTCCCGTGCCATAAAAGCAACAATCGGATCCCCGGAAATTCGTCTTTCATTTTACCAGGCACAGATACACTTTTAATTATATTAAATTGGTTTTGTTCTTGGTAATTTGAAGTGTCAAATTTATTGGGGTTTTCCGAAATTACGCGATAAAAATCATCGGTGAACACTTTTAAAATAAGTGAATCCGTGTCAGTGTAAAGCAAAGACGCATTATCACCAAATTTTTGTTTAATAAAATTATAATAAAAATCATAGATGACTGTTTTCGAGATGTCAAGTATGGAAAACCCTATGTATATTGGTTTATTATATACAATTTTAACCTTGGACATGTGTATTGCGACAAAATCCTCGGTAAAAAATGGAACAAGTACTAAAGTTAGGTCGCGCAATTAATGCTCTTGCACCAGTTTTACCGACAGAATTGTCCCAGTCCGTAATTAATCGAATATCTTTGCGATTTTCCACATTTTCCATTGTTTTACCGGAAAACAGCATTTATGAACAATTTAAATAAATCCCTACCAAACTTTGTCGTTGCAGAATTACGCAATACTGTATTAAAATCGACGTATGTTTTTAACCATTTTGACTGTTGAAACATTAATACTCGATATGTCCGCATTACCCATTAGCCCATTATTGATGGCCTGTTTAAGTGTTCTATAATGGACAACATACCGCTTTTTGTCATTTAAATTTGGAATTAATTTTTTAAATTTGCTTTTCCCGTTGGTGGGACAATTTTTTCCACTAGAATGGTAGATCTGAGTGTGCATCATGCAGTTCTTCTGGATAATGCACATCCACTTCTAAAACATACCCTTGTGGACTATCGTCGTCAACGGCCAAAATATTTAAATTTAAAATTTCATAATCGGACAGCCATCTAAAACCGGCAAAGGGTAATGCTTGGGACATACTATGCCCATAAAGATTGGTTGCGTCTAAATATGTAATAAATGACTGTGGTTCCGCGGGATTGTAGTTTGGTAGATATTTATTATTAGCGATATGCTTCCTTTCCGAACACTGACTTATACCTCCGCGAATACCTTTTTGGAAAAAAGTGAAGCATGTCAATGTCTGTTAGAAGTTCTAACTCTACCTGAGTCATACGTAACATACAATCAAATGATAAACTTGGTAAGGTATGGTATTGCGCGGCATCTAGTTTATAAACTTTTAAACATGTATCGCGAAATTGCTCAAAAATATCACATAATAATAATACGTCCGATTTTAGATACAAATCCGAGTAATCCCCCAAATTTTTACATTGGAACAATTGCCATACTCTTTTTGCTCGTTCGTAGCATTCATCACTTATGTGTTCTTGGTTTAGTGTATTAAAAAACTGATCCTTCGTTGGAAGATTTGGGTAATTCATTTTTGCAATGGAGTCCATAAAACTATAGGGAAAAACGCCTTTTGACGCATCAGTTCGAATTGTTCATCATTTGCGAAAAATTTACGTGTTTCCCTAAAATCCTGATTGTTTAAACCATTACCCAAATTTTCCAACGACGACGATAAAAATTTAAAACTATCCAAGAACCTAAGTTTTAAATACTTCTTTTTACTGAACCCGTTTTACTATCAACATAATCGTGCATATAAATACTCTTTGTGAATGACACATACTTTTCCTTACTTTGAGCTATAACCTCAATTCTATCCCCGTGAGTGCACAATTGTTTGATAAACATGTGGCAGTCGTAGCCACTTAAATTATGTGATATAATGGGTATAAAACTAGGTATCTTATAATTTAAATTACAGATTGAATGAGCGGCCCCAGGTCGTTTTTTACCAGTTATATGACAATGATCTTTTACTTTAACATCCGAGGCCAAAAATGGTTTTTCACAAATGCTGCATACTGTTGCATTTTTAAAATCATTTTTCTCCTCGTCTGTTAAAGGATTCATTGGCGCAATGTCTCTTAAATAAGTGTTATATAAATGCCTCAGATCAATTTCGAGACGATCGACAAACACTTTGGCCGCATCATTACCCCGATATAGCTCAAACTTCGAAAGAGAATCATCAAAAGAGCATTTTATAAAATAGGCAAAAGAATATGGTTCATGTTTACAGCTATTAATAGTGAAAGAATTTTGAGGATTGGGTTGTGGCTGTGCTATGGGTTTTAAAATAGATTCAAAATCAGCATAAACCACAAACGGGACCCGCATTTGTTTTTCAATATTTTCAAATTTTAAAATATTTTCGGGCACACCCTTACCAAATTTATCAATTTTTGTCTCGTTTGATGGAGTTTTTGTAAAAACATGATTGCAATCGTTACGTTGGTGAATTTGTAAATCGTAACTTGTTAAAAAATAAATCAAACAACCGTCACAAAAATATTTTTTTTAAACAGTTAGATATTTGTGATGAAACCAGACGAGACAAATCTTTTATCCAACAATAATGATTTGTTGAACAGATTCTATCACAAACATGATCACGGTCATTCTTAACATCACAATCTTTTGAAATTAACAATAAATTTACATGTCTTTGGAGTTTTGTTGTAGCATACCTTAACGGACCAACAACCTCATACGTTAAGGTATTGTTTTCGAACTTGGACTCCAAGCCATATACATTTACTGAAATATTATTCAACTCCTCAAACTTTGTAATATCCCGCAATTTTACTGGAAAATCCATACCTGTTAAATTTAATACGGTAGAATAGTGGGGGTATGATGTAATTTCCGTGGCTGCAATCTCTACAGGATGTAAGGCTGATGTTATCGCCCAGGCAAAACAATACTCGTCCTGATTGTAGACATTGACCACGGCTCGTTTTCTCTCAATTGGTTTGGGCAATTTAATATATGAAGAGGCAGACATTGGAGAAAACTTGTTGATATTCACCTCCAAGTATAGAATTTTATCCAGAGCCCATCCTGCAATAAATCAAAAATATATAATTAATTTTTTTTTTTTTGGAAAATAATAACAAGAAATAAAAATAATAGAAATTTTACTTTTTTGTTACATACCTGAATCTTTCTCCTGAAATTCTGTCGACTGCGTTTTCATGACCTCGACAAAGAGTGGTAGACTTCGTCAAGGTCTCTCGTAATTGTCACCACCTCATTCCGTGTATTAAACGATTTGTCATCATACGCATCCTGTGCTGCTAGATAGTAGCGCGCCACAACAACCATATTCATTTTTATTAAATGATGCATATGTAATGCATCATTAATGACACCAAACACACGATCCCGTATTGAATGAAAAAATGACACATAGTCCGAATGTTCAGCATCGCTGGATATATGATAGGTTGCGATGCGATTTTTAAATGCACACTGCACCAGTTGCACACCCTGAGATAATGACGAACGGGATAGAACACGGTGTTGCAGTGTTCTTTGATGAGCCATCATCTGATTTTGTGGTACCATAACACTACACAAATCGCAGGATAACATACGAGGTGGTGACTCGATGTCCTCGTCGTCGGCGGACAAGCGAAATCTCTTACTTGGCCCAGCCATATTGGCATTATCGTAAAAACGATATGGGCAAGACTCCATTCTATGCCGCTGCAATGCAAAACAGCGAGTAAATGTTTTTTTACATTGCATACAAACGTAAGGAGACGACGACATTTTTTATTTGTATAAATTATTACACACTCACAATTACTTTATAACAACCACAATAACACGAATAACAACGACCGGCCAACTAGCTGACTTGTCTAATGAAAACCTGCACATTTATACAAAACCCCCACCCTAAACATGCGTCTATGTCTTTGTTGTCGTACAAGGTCAAAGTCAAACTCAAGGTCAAAGTCGAACTCGAAGTCAAAGTCAATGTCAACCAAGGTCAAAGTCAAACTCAAGGTCAAAGTCGAACTCGAACTCGAACTCGAACTCAAAGTTGATGTCAACCAAGGTCAAAGTCAAAGTCAATGTCAACCAAGGTCAAGGGCATTCAAGGTCATGGTAGCTCAAGGTCGTTCAAGGGCAAGGGTGGGGGGAGTGGACGATATATTTGGTCTCTACTCCGCCGTAAATCCTTCGCTCTTTACCACGTTGACCCATATTTTTAGGCGATTAGCCTAAGTTTTGTAGATATTTTCCTCAATGTTATATTTTGGTTAACCTTTACTTTTACAGGAGTATTTTTTAAAAACATTAGGCTTGCTTCTAACCACCATTTGGTTGCTTAATTTATACCGGTACATTTTAAGGAACATTATTTATTTTGGTTGTAAAATGAACCGAAAAGGCAGTAAGTACAGCAAATGGTCAGAAAAAAATATGAAAGAAGTAATACAAAAACTGGAGGATACGGATTAAATGAAATTTGTAAAATGTGCCGAAAACGACATTAAACACTTAATTTAGCATCATCAAATAAAAAAGCCAAAGAGGATGTAAAAGCCTTAGGCCAATGTACCGGATTTGATCCTCAAATTGTGCAGCAACTTAAAGATCAAATTTTCTAATCGACGTATATCAGTCATTGTTGATGGCCACTCTTCAAGCTTTCACGAAATTAATACTGGAGTGCCTCAGGGTTCAGTACTAGCACCAACTTTGTTTCTTCTTCACATCAACGACCTTCTTTCTTCCACAACCAATCCCATTCATAGTTATGCTGACGATAGTACCCTTCACTCCACTTTTCAGGTTCCCAAACCAATCTCTCAACCCGACTTGGAAAGCAAACGCAGAGCGATGAAGATATCTCTTTCACAGGATCTCAATTTGATATTGGATTGGGGCGCCAAAAATCTCGTTCAATTTAATGCAGCCAAAACACAATCGTGTTCCTTGTCGCGAAAAAAATCATCAAACACTCATCCTTTGCTTATGGTGGCCAGGTTTTGCAGAGCGGGGACACATTTAACCTTGTGGGCATCACATTTGAGAATAACCTTAACTGGCATAAACACATTGTATCTATAGCCACCGCGGCTTCAAAAAGCTTGGATTTCTTTTCGAGCCAAAAGTATTTTTCTCCTTCCAATTTATACACTTTGTATGTGTCCCAAATTCGACCCTCTCTGGAATATTGTTCTCATGTCTGGGGAATGACATCCCCTACAACCCTCAGCATTCTTGATGCCATTCAAAGAAGGGCTGTTCGTCTTATTAATGATCCTTTACTTACTCAAAGACTTCCTTCTCTTGCTCATCGTCGAGCTGTGGGAGATCTATCGCTCTTCTATAGATACTTTTACGGCTTCTGCTCCGACGAATTGTCCAGTATAGTCCCTCCTCTTGCAGTTCCAAACAGAGAAACTCGTGGTGCCGCGCGTATGCATACCCATACAGTTCAATTGGACAGGCCCCGAACATCCCATTTCGTTCGTTCTTTTATCCCTAGAGTTTCTAGACTGTGGAACCTGCTGCCAGCGGAGGTCTTTCCTTCCCCCAAATCTTCAAGTTTTTAAGTCCCGTGTTAACAAACTTCCTCTTACCCTGCTTAAGACACCCACGGTACGTTAGTATTTAGGCTTTCAGCCTTCGTGGATTGTCCAAAGATAAAAAAAAATCAAAACTAGAACAATGTTTTTTGGTCTAACTATTCAAGATATTTAAAGGGCTGCCTTTGATTTTTGCCAAACAAAATTGAATTAAAAACAATTTTAATAAAAACACGGGAATGGCAGGAAAAAAACTAACTAACCAGAACTAACCAGAAGCTTCATCTCTAGCCTGCTGTAGAGGTTTCAATAGGAAGAATGTAAACCAATTTTTTAATATTTTAGAAAAAAATCGACGAAAATAATTTAGATCCAACCAAAATATTTAACGTTTACGAAAGCGGCTTCTCCACCGTGCAGAAAAAATGCCAGAAAATTCTTGAGTGATGGGATAATTCAAATTAAAAATAATTGATAATTCGATTATTGAAATAATCGGTATAATCCGAGTATGCAGATTTAATTTGAATTACGAAAAAGATGAATGAGTGAAAGTAAGTCTTGTTTAGAAATGAAAGAAATACAATAAATGGTGGTAATAAGAGGAAAGGACCTTTTTTTTTGCTCTTTAAAAATTTTAAACGTAAAATTTTATAAAATTGTAGCTCAAAACGATAAAAAAGTAAATAATTTTATTATTAATTCGAATTTTAATACCTGATAATGCGATTATGCCCACCACTACTTCAATCAACGCCTACATTTTCCGTGTTGTCAGCTGTATCGAAAAAGATCGCCGCTTTCTCGGTGTTGCCACACCATTCGCCATTTTACTGTTACTTTGAAAAATTTCCCTTACAAAATGCAATATATCTTTTTAGTGGTTTTCTCCTGTTACTTTTAAAAAATTATACATGGTTTTGTGTTATGAAGTGCGTAAAAAGTACTGTCGGTGGTTTTTGCAAAAATGTGCTAATGAACCAAATTGGATTCGTAATCGTCGTTGCAGAACGACCTTCCAAATTTATTAGATGAAGCACCTTGTCATAATGCGAGAGTAGTCACCAAATATCTAAATGAAAATTTTAAAGATAGGTAGATTGAACGCAGTGAACCTATTCGATGGTCTCCTTAATACATGCGATTTTTCTTGTGGGGAACTATGAAAGCAAATAAGAAATAACGAAAGCATTTTTGCGCGTGTGTAAAACAGTATGCAGCGCAAAATAAATGCATGTTTGGAAGCAAATCGACCCTTATTTCAATATTTTTTTTTTATTACGATTTATTTTAATAAAAGGCTATTAATATTAGGAAAATAATAATAATAAAAAAATAGAATATAATAACATTTTACCTTTTTATTCGATTCTGTATTTATATTGTTTACTGGGTATAAAATAAGACGTTTGGCAACATCTTAAAGAAAGTCGTCAAAAACTAATTTAAAAATAGTTATGTCCAAAACTACGTTATTTTTTACTTCAATATATTCTATTTCGAACATTAATTGAGCTACAGAGGAAAAAAGATTTTTGGAAAAAAACGGGTTTTTCAAAATATCTAGTAAGCCATGATTTTTTGGAAGATACAAAAAGTGATTTAAACTAAGCTCTAAAAATTGCAATTCTCTCCCCATTTAATTAACTCAGTAGCTGCAGCAATTTTTAAAATCCCTTCACTAAACATGGAAAAAAACTCACCCTGTATGTATCAAAAACACGATCAATTTTTATCTTAATAAAATAGAGACGAATTTCCTAAGACACCTTGGAAGGTTTAAATTTAGTTTTCCTTTGAAATACAGCTCTTACACTTGCTTTAAAATAATAAATAATAAAAGTGTTTTGCAGATGTTGAATAAGTATTAAGAAACATTGTTTGCTGCAGTAAACATGATTAAAAAATGTTTGCTCCAATTAAATCATAATTATGTAAATATAGTGTGTCCCAGGATAAGTGTTACAAGAGGACAAACGGACCAAAAATTTTTAAATTTTAAACAAATTTTGAAAAAACTGGTCGCATGGGCCAAAACTAATAAATACAAAATTTTACTTCGATTGGTATTTTACAGGGCGAGTCATATAACTACAAATATAAAAAATCCCCAAAAACTATCTACTTTTATTTTTAAAAATAGAACAAAATTGTATAAGTAAACGTTGTCAAAAACTAAATTATATGTGAAAATTTAAAGTTAAGACATAAGAGTAAAAAAAAATAAATTGTCAACTTTTTACATTACGCTTTACAACTTAAATAATGGGCAAGACGGAGCAAAATTTAAAAGAAAATTAAATAATTTTAAAGATTTTTTAAAATAAAAACTGTTAATGCATATTGGAAAAAATTGCCAAAAATATTTTTTTTTTTTACTTTAATTCTTTAACTTTTATTTTTGACATAAAATGTATTCCTCAACAACATTTACTTATACAATTTTGTCCTATTTTTAAAAATATAGGTAATTTACTCTCGGTCATTTTTCCAATTTTTTAAATTTAACATGCACTGTATATTACAAATCAGAGTAAAATTTTGTATTTATCAGTTTTGGACCACGCGACCAGTTTTCCCAATAGGACGTTTAAAAATTCCAACATTTTTGGTCCATCTGTCCTCTTGTAACACAATATGTGTATATGTATAATACAATAAACAGTCTTAAATACGCCTCTGGTTATTTAAATTTTCTTAAACCCCTGCTCTTTGCCTCTCTTAATTATGTTTATTTTTCCATGAACATTTCTTCGTGTGCCTAAACTATGCCAAATTTCTTGTTTGATATTCAAATTTCTCAAATCTCTTTAGTTTATTATTAAAGATTACAAAAACCCATTTTCTTCCATCTTCCTAATCTATACGGATGAGAACATTTCGTCAAATACACATGTTATTCTGCTCAGTTAAACTAGAATTTTATCTGTGTTTATTTTTCTTGTACCCGAACGAAAATGCTTTGCGAATTTCCTATATAACCTCTTTTAAAAATACTAAAAATCCTTTTTTCCACGACCGTTAAAAAATGCATTTTTTAAATCGGTAATATGAAGATAAAGTACTCCATTCTAGTATATTTTTTTAACACTTCGAAGGTTTTTTCACACTTTGTATTAGTGTTTTGTTTCCATGCCTACTACAATAAACTTAAATATCAATTTATGCAATATAACAGTAAACGCGACATCAACTGAACCAAACGGTCAAGTTACCTTTGATTTCGTCGTCTTTTGGTTCTTAGACTAAGAAATTAAAAGGAATTCATACTGTTTTAGTATTATTTCTTCAAAAAGTAAGTATCATACAATTTTCTAAAATTAAATCATAACGGCATAGTTATGAAGAGTATAATTGTCTTTTAAAAAATAAGGAGGCTATGATTTCTTTGTTGCAATATAATGGCTGTACTGCAAAAATTAAAATTAATAAGTTTAAATAAATAAAACATGTATAAACTGGTAATTTGGGAAATTTTTATACAGTATGTAACACATGCATAAAGTATTTTTTTACTCATGGAATTGCCGCACTCGCCTAACGGCTCGTGCTGTCAGAGCTTCCATTCGTAAAAAAGTATCACTTTATGCACTTGTTACATAAATTACTATTTAGTGGTAAACTCAGGCGCAATCGGTGGTTTCTTTCTTAGGAGGGTCAAATTTTGTGAGCAACTAATTGTGCCTCGCTATACAACGTGTTACATTTTGTATACAATTAACATAAACTATTTTTATGGGCAGACTTTAACAATTATAATATGTTTCTACTTTTGCCAAAAAATATGTATACAAATATCCATTGCAAAAACCATTAAATAATTAAATAACATTTTTCCACAACAGCTAAAAACAATGATGGTTTCTTATTCATTTTCTCATCGATCTTAGCGACTTCATAAAACTTTCAATTCTGATTTAGGTTCAGAAATATTTATATCAAAATTATTTTTACCGGTTTAAAGTACCTGTTTTTTCTTTTCATCTGTCTTTGCTGGTATAGGTTGAGTACTAACTAATCAGAACTATCCTTTTTGTTCCGTGGTTTTAGTTCCAGAGTAGGCTTCGAATTTTCGAATGTCCTTTTATTATTTCTAATCGTTTTCAATGTTTCAAAATACCACCCACTTTACATTGTAACACCTATTTTTTTACACAGTTGAACCCAGCGGTTAACCCTACTGTTAGTTTACATATTACAGTTAAAATAAAATAATATAGCCTAACTAAATTTGAAAACAAAATAAGTTTATTATTAATATTTTACAATAAGACCTGCGCTGTCACCAAAACACATGACCACGAAAGCGAAATATAATATGATGCAGTGCAGTGTAGGCAACCACATAAACACACATTCACTCATTGTATGAAGGGTTGCCTCTAGACAGTGACCGGGGTAGGGTCTACGTTTTTAACTTTCTGAATTGCAAGTATATGCTTTCTTTTTTAGCTTTTATGCATTTTTGGTCAAGCTAAATTATGACCTAGTGAATTCTCTTTATTCTCGCAAAGGGAGATAATAGATTTGTGCTTTTTCTTTGTTAGGATTAATTGTTATTATTTTTAAATTTTATTATGAATTAGGTGGCCACTGACCAAATGACGTTATAGAATATAGAAAAACTGAAAGAATTTTAAACCAAAATGAACGAAAATGGGTACTTCAGGGTTAAACTATACTCTGAATTCGGTGTTTCAGCAGAAATCAGTTCAAAGTGTTTAAATTTAAATGAGATACCAGTTTTTTTATTTTAATATTGGATTCCAATTGTTTTTTCTATACAATGGTATAAAAGTCCAATGTTTTTCCTTGAGTTATAATAGCAAAAAAAAATGTTTAATTTAATAAAAATAATAAGTGTAAAGTGCGTAGGTATTACCGTTTACACCTTGGAAATTTTAAACTGGTGGCTCGAAGTTCCGCAAAATCAAATTTCTAAGTAACATAAACAATAATACTTATTATTAACAAAATTTACCAGACAAGATTATAAACAGAACATCCTACACTAAAGGTTCATTTTTATTTAAACAAAGTATTTTGATATTTAAAAGCTTAAATTGAAATAGGTTTTCTTTATCGCAAAAGAACCAGTTTAAAAGTTGCAATGTATAAACGTAATACCTACGCCTATTGTTTTTACTAAATTTAACATCTCTTCTTCTATTATACTTTAAAAAATGGACTTCTATACCATACCATATCGATATCATATGTGTTATTAGCAATCGCTATTTTTTGTGTGCTAATAAGCCCTTAAAAAACATTTTTTGACGTCATTCCGAATGAAATGAGCTATCGAACATATGTATTTTTAGGAGCAATATTTCTATTTAACACGCTTTTGAACTGGTTGACTGGACTAATGCTTTTGTAAAAAATAAAACCTTTTCTTAAATTAATATTCTTTTACCGCGCATTTATATTTTTTCCGTATTATGACTGGGTAAATTTATTGGATAGATTTAGGGCACGAAAGACACCGCTGATGCGACTTCGCCCACATCTACATATAGTAGTAGTCTACGCTACGCCACTGAGTGGCCTTTTAACTTATTTAATGCCTTTTAAATTATCCTATCTAAGTAATATATAAAGGCCAACAATATTCCTTTAAATTTTTACCTGAAAAGATTTGAGTCGTCTAACCCCAGGCTATTAATATGTATTTTGTTTTCGAAATACTCACACATTTAGGTGTTTTTCAAAGAACATCAAACAAAAAATTATGTTTTAATATTAAAACCGAAACTTCTTAAAGGCAAACCAGCTTTTATAATTCGTGTTTTTTATAATAAATTGGCCAAATAGATTTTTTTATCAAAAGAAAAAAATTACTTGCCTCAAGCGTTATATACAGTGTGACGCACCACAAACGCCTCGGTTTCTAGCACAAAATCGGTATCATTTTTAAAAATATTTTTCACACGCATTTGTTGGTGTGTTAAAAGCATAATTTGAAATAACAGAGAATTATAAAGGGTTTAAAAAAGATCCATACATAACTTGTGTTTTTATTTAATGGAACACCCTGTAAATTATTTAGTCTTTAAATTGTAGAAATAAAACTAAAGTAAGTTTTATCAACGATCCCTACACCAAATATGTAAGGTTTATAAAATATTTAAAGTTTTGAAAAAATTAGGAAAAAAATTATATCCCTATACTTACGCTGGATTTTGTACACGATATTAATGTGCTGGAATAGTAACTGTGCTATCACCTAAATTTATTTGTTTAACTATTAATTTTACAGGGTGCTCAGAAACTGATACTTAATATTAGCTACCTTAGAGTGCAACTTACTCGCTTATTTTAAAACCTATATAGGTTTGATATGGATCTTTTATTTTGGAGCACCCAGTATAATACTCTATAATTTCAAGTTATGCTCCTAGCACACCCTGTAAAAATATACTTAAAAAAAAATAATTTTGTTTTTCTGGTGCGCCACCCTGTATATTTATTGTATATGGTTTAAAGGCCTAGCCACAAAAATAATAGTCCCTGGGCCAGTAATGAAATGGACTTCATGATAAGAACACTTTTAAAACCTATTTAGGCGGGTTCCTTTCGACGAGTCTACCACGAATATTCATACCGCCATAAACTGTATAAGCAATGGTTTATGGTATATCGGCAAGTAATGCAATAAGAAAACAAGCACTATTAGTCACCCATGTTTACATGCCTATATATATAATTGACTGGTTAATTCTGTATGGTAGAAGCGCTTTAACCCAACCTGTCAATGTCAAATGTTTCGCAGGGCCGTATGATCCATTAGGCTGACTAGGCTACAGCCTGGGGGCGCCATGAAAAAATAGGCGCCAGACAGGGGAGTTAAAAATGTTTAGCTTGAGTGGGGATTTTTGGGGTGACTAAGGCAAACAAATAGGCGTGAAAAAGTGAAAAAAGGGACGGCCTTTTTTTATTTATTTATTTTTTGCTCTTCAAAAAGTTTTTGATGAAAAAAACAGGCGCTCGAATATTTTAGCCTAGGGCGGTTAATACGGCCCTGATGTTTCGGGTGTTTTACATGCAATTTATAAACAATTTTCCAAAAATGGTAAGGCTCAAACACATGTTTAGGGTATCGGACTAGGCGGGTTTCGTGACTGCAATTGGCAAAATGTTTAAAAATTGCATGTAAAACATTGTGGTAAACTTGTCCGACAAAAAAAAGTAACGCGTTTGCCCAGTCCAACATCCGAAACATTTGACATTGACAGGCTGGGTTAGAGCGCCGCTTCCGTATATGGAGGTATGAAAATTTGTAGTGGACTCGTCAAAAGAACCCCCTAAAAGGTTTTATAAGTGTTCTTATCATGAAGTCCACTTCATTACTGGCCCAGGGACTATAATTATTGCCTTACCCCATGGGTTTTAAGGTCCAATTCTTTTATTACGTATTTTGTTCTTAATACATTAGTTTTTCCGAGGTATTAGAAGGTTTTATGTTTAAAGGATATTCCGAGAAATATTTATTTCTTACTCAGAGGCAAGGTTTAACCTAATGAAAGTCTAATCCATCATTTTTAAACCTTTCTGTCTCAGTTTAATATATAAACTACATACCTACCTGCGTAAGAAGAATGCTATACCTGACAACTTAGTAATCGCAAATAAAATATTTCTATGGATCCAATTGGTCATCTGTCATATAGAAAAAAGGAAAGATATAAAAAGTTATTATTCCTAATGATGGATATATTGCGGCTTTCAATTTTTAAATATTTCATAGAGGTCATTTAAAAATTTCCAAATATTTATTAAAAAATAAGCTATTATTAGGTGTAAAAAATGTATTTTTTTGTCGGTTTCTATAAGACTAAAACAGTGAGACCCCTAGATTCAAAACCAGATACATTCATTTCTCAAAATTTTGCAAACTACATAGTGACATAGACTTTTATTTTTGTTAAATCTGAAAACTGAGACATGAGGCCCACATTAAATATACCGTACCAGCTAAGTGAACAGGTACACAAGCAATGCGTGGAAACGAAACAGTCTAACGCGTGTAGAATAATAAAATGTAGACAAAAATTCCAAAATTAAAATTTTCATAACAACTTAAATGTACCGGTAATAATGTGTTAAATGTATAATAATATTACAGTATTGCTTTCTGTTGAAACAGAGCATTGTACCCCACTTAATTATTAATCACAAAACAATTTTAAGTGCAATAAGACTAATAAAATTTTTGTCCCGAAATCCCTATCGCTCAACGCACTGTGCATCAGCCCCGCTTTGTTATTGCTTTAATAGCCTATACTTTATACATGAAAATACAATTTGTGGAAGAGGGTAATAAAATTGCTCGAAATTCTACAATTATTTGTGAGAAATAGACGCCATAAATAACGTTCTTTAGAAAACCTTTTGCACAATCAATTGTAAATTACAGAATGCATTATTATAACGGTTATTACAATTCAATACTTCTTTACGACTGCCCTTTTGTATTATACATCACAACTTGTAGTAAACTCTACACCCACTGTACAAAAGTTGAGATTACAATTTTAAATTTTACAAAAATAAAAAACTCTTTACTGCTTGTAATTTCCTTGCGCTGCAAGATTGCATCTGTCGAATACTGTCCGATCTGGAGATGCAGATTTCGAACCTAGGTTCGTAAAACCAGTACTTATCTCAAATTCGCAAATATTGCTAATAATTTATTATCAATGCCTACAATATGTTAACAATCATTGCTACAATGTATATTTAACAGTATTGCCGAAATTTTGTTTACAGAAACAACCGTCAGTATTCTTTACTATATTATGCAGGGTGTCCGGAAAGGTAAGGTCAAAAATGATAGAGGTGATAGAGTGAGTCAAAATAATGTTAGTACTTCATATAAAAAAAGTTCTATCTCGCTTCGTTAGGAAGATATTGGCCTTCAAAGTTAGAATAACAAAAATTATTTCATTAATAACTTTTGAACGGTTGCCACAATATTAATAATATTTGGACACTTAAATTAACTAAATTGAAAAAAACACCTCACGTAATTTATGGACGTCCCCATAGGTATAAATACTCTTTGTGTAATCCTGTGTAGGGGAAACTGGCCTAAAATTGCATATTTAGGTAAAATGACGCACTTCATAATTTTTGAATTTCCCGCTTTAGCAGCGACTTTTTAAACGTGTTGGAGCGTGTAATATGATTACGTCAGTTAGTATCAAAATTATTGTACAGGTGCATGTCCCTGATTTTTTTGGACGTCATATCATGTTCAATTCATTTAGAATTTGTGTATTTTTGCGAAGTTTCATAGTTTTCTTAAAAATGTTGTTATTTTTTATTGAAACACAACAATTTGGCTACGTTTATTTATAAATATGAGTACTGTAGGTATATTTATACTTTGAAAATTTAAATATTTTCGCTAAATTGTCTTTTTTGGTTAAAATGACATACATGTAATAAATGTAAAATGACATATTATTTAAATATAAAACAAAATCTACACGTCAAGGTTGTTTAAAAGTGGGCCCATGCTAAATGCACTTAGTCTCCCCTAGAACGAAGATATGTTGCGTGAATTTTGTTGTTATATCAAAAAACACTCAAGATTATTTACATACCTTATCATATTATCAATTTTAAATGTTTTTAATACAATTAACTTTTAAATTAATTTAATGTATATGTTTTTACTTTATAAAATCAATGAAATTGTCTGTTAAAGGTATATTCCATTTTATTCTATGCTATTGTGTCGTTTTATCTGACACCATGCCAAAAATAACGTACTTTGAGACATTATGAAAAATGGTCGTTTTTTTATGCTGGATTAGGTAGATAGATAGATAGATAGATATCATATATTGCCAAAAAGTACACTACAGTACAATGGGTCGTCAACAATACATTTAAATTTAAATTTAAAAATAATTTAAAATAATAAATAAATAAATAAATAGCTTTGACAATTACATATCTACAAACATCGCTAATAAATACTTACATATTTAAAATAAATATAGAATAAAAAATAATTACATAAAATCTTACACAGAATTTAAATACAAAAGGTTAAAAAGCAAAATTGTCATAAAAATAAAATAACAGACACACACACAACAAACAAGATTAAAAACAATAAAAAAAAAAAACAAAATTAGGCACTCTTAGTCATATATTCATTTATTGAATAAAAAGCGTTTAAGAGAAGATACCTCTTTACTTCCTTCTGAAACTGAGTGCCTCTGAGTGATCTTAAAGTGTTAGGCAGGGCATTATATATTTTTACACAGTTGTAAAATGGGCCCTTCTCAAAAAACGCTGTCTTATGGGACGGAATTTCAAGAAGATTATTTCTTCTTATTTTATAACTAGAGGATTCTCCCAGTTTTTAAAAATTTCTCTGTTTTTATCAATAAACATCAGACACCTAAACAAGTAAAGAGAGGGAAATGTGAGTAACCTTTTAGTAATAAAGGTACTTTTACAGCTCTCCTGGTAATCTAAGTTAAAAATAAGACGCACGAGTCTCTTTTGTCCAACAAACACACGATTACAGAGATTACTGGCTCCCCATACCACGACATTAGAAGACATGAAGCTGTAACCCAATGAGTAATACACGGACAGCAGACCAGACTCATTTATAGTGTTCTTGAGCTGCAGAATAGCAAAATAAGCTGAGCTTAGCTTTGCACACACGTAGTCTATATGTGGGCTAAAGGTCAACTGACTATCAATGTGTGTACCAAGAAAAACCGTTTTAGGTTCTAGTAAAATGTTATTATTAACTGCAAACTGGTTTGGAAGTGACTTTTTATTGTAAAGTTCCATATGAACGGTTTTCTGGCCATTAAGGATAAGATCATTTCTTTTACACCACATCTCCATACTATGTGAACCTTGACTTAAGTAATAACAAACAATAAGTTATAAAGGCACTTAACAGTTTGTTATAATAAATCGCATTATTCTTTTTTGAAATATAGACAAAAATTTATAAAGTATGTCATTTTAGGTCATTTTCCCCTACCTGATTTAAAAGTTAATTATATAGGTACTGTGTAGTTTCTTTTTTAAGATAATTGGCTGTTAATTAATATATTAAAAATAGGCGCTGTCACTTAACTGCGGAGTATTCCACAACAAGAATTAGCCATCGTTCTAAGCGCATAACTCAAAAAACCAATTACTTTAGGATTTTTTTCTTGTAACCGCATTCTGGTAAAAGAAAGGCAGAAGCAAATTTATTAGAAGATCGTTTTAATTAGTAGGAAAATAACTTATAGGTTGTAACTTAGATTGCAGAATCCAGCGTCTTTTTTTCTAATAATACTTTAGCAGATATTGTTTGTTTACTATTTATAAAAGGAAATAATTTAAGATGCTCCAATAGACCCTGATCCACCATTCTTTTTTAAATAAACTAGTCTTTTACTATACAGGGTGTCCTAGAATTTGTGGCCAATCCCCCAGATTTCGTTAGAATACTATAATACAGGGTGTTTTCAAAATTGAGTCATTTATTTTAACAGCTTGTAGAACTCGTGAAAAGAAGTTGATATGCCAAAGATTACCTATACAGGGTGTCCAAGAATATGTGGGCAATCACACGGATTTATGTAGAACACGTGAAAATAATATGACAAGTTCCTATACATTTTTTCCCATAACTTTACAGAGATATGTGTTCTTAAAAGACGCCACTGGAAATATTTAATTATATTACTTGGTATAATAAAATATTTTTTTAACGAGATAAATACAAGTTAGGACTATATGATATCCTTGTAAAACATCTGCCTTCAATAATTCGCTAGGGGCGGACTAACCTTTACACAATAGTGTTAATTATTTTTACAAAAAGGTACTTCTGTTAGATGTCGATAAATTAAAGCGTCATCACAGGGTCAGGTGTGTATAATCGGCGAAACAAAATAGCCGCAAATTTAATATTTAAACACAAGACAATTTTGGGGAAAAGAGTAGTAGACTAGTAGAGACCTGATTCTGAAGATCTGGTTGTTTTCATTGTCGACAGCTATAGATTAAGAAAGAGAGATGTACGCCTTGTATATTATTAGCTAGTAAAATTATATTTTTATTTAGTTTTAAATATAACGTGATTTTGTTGTGTCCAATACCCCATTTGAGTAACTTATCCACGGTGACGTATTTGGTCTCACAAAATTCGTTGCCACAATATTACTTTTCATAAAAGGAAATCATTAAAATAAAGCATGTGCAAAAATGACGAGGATTATTCTTCATTTAAAAAAATACTTTTTTCTTTTAGTTCTGTTGAATCACAAAGCAAAGTGGAAGTAATGGAGCTATCAGATCTGCATCACCACCCGAACTGTAAAATCAACAGGAAATCAAATGCAGACTTGGGAGTTTCAGTGGGAGCCGAAAGTTGTAGAAGGGAAAGTGAAAGTTCAGATTCAATACTTCTTTCACCTGAAGCCTCGAAAGCAACTGAAGCCGTCGAATTCATTGCCGAACACTTACGCAACGAAGATTTGTATATACAGGTAGGGAACATAAAGGTTATTATGCTCATGCATTTCTTTACAGAGCACCTGAAAAAGCCCGACCTGCCCACTTTGTTTATTTCTTTATATTAAAAAAAAATTACACAGTAAAGTTTGAAGCCACTTCTCTCAGCTCTTTGTAAAGTAATAGAAAAATTTCGCTTACAGAGAAGCTACCTCCCCTTGCCCATCGCCGTATTTCCACGCTTCAGCGTCAATTAATTAGCCAGTATAATTTCCTCTTTTGCAGCCCCCAACAAAGAGACCCGTATCATACCACCCTTATACTGGCCCACAGGAGAGGCCCCGACTTCCCGCTTTGTTCGTTTTTCATTTCTAGAGTTTCTAGACTGTGAAAACGAAACTTTCTTTATCCCACTTCAGACACACACAGTACGTTAGTATTTAGGCTTTGAGCCTTCGTGGACTGTCCCCAGATAAAAAAAATCATATAACAAATTACTCAAAGTGTAAGAAAGAAATAGAGTACGCCCTGTTTCTTCTAAATAACAAAAATAAATAGAAAAATAAAAAAACATATTATTTTCTTATTCCTAAACCTACTATTACTTTACTATACTCTGTTCACTATAAATTAAGAAAAACACCTGAACAAAAATGCATTTTATTGGTTTAAAAAGTCAGTAACCCTAGTTACCACAATAAAAAATGTATTTTATTGGTTTAAAACTACAATAACCGAAGGTAATTACTAGGAATTCATCATTAAATTATAGTGGCTAAAGTGTAGTCATATATAATATCACTAAATCCTTAAAATTTTAAAAGTAACATTGGCGAAAATACATATTGAACATTTATATTTTAGAAAATTCTCAGAAAATTTCTAAGAGTATGCAACCAGTAATACCTCTACAATTTATTGATTAAATGAAGTATATGGATACGAGGGAAGGATAAAAAGATATTTAGGGACACGCCCCATATTGTATCAAAAGAACTTTTTTAAATTTTACATTATTAAAAATTCTTATGGAACTGAAAAAAAAGTTTTGACATTATTAATAATCCCAGCCTTCCAAAAAAACATTTTTTGCCTGCCTACTAAATAGATGTAGTGTTTTTCTTTTATAGGTATTTTTCTGCTCCAAAGAATTAGCCATTATTATTGCTATCTATCTTATGTTTAAACTTAAAAATTACAAAAAATTGACAAAAAATAACTTCCCAAAACGTTGGGTAAACATTAAATTAAAGAATTTTAGCTTTCCTAATGTTATACATTAGACTGGGTCAGAGAAATCTATTTTTTATTTTTAATATATCAAAAACATTGTTTAAGGTGACAAAAAAATATGTCCTGAAGGTTTGAGCCCTTAATATTAATATTAAGAGATCTACAGTGTGTCCCATATTGGGCCTACATGTATTGGTAACACAGGAACCATTAGAACTACAATGTTTGTTAAATTAAAAGTTTTAGACAATTTAATTGCAAAATTAGGTCTGCTTTCAAATTTTACTTATCTTTTATGGCTTTTAAATTAATTTAGAAAAACCAAAATGGTGCATTTTTAACTTTTGCCTGTAGCTCGCAAACTACCAATTTTACGGTTTTAAGATTACTACATTATTGAAACACTTTTTTAAGAAGAATTTAATTTAGTTAAAAATATTTTTCTAACCCTATTTGTTTTGAGATATTTACCCAAAGTTTAGAAACGCCTTCAACAAAAATTCAAGTTTTGATTATTTTAAGTATTTGCAATCATTATATTAAGCCTTGCTTTTAACTATTTTAATGATGACAAGGTGGATATGCTAGAAATTTATTTTAAATCTAACAGAAATACAAAAGCTGCAGCACTTGCAAACAAAGAACAATTTCCTGAGCGGCAACAACCTAACCAAAGACATTTTAGATTCTATGAACTTGTTAGCCTATAGATCTTTTGTAAAACAGAATCCCAAAACTTATACAAAAAATAATGAAGCAAGAGAGGCGATTATAATGGAAAACGTTAGAGATGCTACCACAACATCGGTTAGAAAAGTGGAAAAACAGACAACAATTCCCAAGTCATCTGTGCATGTGTCTCCGTTTTCATCCATATAAACCACGTATTGTCCAGGGTCTTCAGGGAAATGATTTCAATAGACGAATCACATTAAGTCAATGGTTTATTACTAAATGTCAACAGATAACATAAGACAACAACAACATAATCTCTAATAATGAGCCAATTGCTTGGCCAGCTAGATCACCGGACATCACACCCCCTGATTTTTGACTATGGGGACACGCAAAAAATGAGGTGTACAAGTTTTCTCCGCCCGAAACTAGGCTGGAACTAGAACACAGGGTACGGGATGTGTTTGCTTCCATCAACCGAAAGACGTTATGCCGAGGAGTTGGAAAACTGCAATAAATGTGTGGAAAATGGAGGAAGACATGTTCTGTGATTTTATTTTCTTGTTTACTGATACATTTTTGTTTTACAGTTGTGTTTAATTATTATCAGTTTAAGGTAATATTAGGAAGTATTAATTTTTGCAAAAAGCATCACTTTTTTGTATAAGTTTTAAATTTCGCTTTCACAAAAGATCCATGGGGAAACAAGTTCATCACTAAGAATCTTAAATGTCTATAGGTAGGTTGATGCCGCTCCGGATGCGTATCATTTGTTTTTAATGAAACGCCGCGGCCATTACGCAGTCTAGTCTAAGCCTACTATCAAATAAACAAAAATTATCGTTTTTAGAGCTTAAGCAATCTGAAAACTTAGACTTGTGATACATCAATGAAAAGCTCTTGAAGAGCTCTTTGTAATGTAAAAATCCAATATGGCGTCCGTATGAAAATCCAGAGTTTGGGTAAATATCTTAAAAACAAATAAAGTTAAAAATATTTTTACCTAAATTAAATTCTTCCTAAAAAGTGTTCTCATAATGTAGTAATCTTAAAACCACCACAAAATTGGTAGTTTGCGAGCTACAGGCAAAAGTTAAAAATGCACCATTTTGGTTTTTCTTAATTATCCCAAAAACCATAAAGGATAAATAAAATCTGATAGCAGACTTAATTTTGCAATCAAATTGTCTAAAAGTTTCCTAATTTAACCAACACTGTAGCTCTAATGGTTTTCGAGTTACCAATACATGTAGACCCAATTTGGGACACACTTTATATTCACGACTAACAGTTTTTGGACAACAATCTGGTTTTTAACTATTGTTTCTTGAGTTTGGATTTTTGTTACTATTTTTTACAAATATCAAGATTTAAATAAAGTCGATACATGTTTTAAAAGGAAACTGCTGCTCTACAAAAAGGTTTCTTAACATTTTTAATAATTTCGCTCCTTCAAAAGTTATTCGATGTTGGAGTTGAATTCCTTTTGAATTAAAATTGAACGTCGAATAACTTTTAAAGGAGTGAATTTATTGAAAAATGTCAGGAGATCTTTTTTGTAGCACATTAAATTTTCTTTAAACTTATTCATTAATTATATTTGCAAAAGTATCAAAAATCCAAACTCAAAAAACAAAATTTAAAAAATAGTTCAAAGCCCGATTACATGGAAACGACAATTTACAGGGACAGCTTTCTTGTAAGGAATTTAATTTTCTTTAAGAATATGTATTGGTAAATTTTTTAAATCAACATTTTGCGAGTTTTGCATAAAAAAATTGTTATTAAAAAACTGTTAGTCCTTTGATCACTTTATTAATGACCGAAAACGCGTCATGTTTTAACCGACTTCAAGGAAACTAGGAGGTTCTCAATTCCTTGGTATGTTTTGGCTTGTGTGTATCGACCCACTCGAGTTACTCTGGCAGTTTGTGGACGGCGATTTTAAAGGTATTTTTATTTTGAAAGTGCACACTTCCGCGCTGAGTCCACTCAAAAACCGAGTCGGGATCCGCAAGAGAGAGAAAGGTACTAGACCTAATTGTTTTCTTTCTGCCGTACGTTCTTCGCGACAAAGCGGTAGTAGCGCCACCTATTAGTTGGGAAGTTAAACATAAAATTATAAAAATACGAGGGCACTTTACAAATTGCTATTACATCCTTAACAAAATTTACTTTTTCGCCGAACTGAAAGAGAAGTAAAAGCACAGGGACGTGTAATTTGATTGATTAACATTGGGGGGTCGCGATTAGTTCTGGTTAGTTAAATCTTTTTTTGAATTTGTTTTATCATGAATTTAAAAATGAGATTAAAAAGTCAACTACTAACCATGCGTTTTTACTTTTAGTGAATTTTATTAATTTTTTGAGTCAGTTTAATTTTTTTAAATTGTTTATTCATAAATGTTCTTATTAAAACTCTGTTGTTTGTCCTAGTTTTACTAGTAGATGAACAATTAATTTGAGGATCAGGAGTAGGTCTTCCTTTTTGTTTAATTAAAAGTTTATGTTTAAAGGCAAGTCGAAACTGCACACCGCATTTATTTCCAGTAGTTGACCCATTACTAAATTATTCAATCACATATCACGTCTCGCACAACTCTTAACATACGCACTAGCGTTAACTTATACTTCGTTAAAATTAAACTTATCAACGATTTATTCACTCGTATAATCACAATCAACAATCAAAGTTGCTACTAAAACTCCACTGGACCCGACACAGGCTTCTGATCTCCTGGACACACGTAATTTGTGCCGTGCACACTACTACTATTTTCGCGTTTATTAAAGTAAAGAAGACGTAGGTCGCGACCGAAATCGATAATACAAGCTGGCACAATTCTCGCGTTCTAGATGCCTGCACGTAACTTTATTCGTTTCGTTTGTGCCACAGGCCTGGGAAGAGAAGCTTCTGATGTTTGGGCGTTATGATTGAGTAATTCTTAGAAGTAAGTTTTGAGCAGGGTATTTGTGAAGCAAGATTGTGAGTATTTAAAGTGTTTTAATGGGATTAACAGTAAATATCTGACATTAAATCATTATTTTAAACAAATAGTTCACTTTTTTTGCATTTATGTGAAGGGTGGGCACGTTCCCTTAGCTTGACCCTTTAGTACCAGCCGCCACTGTTATATACATGTTTTTTACAGACTCGAGAAGATTGGAAATATGTGGCGATGGTAATCGATAGACTGCAATTATACATGTTTTTATCGTCACAACTGCTGGAACCGTAGGGATCTTGATGGACGCACCCCACATCTTCGAGTACGTTGATCAAGACAAGATTATTGAGATCTACCGAGGAAAGAAAAAAACCCGAAGAAACTCAGATGCTTCCTATGATCTGGGCTCTCAAATCATGTGGCTTCCATAGGCGAAAAACACAACATGGCATGGTGTAGTTTCAGCGATCACCTCCGCTGTAGTTCGGTGAAATAGTGTTACTGTGACCGGTGAAACAATCCTGAAGAATGATTTTTACAAATAATCATTACTGACGAGTTTTTCTAATTTCAAATAAAACATCGGTATGTGTTAATTCGAAAATAGTATTTTTGTTTACTATATCGCCGATTGACAATCGATAATTGAATTTCGTGTGTGCAAATTATAAAAACGATATCGAAAATTATCGCTCTTGATAATTTTTTAGTCTAATAAAATTTTGATACACCTAGAACAAATTGCGAAAAAAAATACTTTGATTTCTCAAAATTCCTTGAGAATGATCCAATTTTTGCCAATATTATCTATACAGGGTTTTCGTATTTGCTCCGTGCGAAGTCAAGGTAAAGAAAGCTAGGTGGACACTAGCGCACGCAGTGGACACCTTTGCAACAAAGGACAGTGTTTTTTATTTTGAGTTAGAAAACACGAGCATGATGTTAATTTTATAATCTTCTGCCTTCTCTCTGCACAAAGTTTTAAATGACTTTACACTTTTTTTAATAAATTGCAAATTATTTACTCTTAAACGCTGCAGCTATGCATAAACATATGTGTATGCATGAAACTAAAAATGAAAGTTTGTTTAACCCCTTGTGTAATCAGACAAGCGCTGAGCCTAAGATATGTTTGATTAAATCTATTTTATTTTTATTCACAAATCCACATTTCTGGCCCCTTGATACCGACCTGTATTAACCTTACCCTGCTGCAAGTTATAGGCCATAAAACTAGGAAACAAGTAGAAAAGCTGTCCTTCACCTAATGGCATTTTTATATTGAGACAGTTTATAAATCAGAATTTGAGCACAGTATTGTAATGGCATTAGTTACAAGTCAGAAATTTGCCATGTATATTGAAGTGTTTATAAATCAAATTTGTACGGTCTCAAACGAACTAAAATAGGGGAAAAAATAATTACTCATATAAAAGCTGTTAGTATTCGAGGTTTCGTCTTTCTTTTTGTTAAAATGTCGGCAAGCACAGCATCCTTAATAATGAGCTGCAGATATCCCTTCTAAGCGACGAGCCTGGCTGGATGTTCTATTTTAGTGAGCAATTGTGGGGTATCTTGGGTATTAGTATAAAATAATTTGAAAGCACGTGAAGTTACCTAAAAATACAATACTGTCAATATCGCTCCTCAGAAATTAAAGAGCAACGACAGCTTGGTTTATATCTTTGGTTTCACAAAAGATCTGGTTCGCCCAGGCCTGAGATTCTATAACCCAATAACTAGGATATCTCACAATTGCCCCTAGATGGAGGACATCATGTACAGTCGTGTTTTGTATTCTCGGAATGTTTAAAAAATATCTGTATATTGTATTTTTATCTAAGGGTTAAAATGTTGGCTAAAAATTATTATAAAACTGTAAACGATATATTTTCCTCAAAACTCTTTTTTGTATAAAAGAAAGTCTGACTTAAAAAGTATTAAACCATTGAGCCTTATAAAGGACTGTAAGTGTCCCCAAAGCGTGAAAAAATGTTTAGATCTAATAGTGTTTTTTATTCTGATAATAATTTTAATTGTTAGGCACATTTTAAAATGCTAATATATTATTACTATCTTATTTGGCACATGAACAGCACTAGTCGTACATCTTAAACCGCGTTGAAACAATTCGTCGTGCCGCTCCACGCCACATACCCCGCCACATAGCGCGGACTTGGACGTGGACGGAATTTACGTCGTTTCAAGGGCTTGGCGGATGATTCGCCATAGATTCAGAGCTTGTTGTTTTGGCATCAAAGGAGCGCGCAAACAGGGTGGTTATTTTGGACGGATGTTTGGCGAATTGTTGCAAGTCTGGACGCGGCTTAAGATCTACAAATAGTGCAGTTCATATGCCAAATAAGATAGTAATAATAAATTATCATTTTAAAATGTGCCGCTAAATAAAATTATAAACAGAAAATAAAAAGCCAAATATTTTCAACTAGTTTTCTTTTGCTAAAAACGTTCTTTTGTGTTTCCAATATTTGACAAATGTAATTTTGTAGATATTTTCAAAAAATTGCCAAGTAGCGAGGCTTCCAAAATTTTTATTGATATGTTTTTTTGTATGAAAACACATACCCATAGATAGGTCGCGTTCGGTGCACATCAAACTTTTTTTTTTGTGTGCCGGTGTAATTTATTGTGACCACATGCTTGGCTATCGGCACTTTTATCTTAAGAGGGCCCCATTTTACCCGTTAATTTTGTTCGCAGATGTCAAAAACTATTTGAATTTCTGGATAAAATAGGGTTAGGGAATGAATAAAACAAAACATCAACCTACTTATAATGCTGGCGATTGCCTTTGTACCAAAGCCATAAACCCAGACAACGTACTTATTTCAGATATTTATTTTAAAGCTTATTTAACAAGTATCACTTATAGTTTAAAGAATTTTAAATGAAAAAAATAATTACATTGTTCGAATAAGACAAAATAAGTTACTATAATTATTAAACATATAACACAGAGAGGTATATTCCTATATCCTAAAAATAATGTACTTAACTAGTTATTTCAGTCACAGCCTATGCTACCAACAATACACGTTAAGCATAATACTTATTTGTTAAGTAACTTTTAAATCCCCATTTTGTAGAGCCATAAAAATCTTATAAAATGGCCGGCATTTTTAATAAATCGCATTGATTGTTTCCTGACCTCAAACAAAACCGCAATTTTAAGCGTTTTCTTTAGCAATTTTCTGACGACTAACCCTTTTTTATATCGAAAATAAAATATTTTGACTCATATAAAAAAAAGGGCGTTGGGTCAAAGGGTTGTGACAATCGCAATAAATACATTTTTCGTAAAAAAAATATCACGCATTATCGAATTTTAAAATAAATAAATAATTTCCTACTAGTTCACAGATTTAAATAAGTATTTAACCTCAAACACCCCTCAAAACAACTGTACACAATATAATGTGTATCACAAAATCAAAACACAACATTTCTAGGGCCTATATAATACAAAAAGTTCCTATAAAGATACCCTTTAGCCCTCCCTAGGAAGCTCTAGACAAGCCCTCTTATGCTAAAAGGGATTCTAGACCTACTGGGGGATTTTACCTACTAAGGGTTCTAGCCATACCAGGGGCTTTAACCCTACAATGGACTTTAGCCCTACTAGGAAATATAGTCTTACTAGGGGCTCTAGTCCTATTGGGGTTTAAATCTACTAAGAGCTTTAGCCCTAGTAGCTAATATAGCCCCAGTAGGACTGAGGATGGCTAGCGTTTTCTTAAAGGAAATTTTAAAAACGCTTTGGACTCTAGCCCAACTAGGGAATGTAGTCTTACTAGGGCTCTAGTCCTACTGAGAGTATACTACCTACTAGGGGCTTTAGCCCTAGTAGGTAATATAGCCCCAGTAGGACTGGAAGCCTAGCGTTTTCTCAAAGTATATAATTCTAAAACCGGCTTTTGTTGATTATATTTTAAAAACGTTTAAAATAAATTACATCATTTTAACCAATCCTAATTTTTTTTTTTTTTTTTTTCATTGATAGACGGAGCAATGTTGCCCCAAATTTTTTATTTGTAAGTTTGAGACAGCGCCTAAAAAACTATAATTTCAAAAACAAAATCCCAGAACAAATGTGTCGAAAGATTATGTTCTATTCTTATGCGAAACATACCCATGTATGAGTGAGACGTGCTTCCCGTGTATTGCTGGTAGCCTGAAAGATGACCCAAACTAATAAGTCCATTCAATTTTGGCGGCTTAAAACAAAGGGCTCGCCCTCAGGCTGAAATCCCCACAACAAAATAAATAAATTAAAAACCATGTTCGCAAACAACAGTAATATCATTGAAGATCATTTCATGTTGAGAAGTGCAATTTTCTCCTGAATACAATTGTTGGACTGCGGGGCATCTGCGGTCTCGCTTACGTCGGCATGCAGAATGAACCCGTTGACGTCCGGAACCAGCCTTTGCTATCACTAGTGACCAGCTTATCACTAGCTGGTCTTTTACAGTTGGTTTTTGTTCCACCCTTGACTTTTAGTATGTTAGGGCGGTGAGGGCTATTGCTATGGTTTAGCAACGATATACCTCGGTTGTTATTCACAGACTCTCTTTTGGTACTAAGGGCAGTCAACAGTTCGTTTCTCTGGCTCTCCAAACGCGGATTAGCCAGGAGTATGGCACCGCCTACTCGGCGGGAACCGAAGCTCGGTAGTACTATTGGTTTGGGGTGTGATTTGTACATTTTTATGTTGTTGCAATTGCTTGTTTGAATGGGGAGGATCACCGAGGATTTTTCAGTGGGGGGCTCATGGCCGACTGGGGGATTCCAGTGAGATTATATTGTTGCCTATTTTCAGAAACTGCAACAAATATGTTTTATTAGAATGATTATTTAGCTTTTCCACAGAATAATGATAAAATAAGAAAAAAGTTTATATAAACATGGGTCCGCAAATTTTTCGTTATCAAATAATAAAGGGTTTAAATTAAAAAAACTTTCGAATAAACTTATCTTATTAAAATTTGTTAGACTGGATATAAACGATACATAATTAAGTACTTGTTATTGTAATATATGTTACTGATAATAAGAAAATATAAAACCTAAAGTTCCTCCAAAGCTTCTATGGTCTAAAATTATGTACTTAAGTAATTTTTTTCCTCTTAAACTAAACAAGACAAAAAAATAGAAGACATAAAAGCTTTTTAAAAAAATATGTATAAAAATTTTACACACATTTTCTCAGTCAGAGGTGTACCTTTTTTTGTTAAAAATACTCGTTCAGATGCCACTTGAGACGCCACTGGACTTATTAAATTCAATTAAGTCAGTGCTAAATAGGCCTGTTATTGTCATTAATACCATTATTAAATTTGATAAATATTGGGTAAAGGATATTTAAGATATTTGTATATAACACCCTGTATCTTACGAACGAAAATATGCAGTCATGTTTATATGATTTTTTTTTCTTATTTTGATAAGAGAATTTTACCAAAGCAGTTTCACATTACAGTTAACACCTTTTAAAAAAATAGTTTTATTTAATATAAGAGAGTTCATGGTACTTCCGGTTAAACCTGACGTGATTGTGACGTTATGATAATGCAAAAATGTTAATTTATAGTTTTATTATACCATTTTTTTCAAAAATAAAGAAATAAACTGTGGGGTAAAAACATCCTGTGTCACCTAGTATGTCATCTAAGCATTCCTAGTAATACAATAAAAGACACCGCTATAGTTTGCAAGAAAAATTTCTCGCGTCTAGACATTTATTTGGTAATGTAAAAAAATCAACTTTTTATTCTTCTTCCCAGTACCACATTCAGTGGTTATTTTAATTTCTAGTACCCTGTATATTAAAAAGCACCAAATTTAAAGCATAATATGATGTAACTTACCTGTACTGAACTGACGACCGATACGGGACTCATGGGCATAATTAGAACAGGAACAGTCCCTATGACGCCATCTTGAGAGCTATCAAAACTTTTTGCCCTTATATACCCATTTGTCAAGGCTTTTGAGGAATCCTTTTCATTTTCAGCTACGTTTATCTTCTGCAAAAAAAAACTTTATTTTTTTAAATTCAGTAGCTACCAAGTAAACATCAAAAAATCCAATAATTTTTTTCGTGCAATTTTTATTGCCGCGTGTAAAACGGGTCTTTTTACAACATTGTAGATACAATCAGAGTTAATTTATACACAGAGTGATCAACCTTAAGTCGACACTATTGCTAACATTGAAGATACGAAGTTGGTTAAATTAGTGAAGTTGTAGTATTTTTTCCGCTGATTACTTTGCTGCCAACAGAAAAACAATTGAATATCGGGTTTTTGATTTATTGCAAATTTTTTTATTTTTTTAAAGAACAACCTGTATATTATATCATTATTCAAAAGACCAATTAAGGAGCTTTAAAAAAAAATACATGTAATATATCCAATTTCTAATAGTTTCGGAAATATGGCCATCCTCAGGAATTTAATAGAAAATTGACATTTATAAATAAAACACACTGCATATTGCATCACCGTTAAATAGATTTTTTAAAGCGCTTTAAGAAAATATCACATTGATATGTTTATCTCTTATACCTTTGGAAATATGGCCATCCAAATCAGAAAATTATGTAAAATTTCTGTTATCTCTACAGCTACAAGCTTTAAGCACCAAGTTTAGTGTCGTAAATAAAATGGGCATTATATCTACTATTTTCTAGATTTGGATGGAAAAAAGCAAGCAATAAGCAATTTTTTGTTTTTATTACAATTTAAATCCTTTTAAAAACAGCTGACTTTCTTACTAAAAGGTGACGTCATAAACATTATGTATTAAAATATGTTTGACTACATTCCCGACGAATGTTTAAAACTGAGCCCAAAAAGCGGAAGGTCAATCACCTTGATGTTTCGGTAGATAGCGACTTACCTTTGCAAGAACCGAGGTAGATGTTGGCCTAGTGGGATGGCTTGACATACGGGGCATGATGGGTACAAAGGAAGAGGTGACAGAAGATTCAATGGTAGTGCTTACAATTTTTCCCACAATGGGAACGAAGGTGGTATTTTGGCTTAATATGTCTTTTGCTTCTCCGTTTGGGGACGTATAGGAACAAGGAGGGGTTGTGTGCTTTAAGTCTTTCTCTTTTGCAGCCTTTCTCTCTGCTATCAGCTGATGAATATCTTTACTACGGCCAGGAACTAGTTTTCTTAATTGAATCTAAAAATAACAAATAAATTACGAACACTTCCCCTCCAAATATTTTTTCAATGCTTACCCTATGATTTGAACATGTTATAGACCTCATACAGGGCCCTCTGCTTCCCTCAATAACTCCACAGTGTGTATCTGGATCATAGTCTTTAGGCAATGTCTTGCTGCTGACACTACTGCTAGAACCACTAGAACTGCTAGTGCTGCTACTACTGCTACTTCTTTTCGAAGAACTAGATGACGATGACTTTTTATGTCGGCTGCTATGACTGCTAGAACTGTGGCTCGAGTTGGAGCTACTTGAGGAATGATGATGCGACGAAGAGCTCGTCGGTGGCAATGTATCCATTGGGGTAGGTTTGGACGATGAAGATGCTGAAGATCAAGAAGAAAAATATTACTAATACATGCCATAATAACATACCTAAAAACACTTAGAGGAATTTGTAAGCAGTCACCAATGGCTAAACTTTTTAATATTTTAATGTATGTTCAACAGAATTGGTCATGCAGAGAAATTGTAAATAACGGTCAATTTGGATTATCTGATAATAGGTCTACAACTGAAATCTTGGCAAAAAATAAGATTGACTTGTTGAAAGCCTTGGAGAGGGGCCATCAGGTAGACGCAATCTACATTGACTTCTCCAAGGCTTTCGACAGGGTAAACCTTAAGATTATTTTGGCAAAGCTTATAGGTTTGGGCTTTTCTTAGGGACTAATTAAATGGTTAGGTAGTTTTCTTAAAGGTAGAACGCAGGCTGTGAAGATTAATAACAATGTCTCAAGAGTATTTGAGGTTACATCTGGTGTATCTGGTGTTTCCCAGGGTCTCATTGCGCTCCCCTTCTGTTTATGTTGTTTGTAAATGATCTGACCGACGTATTACGTCATTCAAAGGGTTTATTGTTTCTAGTGACTTAAAAATTTACAAAGTAGTTGACACGGAGGACGACGCAGTGGGACTTCAGGAGAATCTGAATCTGCTCTGGCAGTGGACACATTCTAATCATCTGTTTTTAAATATAAATAAATGTTTTTATATCAGTTCTTTTTCGAAGTCGCGACAGAATTCCAACAATGTACTTAATAGATATAACTTCAAAGGATCTTGGAGTCTGGTTTGATGAAAGGGTAACTTTTGTTGAGCCTGTTTTCAGGGTAAGTCTTAAGAGAATGAGAATGTTGGGATTTGGATTAAGAAATTTTTCTCAATTTTCAATTGAGGCAATAAGAAAACTGTATTGTTTACTTGTCAGATCGAATGTGGAATATTCCACCGTGATGTGCTCTCCTTTTAATCGGAACCATAAATATATGATTGAACGTGTTAAACACAGATTTTCTGCTTTTAAGTATGGTGTGTGTATAAAAAAAACTATCATAGAGTGGACATCTTGAATGTGTTTAAGTTGGCAATGCTTAAATTGATAGAAGGTATGACTAATTGCGCTCATTTGCTGGCTTTAATTCGATGGTATGTTCCTAACAGATGTTTACGACATGTGGACTTATTCTACATTCCCTTCCATTCCACAAACTATGGTGCAAACTTCAACTCTTTGGATAAAAGTATTGATATTTTTAATTGCAATCTCTCTGGCTTTAAACGAAAACTTAGGTGATATATAATGTGATACCGAATATTAATTTATTTTTTAATTTATTTTACTATTGTAATTGTTCTAAAATGTGATACTTTAGCTTTATTTAGTTTCTGTTAAGTATACCTATATTTTATTATTGTATCCACCATCTGTTTGTTATTAAGTTTATATTGTTAGCGTTTGTAAAATGGGGTTACCCGTAAATTTTGTAATTTTGTAATAAATAAATATACTTACATTTCGAAGAATGATGACTGCTACTATTATTGCTATGGTGGCTACTTCCATGGTGACTACTAATACTCTTTGAGGGTGACCTTGGGCTATGGTGTACTGAAGAAGGACTTCTTGGACTATGACTTGAAGACGATGGGCTTCTAGGGCTATGGTGTGCTGAAGACGAAGGACTTCTTGGACTATGGTGAAGCGAAGAAGAGGGGCTCTTGAGATTATGGTGAACCGATGAGGGACTTTTGGGGCTGTGTGTTGATGATGACGATTTGGAACTATGATGAACAGACGAAGAACGCGATGGGCTGTGGTGTACACTTGTGGTCGATTTCGAGGAAGGGACTCTACTTTCAGATTTGTCGCTAGAGGTAGTTAAAGTTGAAGCAGTTGTTGAAGCTGACACTGTTGTAACCGATTTTGATCCTTTTGGTAGACCTATCTTCGTTACCGATACCTTAAGTTGGGGCATCGACGCTGACGTAGTTTTTAAGGGAGGAGGTGTATAAGGTTTCTGAAAGAGAACATTGGTAAAAATCATGAGAAACAGTCATAGGTTTTTAATTTTTAAACATAATTTTCTAGAAAGTTGCACCAACTCCGATTTTGATGTAATTTGGTATACAGGTTTTTGGTGCGCTGATCACGACCCTGAAAGATTGCTTTGGCGGAAACATTTTGTTCTCGAGATATCCACCATCAAAGTTGAAATTTAAACTAATCTTAGCTTCACTATACAGTGCATTTCACTAAAAACAAGCCACCCAAAATAATTCCATTATTTGCATACACACAAAAATCCTGAAACACGTAAACTTTTATTTTTAGGGGGACACATTTCTGTGTCAAAATTTACTTGTTCAGGGTTATCCCCTCCCGTCACCAACACAAAAGTCAAAAAGTTTAAAATGGGAAGGGGGTTAAGTCATATTTAAATGGTTTAAAATTCTCTCTGTAACAGACTTTGGATTTTTCGTAGTTTCTGAGAAAATTCACCCTAAATACCGGGGTCCCTAGCGAGTGGCTCATCCCTATAACTTTTATATTGTTTAAAATATCGATATAAAATTTGGTTACCTACGTACCAAAATCTCTGTTCCCTTTTTTCCAAACTTTAAGTGTAGTATAGGTAAAAGTCTAGCCACACATAACGGCACCGATGTCCCACAAGACTCGCATCGTAGCACGACCGTGTCTCGTACAGTCTGAAACATGCCCAGCAAATGATATCATACGTGAACCGGATAGCGCCGATGTCCCCCGAACAAGACTTTAAGTTTACGGTCGTCACCTTTTATTTCAGATCATTACGTATAAAAATGAAAAGTCAGTAGTTAAAGGTTAGTGTGTGTAAACAGACAATACAAGAAAAAGTAATTTAATAAGTATTAAAAACTTTAAAATTAAATGTAATGTTACATCTTGCGAACAATATGTGAGTAAAACTTACAAATAAATTGTTATTTTTTTTTAGTTTTTTTAAATCAATATTTCGAGAAATCAAATAAACTAATGTTTGTTTAGTTGTTAAAATGCGGTGCCGTGTATGTGGTCGGATACGGAGCGGTGATATTAAGCCTACGGCATTTGATTACAACGGTACATTTCAAAACCGAGACACGGCCGTGCTACAGTGCAAGGCTCGGTGTGGTTATATGTGGTCAAAGCTTAAAACTGTTTTACCTTATTTGTAAAGATTTAATTTAAAGCGTGGTATAATTGACTCATATTAATGCAGACGTTGATTTTTGTGACAGTGACATAGTTTCTCGCGTCGCACGCGTCAGAGCGTCTCAATTTGCGACTTGCCTTATGGTAATTTTCTAGACACCTGCGGCAACTCCGATTTTGACAAAATTTGGTATACGGGGCTGATCACGAAACTGAAAGAATTTTTTGTCGGAAACGTTTCGTTCTCGATATATCCATTATCAAAGTTGAAATTAAAAGTAATCCTATTTTTACTATATTTCTCTTTCTTTTTGCACACAATTCTTGATTTAAAGCTAAAGTGGCATATAATACTGCCGTCCAATGGAAAATCACTGTATGTGTATTTTATAACTTTTAAGAACATGGCGTTTAAAGATTTGCCTCATAAAATTCCTTACCATTTGCATATAAGATATAAATTTAAAAAAATATATGTCTTTGAATTATGACGTGAAAAAACCTAGTTAATTGTATTAAAAAAGATTTATTTAACTCATAAACGCCGTATGTATACAGGGTGTCCCACCGGGAACTGCCGTGATTAAAAATGACGTTGTTTAAGTTGGGGTTGGGTTCCTTGTAAAGAAAGAACTTTTTAGTAGAGTGTATCAATAATTTTACAATTAATAAATACAGAGTGGGCAACAATAATCGTTAAAATTATAAACACAAAAACCTTAACAGTCAATGTTACCTTATCCTATTAGGCATTAAAAAATAAGGGTAAGTTTGTATAAGGATTTCTAATCCAAAAATGTATAGTTTTCGAAATATTAACGATTTAATATTTATCTATTCTACGTAGGTACGGGGTAGTTGGCTGTGACACCGCATTTTGTTGTCAAGGCCAAGTAGAAGCCAAACTAAGCCGTACTTAAAAGCATTGTTAGAATAGATAAATATAAAATTCTTAATATTTCAAAAACTATAAATTTTTGGAATAGACATCCTTAGACAAACTTATCCTTATTTTTAATGCTTAATAGATAAGGTAAAAAACGATAGGGGTTTTCATTTAAAAAAAATGACTTTTAAGGTTTTTATCGTTATAATTTTTAACCACTTTTACCACTCTCTATTTCTTAATTGTAAAAATATCAGTACAGTCTACTAAAATAGTTTTTTCTGTACGAGAAACCCAACCACAACAACTCACATTAAAGGATTTTGTTTAGAAGAAATCGATCGCAATGTAATGACTTGCAAACGTCATTTTTGACATAAAATTTAAAATATGTCAAAAACGGTTGGACTTAGGTATAGAACATCTTACATAAATTATGTTTAGAATTTTACGCAGAATCTAAAAATAAATAATACATAGGGTGTTTCATTTAAAATCAGGAAGTTGACATTAACTTCCGCTATAACCGGACGTAGTAGGGCTGTCAAAATATTTTAGTTTTATGTCTTCAACTCACTTTATTTTTAAAATTTTCCAAAGCGTACTTTTTGAGAAAACAATCGCGGCAGTTCCCGCTGGTACACCCTGTATTTAACTGCTGCTGAATTCAACTGCAACTGGGATTTTTTTGGTAAATTTCAAATCGTTATTACTCTTAAACAAAATGCAATGACAAAATGCGATTTTTACCGCTTTGCAGGAAAACTTTTTAGAAAAGAAAGGCTATTCCAATTTAAGTAACATTTTTCTTGTTTTTATTCTACAGGGTGTAAACGAAGTCCAATTTTTTACAAAAACTTGGTCAAGAGCGACATTCTACAAAAAAAATATTTTTGTTTTCAATTATACATATAGTGGTATTCAGTAGACCATTCCAAAAAAACAATTTTCTCAGATTTTTGATATCTGCTCTACTTTCAATATATTATCTTTTTTCAATTTTTTTTTAAATATTGTCCTTCCTGTAATTAACAGTTTATACCAGAGGTCAATTTTGACAGGTAATTTCAAAAGTTCATAAGTACCCTTTAAAACCTGTATTAGAAATCTATTCCGAAAAAAAAATTAACGCGTCAGTAGCCTCGCAAATATAATAAAATTTTATTTTGCTAAGTAATAACTTTTTTAAGTTTCCCTAAGCACAACATTTTCTGTATTTGGGAGTTCAGTTGTTTTTTTTACAATTTTTAAAAAATAGGGACATTTTTCTCGGGACGGTTTTTACTTTTGCAAAAAAGTTATCAGTGGCATAGATATAATATACAGGGTTAGTAGAAAAACTGGAACGGTGGATTATCTCAGCAACCGTCAAACATAAATGAAGCAAATTTTGTGCGAAGAGGTAACTGAACATGAAGAATTTAAAAATTGTATTTGCCAGGTTGCCAAGCTTATAATTTTTTCTCTGGGCTATGGAATTTTAAAATTTTAAATGGAATACCCTAATTTTTATTATTGTAATCAATTGCCTGTAACAACTTTACTATGACCTAATATTCTCGTTTTTTCATTCCTGTCAATTTCGGAGATATGGCATCATGCTTCTTTAAAAATTTCTATAAAAACGACTAGGTGGGGTCAATTACCTCAAAAACTATCCAACCGAAATTTGTCAAAATTAGTACAGGGTAGTAAGGAACATTCTAAATTAAGGAGTTGCATTTGCAATGTTTTATAATTAAATTTTCTTATTCACCTTTCCTAACTTTTTTTTCAAAAATCTTGGAAACTACGCAAAAATGCAATTCTTGAATTTAGAATATCCAGTTACTGATACCCTGTACTAATTTTGACGAATTTCGGTTGGATAGTTTTGAGATAATTGACCATACCTACGAGTCATTTCATATAAAGTCAACCAATGGTTTGGCAGGTACCATCCCCGAATTTCATGATTTTTGGCACGTTAATTCTACCATAAAACAGATCAAAAATCCAAATTTTTATTTTTAAAAATCGAAAAATATGCCAATTTTGCATGTACACAGACATAGAAAAACCAAAATATCTCGAGAACTACTCGTCATATATAAATGAGTGATGGCTCATGTTAAAGGTATTGGAAAGGCCTTTTTTTATGATGTGCCACATGACCTACCTTCTAGAAGAAAAATTAGAAAAATTAAAAAGAAAAAAAAATTTTTGGAAATGTTTTTATTTTTTTCAAAAAAAATATATATTTAGTCTACATTCTGGTAATATTTTCACCAAATTTTGAGATGGAAAAATGATGGATTCAATGTAAAAAAAAATAACAGTGTCATTACACATAAGATATACAGAGTAATTTTTAAGTTGGTATTTAGAATGCAAGATTTTGCGTATACCGATTATCGGCAAAATTTCCGATAAACCGATACACCGATATTTATATCGGTAGCGGTCGATCAATAAAAAAATACAAATGTGGAAACCATGATTTTGAAACACCCTGTATGTATTTTTTTTTTTTTTTTTGAAAAAATGCTTAGATATAAAAAAAATGTTTACGTGTGTTCTAAGTTAATCAATAAATACCCTAAAATAACCCAAATTACCAATTATTACGGCGATGCGATGATCGTCCGGTAAGTAAAAAGAGCATTCGGAAATATAATATATCTACGCCACTGCTAACTTTTTTGCAAAAGTAAAAAACCGTCCCGAGAAAAATGACTATATTTTAAAAAAAAATGTAAAAAAAAACAATTAAACTCATAAATACAGAATATGTGGTGCTTACGGCAACTTTAAGAAGCTATTATTTAGCTAAATAAAATTTTATTACATTTGCGACGCTACTGACGCGTTAATTTTTTTAAATATAAATTTCCCGTACAGTTTTAAAAGGGTACTTATAAACTTTTGAAATTAACTGAAAAAATTGACCTCTGTTATAAACTGTTAATTACAGGAAAGACAATTTTAAAAAAAACAATTTTTTATAAAAAAGTTAAGATTTTGAAAAGTGGAGCAGGGACCAAAAATCTGAGAAACTTATTTTTTTGGATGGTCTACTAAATAACACTTTATAATTAAAAAACAAAAATTCCTAAAAAACGGTAAAAACCGCAATTTGTTATTGCATTTTGTTTAAGAGTAATAGGGATTTAAAATTTACCAAAAAAATCTCAGTTGCAGTTGAATGGAGCAGCAGTTTATTACAGACATACGGGTAGGTGAATTGCAAGTACTTCCTTAGAATGCTAACCATAAGTAACGTATGTGATGCTTACGGTATCTTTGTTTAGTGATACCTATTTAGTTTAACTACCTTAAGCAATGTAGACTCTGTTGTACTCCCATGTAAAATTGCCTACTTATACTTTTGGAAAACTATTTAAGATACAGAGATAGATAAAGATACAAAAAATTATTATAAAATGTCCTAAATGAAAGGTGAAATTTTAGTAGATATTCATTTTAAAATTGGGTGAAGAATATTTAAGATACAAAAAAAATATATTTTTAATAGTAGAATGTGTCTTAAATTTTTTTAACAACATACTGTATAAAAATTAAATTTTATTTTAACAAATAATAAAAAGGATTAGAAAATGTTTTTTTTTAATAAAGTAAAATAAAGTATTTTATTGTAATTACACAAAAACAAAACAAATTACGTAGTACAGTACAAAATCTTTCGATTTACCTTCAATTGCTGTTAAAACATATTTTGTATTATTAAGCTCCTCCATAAAATCAATAAAGTAGTCAAGAATAAAAGTATCTCTCGCAAGTGGTTGCATATTTTTATCAAGTATTATTAGGTCACATATGGACACATCCTCATGACTAGGTATAGGCTTTTTTTCCTCAATTTTCATGTGAGGTGATAAACTAGTCTGGGGATCATTTAAAGCCAGAAGTACCATTCTGTCTCCCCTCGGCACCAAATACCCACACACCAAGAACAAAATTATTGTCGGCTTCAAAAAGCAGTGACACAAAACAACGGCTCGTACGAATCAATCTTTAAAACAATACTGCCTTAATCCAGAACTTGAAGTCGGTTAAAAATTGCGGGCATCGCTTTCGCTTAGTAACTAAGAAAAACTACCCTACGTCAACACATACGTGGCTAAATTTGGCGGGATATCATAATTAGGGTAAATTTCTAGGCATTTTAAACGTATGACAAAATGTATTTCTTCTCTTAGACACTTTTTTTAATAAAAATATCCAATTTTTTTGCAACAATAGAAAGACTTAAGCTAACAGAATATGAAAATATCAAAAACTCATTTTTGAAAAAATGGTCACATACGATGTTTTTCCGTTGGACGGCAGAATATTTGATTTTCACCTTTTAAAACCCCGATTTTCTATGTATTTTACGCCTTTTATTAATAAAATCGACTTACGAAAGACTTACTTTTAAAATGCTGCAACCATGTATACATACGTGACGCCATAGCTTGCTGCGACCAAAAATGATGAAGCTATGCAATTTAATGCAAAAATAATGTAAAATTCGTAAAAAAATGGTGTTTTAAAAGGTAAAAATCAAATATTGTATTCTTTTTTAACAGTTGTAGAAACAAATATTTTTGGGTGCACCTGTTATATCATTGCTTGTACAATAAAATATGTCTTATTGTGCAAAAGTCCAATGTTAGGAATTTAATTTTTTTCCGCTGTTTCCATAAACAAATTAATTGCCCCATGAAAAATTATCGCAATACAATAAAAACTACGTGTTTATTTAAGTGTTCTGCCACACAATAATGACATTGTTAGCATATTTTAATCAATATCTGTGATATCTTTTAGTATAATAGACAATTAAAGTTATTGTTATGAGTCGTTTAAAAAAATGTAAAAAAGTAGCTTCCTGTCAACACTACAATAAACTAAATGTCTAGTTTTTGCTAAAAATAAAAGAATTAACGCAAAACATAGCTTCACACCCCCAATTCATCTTTCTTCTCCATGGTTCTTTATTATTTCCACCAAGTTTCAGCTCTTAATATTAATGTTAAGTATTACCAATTAAATTTACAGTTTTTCCATTTAAAATGCAGGTAAAAAAGTTTTTTCCGATTTTTAATGCTTTGCCACTTTTACTATATTGTGAACTGTTTTGATGGACCTTACGGCATATTTTATGGTCTTTAAAAGTGCTTAAGTGTTTTTGTGTAACTCAACCGGGTTCGTCGGTAGGAGTCGTCAAAATAATTTGTTGGTTTGACTCATAAAAAATTGTTCTTTGAGCAATATTTAATACATTTAAAGCAATTTTTACAGCACAAAACGTCAGAAATTAATAATAATTCTATTTAAAATATACTTTTTTGTTGATTATTACATAATATGTATGTATAAAATATTATTTCCTTACAAAATAATATTTTTAGAGTAAATATAATTTTTCGCACAAAAACACTAAAGCAATTTCAAAGAGAGTAAAATATGCCATAGGGTCCATCAAAACTATTTACAATATAGTAAAAAGTGGCTAAGCATTTACAAATAAGAAAAAAAAATATGTACATTTTAAATAGAAAAACTTCAAATTTAAAGGGTAAGTAGGGAAAGCAGGGAGAATGCCGTTCACTTAAGGAAAAACCTAATATTTTTAATATTTGAAATCGTATTTTAAAATTATAATATAAAAAAACAATGGGTTACCTATTTATTAATAAATATTTAAACACAAAAGGTAGAAAACTCTCAGCAATAACTTTTAATAAAATATATATAAAAAATATAGGTTTGAGCGGTATTGCCACTGACTATGGGTAATGCCGCTCAGGCAAAGGGGTAATGGAGCGTAAATCTGTATGTATGCGTAGGGTTGCCATCCGTCCCAATATATCGGGACTGTCACCGTTATTAGTTTATTAAAAGTCCCGATATACAATATAAAACAAACCAATGAAAGGAATCGACTGACCCCCCACCCTTTGCTAACTTATCAGAAATCAAGGTGTCCCGACATTCAAAGTCAAAGTCAAAGTCAAAATATGCTTTATTATGTCTGAAGAACAAGTTCTCATTGACAAAGCTGGAAGAAATAGTAAAATTAATATGTATTCTTATAATCTAAATCTGCATTAACTTCTTATAATCTAAAAAAACGCAAACTTATACCTTTAACTTAATTAACAATAATTAAAGAAACAAAAATAAACACATACCAACCTCAAACTAGTTTAAAAATCACAAACAATAATTTCAAAAATACACCGAAATATATACTAAAAAGCAATAAAAGAACAAAAGAAACAAAGAGATGTCACAAAACCTCATTATAAAACTCATCTATACTATAATAAGCCTTACCACTCAATTTACATTTAATTCTGTTTTTAAAAAGCTGAAGCGAAAAGAAGCTTTTATCTCCCCAGGCAAACGATTATACATTTTTAAACTCTTGTAAATAACAGACTTTTTCGTTAATGTCATAGTTGGTATGGGCCGGGGTATGTCAAGACTCTGGCGAGTTCTGTAAGACACGTTTCTGGAAACCAAACTATGGCGGTATTTATGGATGAGGGTGACAGTATCCAAAATAAATAAGCTGTACAGAGTTAAAAATTTTTGACTTATAAATTGGCTGTAGAATTTATGGCAACCCTATGTATGAGCAAAGGCATGCTACCAACTAAATTAAGTTTAAATTATGCTCATAGCTGGGTCTATAACAGGAACTAATATGTATAAATAAATAGAAACAGAACTATATTTAATAATAACATTTTAGTTTTGGCACATAAGTCACAAATGTAGCCTTCTCTGGAGTCCCCACTCAGAGCATATAGCATGTGACCATAATTCACATATCGTACAATGATACCACTTGATTTCGTCGCTTTTCCTAAATTCTTCACAAATATTGCATTTTTTTTTTTTTTAATTTCATCGTCCAGTTCCATGTTGTCGTCACTGTTATCTTTACAAATATTATCTTCACTTTCAGATTCCGTAAAACTCTCTTGAAAAAGTTTTTGTATGGAAGATTTTGCTTTAGCTTTCTTATCTTTAGTTGTTTTTTTTTTAATTTAATTTTGTTTTCATTATTACTTTTCTCTGCTTTTTTTTAATTTAAATCTTTAGTCAGACCTTAGTCTAGCGATCCTATGATCCTATAGGTTTACATCTCGTTCTTACTGTTTATATAAAACTGGTTTACGTCCTAGTTGTGCATGACTCGTATTTTCATTCCATCCAAGAAATTTTTGCGGTAGTTCCTGGTCTGTCTCTTGATTTTTCTAAAAAAAAAAGCAAATGCTAGTAGTGGCGTTCACTAGGGGTTACCCCAAATGACAGTTATAATTTTAGAATATAATTGTACGTTCAATATTAAATATTCATTAGAAATCTTTAAACTATAGAAGAATAAATAGGTAATTACTATATAAAGTAGAAATATTAATAGTCATAATAGAAAAGTTATAAAATTTTGAACTTACCAATAAAAATATTTACCCAAAAATTATATCAACACGACTGCAAATAAACTCAGGTACTTTTCTCCCTCCTGTTGCGAGTAAACAGGGAAAACTTGCCAGTTCTTGGTCTGTCGTCACTCCCCCCACACTATACCCCCTCTCCCGCGACTGTACACAATATGGTTTTTAAGTTATAGGTATGGGAGGCTTTTCTCAGAGAGCAGTATTACCCCAGCTTACCCTACTTAAAATAATTATTAAGGGCTTTGTGGTAAGGGTACTTTAGGGGAGCTTGAAATAAAGCGACTTGTTTCAACTATTCGAAACTAAACTCCATTCTTAATAAAAAATATAAAAATCCATTGTCCCAAAAATGCTTACATACTACAAACCACAAATTAAACATATTACCACATATTGTCCCACATACAATGGTCGGTGAACTGCTATGAACTCTCTAATTTGGTTAATAAACAATACGTTAAATACCTTAATATTACGTATAATTATAATAACTTAAATTTACCCTTATTATGATACAGCTTAAACTTGTGTTCTTTGTACATGTGGATTGAAATTTTGCTTGAGCACCGAGAAAAAGAAAAACTTTTGCAGAAATTAATCACCCTATTCTTTATATCCCCATATGGATAACCTATAATAAAATAAAGGACACAATTCAACAACACAATAAATAAGAAATTCAGGAGCTTCTTTTTAATGTTTTAAAATTCATTTAAAAAACGTTGTTTTTATGTTCCCAGGGCCGGATTTAAGGGGGCAGGCGGAGCAAGTAGAGATTTCATAGATGAGGACTTTTCACTCTTCAATTTTTTTAGGGTATAAAATGCCATTCAATTTTACTTTTAGGGGCCTTCACAGGCTCACTGCCCCAGGGCCTCCACACCTCTTAATCCGGCCCTAAATGTTCCCATTATGCCCATAATGATGAAATTACCAAACTACCAAACCTAAGGAGCATAAAAAAATATTTGGCATAAGAGACAATGGTTTGTCCCAGTTTTATAAATAAAGTATTCAAATTGTGTGACATACCTTAAATACAAAGTCTTTTATAGGGTCTTTTGAAGATGAGACTACCATGCTATTGCTATTCGAATTGGAGTTGGAATTCAAGCTAGAATTTGAACTGGTCTTTTTGTTGCTACCACTTTTGCTCTTCACTTTTTTCTTTAGTAAACTAGGGTGAGTTGAGTGAGATGATTTTGAACAGTTCCTATGTGACAAAACATCCCGAGGATTAAACACCCGACTACATTCTTTACATTTACTATACACCCTCTGCTCCATTTTAGGTATTGTGCCATACAACATAACATCCTGTCTAGGAAGCAGTTGCACACCAGGGTCAGGAGTCCGGGACTCCTTTTTAGGAACTTTTCCAGCTTTTTCATCTTCTAAATATACAAGAAAATTCCCTTAGTAAGAAACTGGGTTGATAAAGCTCAAAAGTACTTACCAGCAACGAGTTTCTTGGTTAACCTCCTTATAACATCCCATTTTTTAATTTTAGTGGTACATGAGCCCCTCTTGTTGTAGCCAAGAAAGTAGGAATTTCTTTGAACATTCTTAAAGTATCGGTCCATTCTTTTTCTAGGTCTGTTCGTCTTAGCCATGCAGCTTTTCCTAACTAGAAAGAAATTCATGCCTTAGACCCCAAACCAACACTTAAATGATTAAAGTAGCACTAACCTTCAGTAACACTTATTCACAATGCTATTAAGAAACATATTTATCACTTTTATGATACTATTTTTGACCAAAAAACAATGTAACATTATTTGTATACATATTCAAATGCATATGTTTAAGTATTCAGTATTTTCAGACAGATTTTAATGCTTGGGATTTGTGTGATTAATTTATTAAATCACTAAAAACGATCTATTGAAATTGAACATAATAGATTTATTTATTTATTTCTAGTGGTGTCACTACGTTAGCCTTACAACACTTACAAAGACAGAAGTGAACTGTCTCCGTGTTTTCATACTTAGACATTAATCTAACCCTAACCTCTCGTTTTTCGTACCTGAACAATACCTGATACAAACAACAAAAGTAATTTTTACCTGGTTTAATTAAAACAGGGTTAATTTACACGATAATCCTCCTCAAAAACCAGATATCCCAGCCTAAATCAATTGACTATGGAACTTTGTAACTCTACATTATAATATCTTATTAACAGGTATAAAGAAGTATGGATTTTTATGACATAAACAGAGAGAATAAGACAAATTTAGTTTTTATTTCTTTATGAAGGTAAATGTATTTTAAAAGAATGTTAACAAAATACAAGTTAATTAGTTATAATTCAAGAAATAATTAATAAGAAAAAAATCGGATGAATGTATAATGACACATGACGTCACACGTCTGGAGGGACTGTTTTCAATACGGTGGGAGGGGCGATGCCGGACGATTTAAACTTAAATTTACTCTGTTTAAAAATTGCAGCTAAATTAAACAGAAAAAGTCCATGGACTTTTTGAAAATTGTCTTAAATACCTTTTTTGATGTGTAATTAATATTGTTTTAAATTTTCCAAGTTTCACGTCTGCGTATGACCGTGAGGGAAGCGAGGGGCATGAGCTCCCTTCCCTTCTTCTAACCCTGCCCAAGAACTTTACAAATAAAATACAGGGTTTCGAGGTTTGGATCGTTAACTTTCTCCAAAGTAGGTAGGTAGCTAGTCTAGATATTCTTAAATCTATTTAAAATCAGGGAAGCCGAGAGCCGTGTCAAGCTCTGGTACAAGCAAAAATGATGGGCCCCCTTAAAATCATTTTAACCCACTTTATTTCCTATTATTTCTCACGTTCTTCACTCCGCGGGGACCCCTTTTAGTCCGGACCTCGGTAATTTGTTAGATATGACAAAGAATACCAATCCATAGAACCCACAAGTGAGATTTCAGCGTACCCTAAAAATTTTTAGTACCTACCGCGACCAACAGATGGCGAAAGTAGTACGATGTCGCTTTGCTAATACGATTACCATCAGAAATTTATAGCAGTCGCTGACGAGCAGTCGGCCCGATCAGTTAGAGTGAGGATATACGCAAAATTTAATAAAAATAAAATCTCCGATAAATGGTAGTATCCATAAGATTATTAAATTTATGATTTCAGAATAGGATATATCGATGGGTTTTTGACAAAACATCGTAAGCGACATTCGTCAGTTTTACGGAAACGTTTTTTTCATTGGCTTTATTTCAGATGAAGATATATTCTATATTGGTTCGGTGGTTCATTTAATTAATGGTAGTTATTTGGGTACACGCCAAAAAATAAATTAATAGTACCAAAAAACCAAAAAAATAAAGCAAGTAAATAGAGAACTAAAAAACTACGTTTTGGTGGCAAGTCTGCCACTGTTGTTAAGATAAATTAAATAAAAATAAAAAATTTAAAAATTAACTATTATTTAGGTTTAGAATTTTAAAATTTTTAGCTTTTTTAAGGAGATTCTGAAAATTTTGACATTAAATGTTAAATATGTTTGTTTTGTAATTCAAATTAAGAAGAAATCTAAAATAAAAACATTCAGATCTCGGTTTTTCTTTAAAATTAACGCGATGGGAAGAAAAAAGTTTCCCGTAAAATTGGCGAATGTCGCTTACGATGTTTTGTAAAAACGCATCGATATATCCTATTCTGAAATAATAAATTTAATAATCTTATGAATACTGGGTCCATTTATCGGGGATTTTATTTTTATTAAATTTTGCGTATATCCTCATATATTAGACAGTTAAAGCAAGGTCAGGGACGTAAACGTATCCGTATCAAATGACAGCTGCGCATGAGCATTATAAATATTCTCGTCGTAAGGAGATACGTCAGACGCAACGCAACGGATTTCTACGTACGTTCAAAACGCAACCTAAAGCCGCGTCCACATTAGTAAATAAATGTGTTGTATGTTGAATCTAGAATTCGGCGCAAATATTTGCGGCGCAAATTTCACGTTCTACCCACGTTCAATTTTACGTTGTGTGTCATGCGTTCGTGCTCAAAACGTGTGTGATCGTATGCGTTGCATACTATTTTGTTATTCTGGATTTGTTTATATTTTTTCGCCAAGTATTTTATATTTTGTAAAAGATAAATTTAAATAAAGAGGATGTTCTTCTTCTGATACAAGAATATCAAAAACAAAGACTTTTATGGGATCCAAGCGATAAGTGGCATTTTCATAGAAACAAAAAGAATAATGCTTGGGAAGAAATCGCAAAATGTGTTATACGTATTATTTCGAATGAAAATTCAGTTTTTATTAAAGTTTTCGCCTTACAGATGTTGTTTTTGAAAGATAATAAATTTTAAAAAATAAAAATCCAGTTTTACTACCACATTACCTTTACATAATCTTTTAGAACGTCAATTAAAGCACTGCATACTTCTGGAACTATCAATGATATGCTTTGTTTGTATATTTTAAAAAGATATTGAAGGCTTGTATATGAATCTCCAGTAGCCATAAAACGTAATGTGACAGCTAACCTTTCCTTCACGGATATGGCTTCTCTAAGCTTGGTGTCCTTTTTGATAATTTTTGGTCCAGTCTTATTTATTAAAATCTCAAAGTCATTTGTAGACATACGCAAAAAAACTTGAAATGCCCAGTACTTTCATCCAAGGATAGTTGATATAATAACTTTACGCCATCAAATTGTTTTTTATTTTGATACAAATGTTTAATCCAATATCGTCTTTTTCCTATTTTTCTCCTCCATTTTTTTTTTTTTTTTTTTTGATAAGATTTTGCACGACGATAAAAGTAGCGCATTTTCTTTTTATCATTAACATTGCATCAGACATAGTCACAGAATGGTGGGTTTAGAACAAATTAGAAAGATGGATATCAGTTAACTTCTATAATTTCTAAACAGCAAGTCATAATAACATTTGTCAAAATTATTGCGTTAACGTAAATACGTCCACACTAAAACAATATTGCGGCGCAAATCTCTTTGATGTTGAAAAAAAACCGACAACCGACGGATCGCGTGCCTTGAATGTCGCGAAAATTTTTGCGTGTGTTTCTATGCGGCGAACTCGTCCACACTTGCAAAAATTTTAAACGCACATACAAATTTGTGCCGCATGGCGCACACAACGTAAATTTTTACTAGTGTGGACGCGGCTTAACGAGCCGAACATACAACGTATTGAACCGAAGGGACGAAGGGACACGATTGGATAACAAAATAAGGTTGTACATGTTAGAAGGGTTTTTCATCAATTTTAAGCGAAGAACCAATTCTAAAACGGTATTTACCAATCGGTTACGTTGACGTTCAAAACAATGAATTATACGTCAAAGTTGTCACTTATTATTGCCGCGGTTATAATTGCCTAGTGGCCTAAAATTGATGATAGTTAATTGTCTTCCAAGTTGAATTTCAACAACACCGTTTACAAAAATTCCAAAGAGAAGTTAGGTTAAGCCATCAGTCGTCTACAGTGGCGCATTTACCAAAAGGCTGAGTAGGCTGAAGCCTATGGTGGCGTTTTTTAACGGGGCGGCAGACGTTGTTTAGGGGGCGGCAGAATTGGTACTTGTAAATAATTTAAATAATTTGGTACATTTCCGAATCGTATTTAGTACGTTTAGTACGGAAAATTAAAGAAAATGAAAGTGAGGACTTTTTTTTTGGTTTTCAAAAAATTTTTCACGGAAAAAAGATAAACAAAGGGGCGGCAAAAATAAAATAGCCTACGGGCGGCAAATATGTAAATGCGCCTCTGGTCGTCTACGTCTGCTGCCTTGCTTTAACTTTATTTTAACCGTATGGAATGAGCACAAAACGTAACGTAAATTTCTGCCAAAATTTTCAGACACTTTGTTAGAGACTCCTGCTGCACCAATTTACATGGCCTTTTTTCTTTTAAAATGATCCTCTGGTTACTGAGACGTCTTATCACTACTTTTTTAAATGTTTGATTTCCTATTTTTCTATAAAAACGAAAAAACAAAATGCAACGTGTGTTGCCCATACCGCAGTGAATTTCACGTCAAACGCAATATCGGCAGCTTTAGGGTAAAACAAACTGCACCAGTTTTCTGGTTATATTTTTGGGCAGTACCAACTGCGCCAGTTTACATGATCTTTTTAAAAAATGACCTTTCAACACTATTTTGTTATTGTTTAATTGTTTTTTTTAGGAAAAAAATTATTTTTGTTGCAATTTTTTAATTATCGATGCGGTAACATACCAGTTCCCCATCGATCAATAAGTCAAGCGACGTTGGCCACGGTTAGTATTTAGATGGATGACCGCTTGGTAACACCGTGGGCCGTTGCTTTTTTGTTTAATATATTATATTAATAAAGCTTTTTAGCAAGTACCCACGTAAGAGAGTTGCACTATAACAATTTACATGATTTTTTTTCCTTCGACTACTGACATCTTTAAACAGAATTTTTTTCTAGTTTTGTTGCCTATTCTTACTACCAAAAAGGGTAAATGCGCTTAAATGTAACTGTACCAGAGTCTTCGAAATTCGACGCTTGTAATTCTTGCGACTTTGTAACTGAACAATTATGTGGCGTTAACATAATTTATTTTTTACGTCAAAACGGTGCCTCGTAAGAAAAAAGTCAAGGAATCGAATTTGCTCTAAATAAAATGGGAATATTACGCGTAATTTTTATTTGCACAACAAGCAGTGGCGTACCATTTTTTTCAAAAATAATTAATGGTACACCCCGTACAGACGCCACTGCTGCAAATTAAAAAACCCTTTTAATATCAGGAATTGCCTTTCGATGCTCCAAAGACATGTAACAATTTTCATAAAGATATCTCGAGTGATGTTGAAAATACGGTAAAAAACAGTTTTTATTCTTAGAAGTTTAACACCCCGTATCTCGGTAAGGAAGCACTTCTGGACATACATCTATATAGGAAACTAGGGTTTATTTTGGACGCAAAATCGCCTCTTAAAATATGTGTACCTAATTTCCGGACACCCTGAATAAGAAACATTGGGGCTTTTTTTTCTTTTAGAAATCAAGTGTTATAACCTCTTATTAGCAATTATGTAATAACCGCAACAATTTTTTAGTTAAATAATGTTTATGTATATGTAGTTTAACAAATTTTTCTAAAAATATGTTTTAGAAATTTTTATAGGTTTTTTGAAAAGTTTAATACTCTGTATCTTGTGAACGAAAAATTTGAGGACCCATGTTTATATAATTTTTTTTTATTAAAATAGCACAGGAAAGACCCTGTATAACTAGATGAGATCAGTCGAAATTTGACGGATTCAATCTATCTTAATAAAATGGCAAAAACAGTTACGATGTTTGCAAAAAATTATATCTTCTAGAGGATCACGACACTCATTTGATTAAATGGAGCAAGTCGATGTGCATTTCACAAAATTTGATTGAGTTTACCTTTGGCAACAGAAGGAAAAACAAAAGTTGTCCAAGGTAAACTTGATAGAATGTCCTGGATGAATTTATGGAGATGCACATCGACTTGCTCGATTTAATCGAATTAAGTGTCGTAATCCCCTGCGGATTTTTTGTTGTCAGAACTAACTGCAACAACATTAGGCAAAATATGACAAATAAATGTCATAGTGCACTAGGAGAGTTTAAAAAGCATTCGACAGATGCGCTTAATTTAAATCGCTTATCACTGTCTAAAACTCGTCGAATTCGACGGGGTGCAATTTAGTAATTATTATTACTGGAGGAGTTCGCATAAAAATACTTTATTTGCAGGTAGTGTGTCTGACGCACTCGTGGTGGGGCGACCGCTTGACACATTACCCATGATGCACTGTATTTTATCATATCTTAGTAATTAACGCCCTCTCGTCACGCCCACCTTATTAAGGTTAAAATTGTAATAAGATTTACCCAAGGTTGATAGAGACAAGGTGCATGGCCTAACTTTTCATTTGACAGCCGATAGATGTGACGTCAAGGGTATCCTTTTCAAAAAAATGTCGTTATTTCTTTATTGTTTTGTAAAAATTGTGTTAATCTTGTTTATATTTGTGAGTAAATAGTGGATTAAAAAGACTTTAACTATTGTATAAAGAATATTCTTAATTTTAAATTGGTTAAAAAAGGACTCCCATGAGGGAGGAAATATCATGTTTACTGTCATAGCTTAGTTGGGCCACCTTGTCTCTATCCAAGGAAGATAAACTTTTAATTAAAAAGTTTATTTTCCATTATCTTTATCAACCTTGAGATTTACCTACATATGTAAAAAGGCAAGGCAAAGGAAAATATATTTTTCAATGACTAAACGACTAGGGTTGCCACCTTTTTTGTGTTAATGATTTAGTGGCGTACTCCGTGCAAATTTTGAAATTTTGAAGACCAAGAATATATTTTTTCTACAATAAAAAAAACGAAATACATACATACATTGTTAGATTGTTTTTCTTATATATTGTACTATATTACACTGTCTTTGTGTATCCTCCAGTGACCAGGAGAAACTACTGTTTCACCGGGAGCCAGAAGACTGACTGCCGAAACCGGGAGAGGTGGCAACCCTATCAACGACCATTAAAAAGAATTCAGTTTTTTTAAATCGTTAACATGAAGATAAAGTACTATCTATTCTAGTACACTACATAAAGTGTTAAAAAAAGTAACTTTTTTTAAACCTTCGAAGCTTTTTTTCACACTTTGAATTAGTGTTTTGTTTCCATGCCTACTTTTTTTTTTTTTTCCCAGGGAGCCGTCTGCATGTCCGGTGGCACTGCAGCCTGAAGGCTTATTGTACCAAACTCCCGTTTTATTGTACCCATTCCAGTACCCTAGTTCCTTGAAGAAGGCGGTATAGGTCTGCTGGGTGCGTACCATATGTTTCCGGGGCACTCTAATATCCCCGAAGATTGCCTGTCTTTGTGATCCAGTGCCTCACACTCTGACAGTATGTGGGATACTGTTTCGGTCTCTGCTCCACATAATCTGCAGTCCAGATCTCCGTTGTATAATCCCATTTTATTTAGGTGTTCTTTCACTGGAGCATGTCCGGTGAGGAAACCTGTGATCGTTCTTAGCTGATTCCTACCCATTTTGAGTAGTTCTTTAGCTCTTTTTGTGCATGGTCCACTGATGTATATTTTCCCATGCATGTGTTGAGGAAGCCTTTCCCAGTGCAGTCTTTGCTGGTCCTTTACCCAGTTTTGTACCGCACTCCGGAAGGTGCTCTTTGGCACTCCAAGGACTGGTTCTGGCCCGACGTATGTCGTGGCTGACCCCTTCTAGCCAGTTCGTCTGCGTTTTCATTGCCTCGAATTCCGCAATGCCCTGGCACCCACATCAACCTCGTGTTGTTGCGTTCCGCCAGTTCCCTGAGTTCCTCGAGGCATTCTAGTACCAGCCAAGACGATACCTTGGGATTAATTAGTGCACCAAGGGCTGCTTGACTATCCGTAAGAATGTTGATTGTACAATTTGTGCGGGGCCTTTGGTTGTTAATCCTGGCACATTGTAAGATCGCAAAAATTTCTGCTTGAAATACAGAGGCGTGGTTTCCCAGTGGAAAGGTCAAACGAGTGTTTCCCATCTCACTGTAGACACCTGCTCCTGACCCTTCTTCGGTTTTGGACCCGTCCGTATACCAGGTTTGACCTCGAAGAGAGAGTCTGAAATTTTCGTTTGCCCAGTTCTCCCCTGGGTGTATTGTCACCTGAAAGGGTCTTCTGGGTACGATTAGTGGGGTCATATAGTCTGTCCTCATATCCATTATGGGACTCCTTATGATATTTTTTATTTCCATGTGTCCTGATCTAACTTTTGTGTTGCTCAGGTTGTGTTTCAGTCTGTATACCCCCATTCTCGCCTCCCCTTGTACCACTATATGCAGTGGCGGGAGGTCAAGTAGGGTCTCCAAGACCGCTGTTGGTGTACTTTTAATGCATCCCGCTATGCCAAGGCTGTCTGGTCTTGGTCCACCAAACAATGGATGCCTATGTTATGGCTGGTTTCACCACGGTATTGTACAACCAGTGAACCATTTGTGGTCTTAGTCCCCACGTTTTGCCATATGTTCTGCGAGCCAGAATTAATGCTATTTCCGCTCTTTTGATTACTTTGTCCAAATGGTGGTTCCAGGTGAGTTTTGAGTCCAATATAACCCCCAAATACTTAACCTCCCCCATCATTGGTATTTCAGTGCCTTAAAGATTGAGAGGACCCAACCCCTCTAGTTTTCTTCTTTTGTGAAAGGCACTATTCTGGATTTGGTTGGAATGATTTTTCCATGCCTACTACAATAAACTTAAATTGGTACTTTATGTAACAAGTGCATATAAAGTAATACTTTTTTACGAATGGGAAGTTTGACAGCACGACTGTTAGGCGAGGCGGCAATCCCATGAGTATAAAAAGACACTTCATGCATGTGTTACATACTATATTTTTTCTACGATTGTATAAAAATTTCCCAAATTACCAGTTTATACATGTTTTAGTTATTTGAACTTATTAATTTTAATTTTTATAGAACAGTCATTATATTGCAAAAATCATAGCCTTCTTATTTTTTAAAAGACAATTATCCTTTTCATAACTATGTCGTGATTTAATTTTAGAAAATGGTATGTACTTTTTGTAGAAATAATACGAGTACTAAAACAGTATAAATTTCTTTTTAGTTTCTTAGTCATCCAAGTTCATTATTACAAATAATTTTAAATAATTTCTACTAAATTTATTCGCAAACTGTCAAATTTTGAAACTAGGGACACATAAACTTAAAAAAATAATGACGAAATCAAAGGTACCCAACAAACACAGTACAAGAGGAACACTGACGGCTCGAAGCCACGCCTCCAAGAGAGGGCAGAATAAAAAAATTATTTCATTTATAACTTTTGAACGCTTGCCACAATAATAATGATATTTGGGCATTTCAATTAAGTTATACCAATGCTTTTTCCATAGGCAAATCATTGCGCAGTAAGTCATAATTATACAAGGTGAAAAATTTGACATTTTGCTTTGACCATTCCTTCATCATTTTTATACAAAAAGGTGTACCTTATTTAAATCAATATCTTGGACCGTTCTTCATAAAAACGTATTTCAAATCCAGACATACCAACATTTTATATGTAATAAAAATTCCATTTTTAAGAAAATTATTAAAATATGGTTAAATTATGAAAAAAACAGTCTTTATTTGTATTATAAAGTTTTAAAGGCTTACAAACACCATTTTTGATTATTTTTACCATATTTTAATAATTTTATAAAAAATTGATTTTTTTATTACATACAAAATGTTGGTATGTCTGGATATAAAATGCGATTTTATGAAAAACGGTCCAAGATATCGACCTACATAAGGTTTACCTTTTTAAGTAAGTAATAGTAAAGGAATCAAACGGTCAAACCAAAATGTCAAATTTTTCCCATCTGTAAAAAAATGCATACAATAAACGAAAAATTCGTCTCACCCTGTATAATTATGACTTACGGGCGCAATCATTTGCCTATGAAAAAAGCATTGGCATGAGTAAATTTAAATACCCAAATATCATTATTATTGTAACAACCGTTTAAGTTATAAATGAAATACATTTTTTTACTCTAACTGCCTAAAGAAGCGCGATAGAACTTTTTTATATATTATTTTGGCTCACTCTATCACCCCTATCGTTTTTGACCTCACCTTTCTGGACCCCCTGTATAGGGTTTCCCATTTTTAAAAATCTATACTATTTGATCTACCCTGTGTAATAATAAATTTAAAGAATATTTTCACAGCCCTGCAAAAACTATTAAAAAAATCCTACATCCATAATTTTTTAAAAGGTTTTGTAGTGAAAAAATAGGGGTGGACATGATGCGTGCCACCCGGTACCGGGTTATCCAACTAGGATTCTATTTAATCTTACAGAAAACTACGAAAAATTAAACAAAGTTAAATACTAAATTTGGAGGAAATCACAATTAGCATTTTTTTAACATATTTTAATTTATACAGGTTGTCACTTTAACTTTGGTGAACCTTCTTTATATTATTACATACTTACAAATTTCATAAAATTGTAAGAATCTTGACTATTTATGTTTCTATACCTACACATAATAATTTGAAAGTTAAAAACAATTGACAATTTGAAATTTTGAACTTTTGACAATTTACTGAACACACTGAACACCATTGGAATCTCGGCAACGGTAAGAGATACCGGGTTGGTTAAATTGGAGCATAATTGTGCATTTTTATGCTTAGCAATATTCCATTTTTAAAATTTAAAAATTTGCAACCGTTCCGGAAAAAATTGAAATTTTGCGAAACAGTTTTTATTTTTTTCTCCTTATAATAATCTTGTCTATGCACACAATCGCATTTGTTTACATTGTTTCTTATGAAAAAATTGTTAAAATCTGAATATTATTTAATTTAATTGTAATTTATTAAAAAAATCCACATTTTTGTTCCGTTTTAAACTCCTTAATGTGTGCTGAACAAAATAGTATTCGTTTTTCCGTTTTCCGTCTGCTTTGACAAACAGAGGGAAGAATGTTTAAATGCTCTTTCAGCTGAAAGAAGAAATGCATGGATTAAAGCTTTAAAAAGTGGGTCTCTTATGTCTTTAAGTGAAACTTGGTCGTATTTGTTCCAGGCATCTTATAACAGGTAAGCAGTTTTATAAAAAAAAAAGTTTTGGAATTTGTGTTGCCTAGATTTAACATTAGTTTTAAAGTATAAAATTTAGGTTTTTAAAATCTATTTTAGGAAGACCTGTTACTTTGGAGGATAAAACCAGTCCAAACTGGATACCTTACCCAAATATGAGATATGTTACAACTGCCCAACCAGGAACATCTGTTGTGTGTCTGTAAAAGGGCTAAGATCTAAACAGAGGTATTGTAAATAACAAAAAGTTTGACATGCTTTTTACTTATTTTATTTCTAGAGCCAAAACAAAGCATTCCATGAATTTGAAGATGTTTCAAGCTCCGATCCAAGGGAACATTCTGCTGAACATGATAATGTTTCAGCCAGGAACATCAACGAAAACTTGGTTACTCAATCGGTTCAAACTGACCTAACTGATGAATACTTAAGCCAAGTTATTATTATATATTAAATAAACTAAATTTTTGTAATTCTGTAGTTTACACTTCGTTATTGCTATTAGTATGGCAGGGATGGCGAACGTTTTCATATCAACATGCCATTTTTCTAAAGGAATGTTTTATGACATCATAGGCGTGCCATCAAATAATTTGGTCTTTGTGATTATTGGGAAAATAATAATAATAAATATCTACTTCACATTTTTTTTTCGGTGCATAATAAATTTTGTGATCGGTAACGTACCCAAAATATTGTGAGGCGTGCCACTAATGGACGCATGCCATTAGTTCACCATCCATGTAGTACCTATGGTTTCAAAAAATTACAACAATTTTAGTGCCTTGGAAAAAATTGTTGTAGTATGTAGTGATTAGATTTTAGTATTGAACATTTTGAATTCTTATTAATTTTTTTTATGTATTAAATACATTTTGAGTTCATAAAACAAGTCTTATTATTTGTGTCTATTTTAAGCCTTTAAAACAGCTAAAACTACTTATTTGACAATAACTTAAAAAAAAAGTAGTTTTTCTTTTTAAAAAAATATTAATTCGCATTATAATCTTATTTTTTTTTTTTGATTATATAAACTTTTACTTCAATTAAAACATTCATCTCTCTGCTACCTACCTATAGCTGCCTACTAGCATCAGATTTATTTGATAAAATATTAAGTAAAACTGCAGTTTTGCTTTTATATCTTTAATTTATTTAGACAAAGAATATCTACGATACAAAATATATTGTATTAAATACTATTATAAACCCGGTATTATTATTGTGCTTCTTTTTCTTTCCATCTTAAAAGGAAAAGGTTCGAAAAGACTAAAAATTGTAGGATTTATATTAATTTCTTATAGCTTCTTAAAAAATTACAAACTTTAGTTTTGTCATGGTACGAATTATGTTTCTGAGACAAAGCTTTTGTTGATGTCTTTCATGACCAATCCATATCCTTTACCTTAACATTATTAGAAAACTAAAGACGAAGAATTTGCCCATGGGTAAAGGCTTTAGAGGCTTAAATTTCCAAAAGGGAATTAAAAAAAGAATCCGCCTTAGAGAAATACTTTTGAAGATCTTTGCGAGAAACTAGATGAATTTATAGCTCCTCCAATTCGTTATACGGCTACACCAAAAGATGTAAAGGTATGTGAGATATACTATATGAGCAAGCAGTTTTGGTATATCGTCAAATAATGTAATAAACAAACAAGTAGTATTAGTCACGCATGTTTACATGCCTGTATTTAGTTAGATTGTCTCTTTTCGTCACATTGCCTATGTGTTATGTTATTTAGCTCAACCTGTATATTTACAGTTATATTTAAAAAATCTTTATTTAAAATTGGAATTACATAATATTTAAATATTTGTATATTTTTTCAACCTCAATTTGTTGGCAACTGGAACTTATCAAAATGATATTTAAAAAAATGTGCTCCTGAACTTGCACCTATTTTAACCAGGCTCTTTCGAATTTCTTATGACACGGGTATATTTCCAGACAGCTGGAAAGCTGCACGTGTCCAGCCTATTCCCAAGAAAGGATCTAAATCTCTTCCATCCAACTATAGACCCATTTCACTCCTCTCAATGCTTTGTAAAGTAATGGAGAAATCCATTAACTCGCAAATTCTTAGGTACTTAGAAAAACATAAAATTTTACATGACAGGCAATACGGATTTCGTCACAAGAGATCTACAGCAGATCTTCTTTCCTTCGTTTCACACAACTGGAACAAGTCTCTTGAGTTTCTAGGTGAGTCCCAGATCGTTGCTCTTGATATATCTAAAGCTTTCGACCAAGTCTGGCATGACGCACTTCTTAATAAACTTCCCTCCTACGGTATTCCAACTAAACTCTGCTCTTGGCTCTCCAGTTATCTTTCTAATCGACGTATATCAGTCATTGTTGATGGCCACTCTTCAAGCTTTCACGAAATTAATGCTGGAGTGCCTCAGGGTTCAGTACTAGCACCAACTTTGTTTCTTCTTCACATCAACGACCTTCTTTTTTCCACAACCAATCCCATTCATAGTTATGCTGACGATAGTACCCTTCACTCCACTTTTCAGGTTTCCAAACCAATCTCTCAACCCGACTTGGAAAGCAAACGCAGGGCGATGCAGATATCTCTTTCACAGGATCTCAATTTGATATTGGATTGGGGCGCCAAAAATCTCGTTCAATTTAATGCATCCAAAACACAATCGTGTTCCTTGTCGCGAAAAAATCATCAAACACTCATCCTTTGCTTATGAGTGGCCAGGTTTTGCAGAACGGGGACACATTTAACCTTGTGGGCATCACATTTGAGAATAACCTTAACTGGCATAAACACATTGTATCTATAGCCACCGCGGCTTCAAAAAGTTTGGATTTCTTTTCCGAGCCAAAAAGTATTTTTCTCCTTCCAATTTATACACTTTGTATGTGTCCCAAATTCGACCCTCTCTGGAATATTGTTCTCATGTCTGGGGAATGGCATCCCCTACAACCCTCAGCATTCTTGATGCCATTCAAAGAAGGGCTGTTCGTCTTATTAATGATCCTTTACTTACTCAAAGACTTCCTTCTCTTGCCCATCGTCGAGCTGTGGGAGATCTATCGCTCTTCTACAGATACTTTTACGGCTTCTGCTCCGACGAATTGTCCAGTATAGTCCCTCCTCTTGCAGTTCCCAACAGAGAAACTCGTGGTGCCGCGCGTATGCATCCCCATACAGTTCAATTGGACAGGCCCCGAACTTCCCATTTCGTTCGTTCTTTTATCCCTAGAGTTTCTAGACTGTGGAACCTGCTGCCAGCGGAGGTCTTTCCATCCCCCCAAGTCTTTAAGTTTTCAAGTCCCGTGTTAACAAACTTCCTCTTACCCTGCTTAAGACACCCACGGTACGTTAGCATTTAGGCTTTCAGCCTTCGTGGATTGTCCAAAGATAAAAAAAAAAAAACAGCAACTTTGTTGGTTTAAGTACATATAAACTGTATAAAGCTAGCGACGCTCTACACGAACTTGCAGAGGCCTTAAACCAATTAGGAATGCCAGGTAAGGTCATCCATTAGATCATGGATTATGAGGGAATCACAAGACTGGTGGAGGAGAACACCAGGACAGCGTCAGGCGAAAGTGTTCATCAAGGCTTACTCGCCAGAATTTACAAAAGACCTTCTGAATTATAACCGGAAGGCAGTAAGAATAATAGTGGGTCAACTGACAGGTCATTGCAGACTGAATAAACACCTGGAAACTATGGGCCTGGCAGAAGAAAACCTATGTAGGTTCTGCCAGGAGGAGGAAGAAACCGCAGAACACGTATGGTGCTACTGCAGAAGCCCTTTGTCGTCTGCGGTTTGCAAGGCTGGGTGAAGAAAAACCTAAAGCGGCAAGATATACCAAGGGGCCAGTTTCAAGCTTGTGGAGTCTGATTAAACAGACCGGCTTGGATAGCGTGCTCTAACCTATGGACGGAGGACACACAATAAACCTGAGCAGGTTGCAGTGTTAGAGGATATGCAATCCACCTCCTAATCTAATCTAATCTAATCTACACGAACTTGTAGAGGCCTTAAACCAATTAGGAATTTTTAATAAATGGATAAACTTTCCAAATCGGTTGAATGACCTTAATGATTTATGAACAGGGTAACTACTATAATGTTAGTACGAATAAAGGTCTGGCCACACATGACCGCAACGATCCCGCAGCCGTGCGCCTCGCTGGTTAAATGTAGGGGAATTCGGTGCAAAGTTTTATATTTAATAAAATTGCGGTTATATGAGTCTGTAATACTACGCTTTAAATTAAACCTAGTCGTAAAATTACCCTTTTCAAATAATAAGGCAACACAGTTTTACCTATACTACACTCAGTTTGTATAAAAAGAGACAAAGATAAGTAAGAAAATCTGTTTTATTTAAACAAAGAGATATACATACAAAACAACAGACTCATCTTGTTCATCATCACATCATGCTTTTTATATTTTTGAGGTCAAAGTGATTTTGAATTTTTTCGAATTAATCTGCTCAACTTTCCATTATCATTGTAAATCCGAGCTCGGTGCGGTTAGGTGTGGCTTTGTTTGTTTGTTTCCGCCTTTCTTAGATCTAATATAATATTTTTTTCAACAAAATACAATTAATTTCATTTTTAAACAGGAAGTACACTAAATATGAATAAGCAAACAAGTATTATTTTAGATATAGTATAATTCTTTTCTACCATGGGCGTAGCCAGGGGCAGGGAGGAGATAGCCTCTCGAGCTTAGGGATTTCTTATAAATATTGATATAAAATTTAATATCAAATTAAAAAATAGGTTAAAAAAGTAATGGATACACAAAAAGGGTAGACACTTAATTTTACCCACTATGCATATTGTATTCTTGCATTTTTTACATATTCTTCCATTGTTAAAAATTTAAATTTTCTATTTCTGTTAGAGAACCCTTAATCTGTTTGTAACCATATTCTAAAAGACATTATTTAAACATATTTTTCATTAGCATTTTAGAAAGGTGGAAACAATGGTCAGTTTTGGTATGAGCCAAGCTGTGGTTAATAAAACAAGCTTGAAAGCAGGGTTTCTCTTTTTCTTAAATTATTTAAAAATAAAGGTTTTGTAGTAAGTATTTAAAAAATATGTGTACTTATTAAGAAATACATTAAAACACAATAAAACATTAAATGCAAAAGTATTTCTTAATCTCTTTTAATACAACAATTAGTGTTTTTTCACCCATTTTTTACTACTTTACTACCTATTTCTTTCTTACTTAAAATAGAGAATTATTATACAAATAAGAATATGTATTATTGTAATATGTATTACCTATGTTATTGCACAAGAACTTTTTTGTTCCATAAACATATTATTCATATTAATCTTACTAATATTTTTTTCCTTTTTATGCAGATTATGACATCTCTGGTGTTGTTGCCTGTCTGGATTGTACGCCTCCCACAAATGATCCAAATTACCCTGAACATGCTTATATGTGTATGTGTCATAATTAAAATTAAAAAGCATTTTTTGTTAGGTTTAAATATTTTTATTACCACTTTTGTAAACATTGCAAGTTCATAATTAATCAATAAACAATATCTTATCTTTTCATGTCTTTATAAATATAAAAAAAATATTTTTAATACATGGTTTATCTTAATTCAATATTGGCCCTTTTTGGTACAGCAGTTCTTGGCATAAATTTTAAAGTAGGTAAAGTAGAATTCAGCTAAGAATAAGCCAGAGGCGTCATACAAGTAAAGACGGCAATCTACTATTTTTTGTAATCGCGTCGTTTAAATAGTGCACGAGCAGCAAAAGGAAAATAAATTAAAAATAAAAAAAAAACTGATGACCTCGTCGCTTTTTCTTTGCTGAATCATAGTCTAACTGCAAACAGCAAAATTTTCCGAGACATACATGTTGAATTATTAGAGCCAAGTCTAGGCCCTAACATTTACTTACAGAAGTTTTATATAAAACTACTATTATTGCATTGATAACTACTATACCTGTTTGTCTTATAACACTTTTAGGTAACTATTTTTTAAATTTAATTGTTTGCAATATAATCAATTTCATATTAGTAGGCATGTAGGAATTTAATTAAACTGCAGTAAGCATTAAAAAAACTGTTTTTAAACTACTTACACCTATCTTAGTATTAAAATTATTGTTGACTTGAACCCATTTTACTTTTTTACGTAGCCAAAAGTACTAAATAACAAGTTTTTCCAACTTGTGAACCTTGATGAATTTGTTAATATATGTTCTAGTGGGTACCTCATTAGGTACTTACAGTTTAAACATACTTTACACTATTAGTCCCAGGATTTCTTGCTTCCTGGAACTGCATTTAAAATTTTGTGGCTTCTTCCCAAAGCCTTTTGGCATCTTTTTTGGTATACTGGCTTGAGAATTTGCTAGTTAGCAATACCAGATGGCCCTTGACAAATTTGGCGAGCATCTCCTTTTGTTGTTTGCTAACCGGTCCCCACTCTTGTAACAGTTATAGTCCTCCATTTATTATCAAATTTTTTTAATTCTTTACCTTCATTCACTTGGTTTTCCTTGTCTTACAGATAAGTTTATAGTAAAAACTACAGTTTATCTATATTTAGATGATTCATTATTACTTTGCTACATTTAGGTTAGACTAAATTCTATACTTTTAATTGTGATCAATCCTTTATTGCTCCTGGTATCAAACTTCATAATTTACCACGATAGCTTCTTTCTCTTGCACCTCTGATGTCTAGAAATAACAAACCCAAAAGCCTGATTCCTACCCAAAATTCCTTAAGCTACATATCAATGCTTGAGTTTGCAACTTTACGCAATTAATTTTAGTGAATTTGTCACTAATTACAAAACCCAAAGAATTTGTTGCATTTGTCTTATGCTTTGGATGTAACTGTTATCAAAGTAAAGTACTAGCCTACCTTGGGAACCGTGGCTCTTTAACTAATAGCAAAGCATGAGCTTATAATACATTTTTGGTTGATTTCTTTAATATGCTAAGAATGTGGTTATAGCAGTGGATTCTCTTTTGTGTTAGGCTTTCAGCAGCTGGCATAGTTATCTAAAATTAAATCTCTGTAGCAGTTTGTTATGCTGTGATAGAATATTTGCTTATATTATAGGTATTGTTTACATTGTTTACCTGACTATATCTCCTTTTTGGCATATTTAACGGGTTCCCCAAGGAGAATAGAGTATTCTTCTTGCCTGCAGAAACACTTTCTAATAAATTTTCCTCAATTTTCTTTTCATTTTGGGCTATTTTATTGGTTCTGTTTATTTGACAATGCTTAACATGCTTTTATTTTCTAACCTAAGTGATGTGTAAATGATCGTAGGTCGGTGTTATAATATAGAGACATTTTGCACCTCTTCTTTTGCAATTCCGTTGTGCTTAACGTTATTCTGAAACTGCGCAGTAACGCAAACATGAACCGTTATCGTTATTAACCATTTCCTTTAATTACAGATGAATACCGAAGAGCTTATCGTTATCGTTATTGTTAAGCTGCGGGGTTGCCGGATTGTAGAAATTTTAATATCAATTATTTAAGAAGGTTGAAATTTTAATGCCGTATTTATTAAAATATCATTGATACATAGGCTCTTATTAACGAGAAGCCCATAGCAGTAAGAAAAATAAAATAATTTAAAAAATTAAAACATACTTGCACTTTTAAGGATGTTTTTAATCAGTAATTAATTTACATGTTACAATTTGGCACACATGCTTTTATTCTACTACCAAACCTAACCCTAATTTTTGTGTTTTGCTCTTTTGCTTATACTGTATTGTTTACATCTAGCTTTAAAAAACGAAATCAAAAGAACTGTACTGTAAAGTACCTATTTTTCGTTAACTTTAAAATCGGTGAACCACAGGCAAAAATAAGGTTATGTGTCGAAGGCGCAGACGCAAGATAAATTTCTTAAAAGAGGTTGCAAAATCTCTGTCCAAAACTGCTACCGTAATCGTTATGCTTAATAACAATAACCATACGAAGGCTAAAAAGTCTGTTATTTTAAGAGGTGCAAAATGTCTCTAATATTCTCATGTTCGGGCGTTAAAAGCCTAGTTCACAAGCTTAGAAATGCGATTTGCGAATTGCGAATCGTGTTCTGCTTGGTCCATTTGTAACGAAACATTCGAAAGTCGTTAGAAATTGACCAATCAGAACACGTTTCGCATGATTCGCAAATCGCATTTCTGCAAGCTTATAAACTAAGCTTTAGCATTTGGATTTTCAATATAATAAAAACTTAAATAAACACAGACATAGACACAGACTAGAAATAATTACAAATCATTGACAATCACTGATATTAAACATTGATTACCTATCCTTAAATACTTAGCAAGATGACATGCAAAAATCAAAACACAAACGATTCTCATTATGCTCCAGAACCGCCCAGAACGACACCATAAAGCCTAGTTCATTAGCTTGCGAAATGCGATTTGCGAATCGCGAATCTTGTTCTGATTGGTCAATTTGTAACGACTTTCGAATGTCTCGTTACAAATTGACCAATCAGAACACGATTCGCGATTCGCAAATCGCATTTCGCAAGCTTATGATCTAGGCTTTAGTGTTCCTTTTACAATTTATTACATTTTTTCATGTTGTAGAACCGTTCTTGACACTATTGACAGTTCAGAGAACGGTTCTACAAGGTAAAAGGAATACACTAATTGGTCAGAATTACGTCAAATTTTCTTGCTAACCGCATTCGTCTTACTGGTTCAAACCGTATTTGAAAATTACAATATATGAGAATCAAGAAAATGTATGTTTTTAAACCGTTGCGTCACAGCCCAATAAACTTTTAGGTTATGATTATGATTTTTATTTTTTATGATTAATAAGTACTCTTGTTTACACCAAATATAAACATTTTTCACTTGCCATGTACAGCCACGTAAAAGGTTTACGAAAAATGACCGAAACAAAGTTTTTTAATGAGTACGATGCATACGCCCACCCGACCAAGATAAATATATTGTTTTTAAACCATTGTCCGGGATGTATTCAAACACGGTTTAATACGCGACGTACATGACGTCGTCGTTTAACAATAAAATGTAATAATTAATTTTAGGCGAAAAACCAATTTTAAAACGGTAATTACCAATCGGTTATGTTGACGTTTAAACAATGTATTATACATCAGTTGTCACCAATTATTACCGCAGTTATAATTGGTTGAACGACTAAAATTGATGATCGTTTTTAAAATGTTTTGAACCGTATTAACAACAAAAAATGGCTTAGATGCATGCAGAGTTGCCAGTAATATGTGATTTTTTAAAATCACGCACAGATCCTAGTTCACTTGTTTTCAAATAAACCGATTCGTGATCTTTACGAGCGTCGACGTTCCATGAGCGAACAAAAGATCACGCGTGTTCACGGGAGCACACATTTTAAATAAAGCCCCCAGGACCACTGTCTTCAACTGGACTTGGACGAGTTTGCAAATAAAATAAAATTGTGGCAACATAACTACATACTTCAGATAAACCAGTCATGCATGTACAGTATGCACTGGAAATGCAAGAGTACGCTAATTCTAACATGCAGCCGACCAACTCCGTAGGTAATCGGATGTGATCGGGTCTGAGTTATATGGTAGAACCATCAAGCGGTACGCCCATGGTAATTGACTCACCGCCTGCAAGATAAGTTATGAAGAAATGCTAACTTATGTTTTTATCGTAGTTTATCTTTTATTAGTGGACTTTATCTTGTCATGATAATATGAGAGTCCACAGTTTCCGTTCGTTCTCGGTCGTGGTAGGACGTCGGAAGGGAGTCCATGCGACTCTCACGTGGTATCGTGCATAGAGGATGCAGAAGACGTTCTGGTGCCCCGAGGAAGATAGGAAACTCACAGCTGGACTTTCAGAAGGCATCTTTTTCTGGAATCAGGCGCTGTGAATGAAGATTCCTATAACCTGATCTTTCCTGTTTGGCGTGCTGCACGAGGTGTTTTCCAATGGCGGAGAATGGAGGCGGACGTCGCGGGGAGGGGGGTCAGCACTGAAAGAAACCGGTTATGCGCAATAACAGTGGCAGTTCCAGAGAAGATGGCCGAGATCCATGCCACTTCAAAATTTCAAGACAAACAATAGTGAAAGAATCAGGAATTTCTGGGAGCTACGAGCTCGACTATCCAACCAATATTAGAGTTATTATTAATAAATAGTGAAATGTTAGCACTTTTACCGTATTTTATCTTTTGCTACGGTAAATAATCAAATATGATAAATTCAGAATATTGTAAACCAAGTGTTAATTCATATTTTATCTTTATTTTTCTAGAATTATCTTTAAAAAAGCTATATAAACTAATGTTTTAAGGCGCAGATTATTATTCAATAATGCACTCTTAGAGAGTAAAGTTAGTCTTAAGAACTCAACGTTAGAGGTTTAGTGTTAATCAAGTGTACTACCATCTTTGTATTGAATAAAATAAAATTCAAGGCAAAGAGTAGTTTACATTGAAGTTAACCTACGACCACGACGTCGAACCTACAAACGTAACTGGCGCAGTCGGCATAGAATTCAATTCCTGGTACAGAGTTGAAGAAACATAGTGCCGCACGCCCACGGCTAAGCTCTCCACAGGGCAGAGCGGGTGGATGATTGTTACGGACTTTAGCTGGTCCCAAGCCCAGCCAAGGAGGAGGGAGCACACCCACCACGAACTCCGAGCACAAACACACCTGCTCACTTTTGATGAGAAGTGAACCGGTTTCACACATAATACACACAACTCACACAACCCAAAGCTAAGGTGGATGGTCAACGTGCCGGGCGCATGCTGGCCACTGAGGTTATTGCGATGCTGCGTTCCCAGAGAACACCGGGCGGCCACCCTGCTTGCATGCGTATCACGTCAGCGAGCTGGTGGTTGACGTATTCCTCGCCTGTTGCGGAACATTATGAGTAGCACAAAAAACAAAAACTTTAGAGCTAAATCCCTAGAGGAAATAGACAACATGACGGAAGAGGAGGTCCTATCGGCCAGTATTTCCGGTAAATCTAAAGCGAAGAGTGCAAGAACGGATCGACAAAGGCGAGAGCCAGGTCGAAGCCAAGAGAGCCGTAATTAAGGCCAATTTTATAAGTGCCACGTCAGGCAAAGATAAACCTAAAAGAGACCAAGGTCTGAGGACAGCACCCCACAGAGGCCCCATAGCAAAAAGCCAAGAGGGTGGCTGGTACAAAAACGACAAGTGGACAGCAGCCAAAGTCCTACAAGGAAGCTGCTAGCTGCGAAAAGGTTGCCATCGTGCTGGAAGGCTATCCAGAGGCCCAGATGTCAACCGAGACGATGGAAAAAGTCCAAGCAGCGGTTACGGAAGCCTACGAAGGCATTCCGGATGAAGGCCCTCAGGTGCGCTTTGAAAAGTGCAACCATAGGCCAGGACATTTTCTAGTCACGTGCGCGGACAAGACCAGCGCGGAATGGCTAGCAAATGTAACACCAACTCTAAAGCCCTGGGAGGGAGCGGTGCTGAAAGCACTTACAGGTGAGGACATTCCAAAACCTGTAACTTGCACGGTGTTTGTCCCAGATGACAAAGGTAGCCGGTTGCCTGTTGAAAGAGTCCTTAAGAGACTATCAATAAGCAACAAAGGTCTTAACACCAAGTTGTGGAAGTCCTGGGGGGCCACACCAACGGACAAGGGCCAGGTGTGGACCTTCTCTATGGACAAACTGTCTCTGGAAGCCCTCCAGAAAATGGACATGAGTCCATATTACAACTTCGGAAGGCTAAAGTTTAGGCTCAAGCAGGCCAAAAGGCCCGAAGCCAAAGGCCAAGACCTCCCGGATAAACCGGGAACGTCAAAAGCCACTGAGGCCGTAGAAGTAAAAGAAGCCGAGGTGGAACGGGAGAGCGGCTCCGAGGAGCCTCTTATCCAAAGTGGCGTCAGTCCGCTGAAAAGGCCACAGGCCACCCAGCAACAGGACACAGCCAGGATGGAGGAGGATCTTTTAAAGAGCCGCTCCCCCAGCCCAACCTCATCCTAAAGATGGAGCTAATAAAGGTGCTCCAGGCGAATCTCCACCATGCAAAGGCGGCTTCTGCCATAATTGGTAGGAGATTCCAAAAGAAAGGCCTGGATATGGCCCTAATCCAAGAACCATGGCTGAACAAAGGAACCATTAGAGGGCTCAGCTCAAGTGGAGGTAAGCTATTGTACGATGCAGAGGCCCCGAACCCCAGGGCCTGCATCATTTATAATAGTAAACGCTTAAATTGTACACTAATTCCGGAGCTTTGCTCCGGCTGATTTTGTTACAGCAAAGACCACAGCCACAACAGCAGATGGAGGCACCGAGACCTGGGTGATTTGCTGTGCCTACTTCCCTGGCGAAGAGAGGACCTGTCCTCCACATCTCTTGGGGGACATAGTGGCCCACTGTAGGGGAAGAGGATTGAAACTGGTGATAGGAGGTGACATGAACGCCCATCACACAATCTGGGGAAGCACCAATGTTAATAACAGAGGTGAGTCTCTTTTAGAATTCATTTCAGGTGAAGGTTTAGATATAGCCAACATAGGCTCCGAACCAACTTTCGTTACATTAACTAGGCGTGAGGTCCTTGACCTCACAATCTGTAGCCACAATGTAAGCGATGAAATAACTAATTGGCATGTTTCCGAAGAGCCATCGTGCTCGGATCATCGCCACATAAGGTATGACATAAAAACCTCACAACTGACGGTAAGCAAATTCCGCAACCCCAGGAGGACAAATTGGGATGGCTTTGAAGCAACACTCAAGGAGTCGCTTGGGGGCGGAATAGCTAAAATAGTCACAGTGAGAGATCTTGATCTGGCAGTAGAACAAATAAGCGAAGCCATTCAGGCGGCTTACGAGGCAAACTGTCCAGAAACGGTAAGACAACTGAAAAGAAAGACAGCATGGTGGAATAATCACCTCCAGGACCTTAGGGCCGAGGTGAGAAGGCTATTTAACAAGGCCAAAGTCAACCATGATTGGAACTCGTACAAAGCGAAACTTACGCAGTACAACAAAGAGATTCGCAGGGCAAAGAAAGTCCTGGGAACAATTCTGCGAGGAGATTTCAGAAACTCCCGTGTGCGCTAGAGTGCACAGAATCATGGCAAAGAGGGCTCTGATCAAGAACCCGGCATGCTAAAGAGGTCAGATGGCTCATACGTGAGCACAACGGAGAGAGCCTGGAGCTGCTAATAAGCACACATTTCCCGGGCTCGTCAATAATCACCAACTCAACAAGGCTAACCCAACCCACTGATAGGCCAAAACGCCCGAAGAAAGTGGATTGGAAAAAAGCAGCTGAGGTGGTAAGCTACAATTCCATCAGATGGGCTTTAGGCGAATTCCAGCCGTTCAAATCGCCAGGCCTGGATGGAATCTTTCCAGTGTTGTTGCAAAAAGGGCAGGACATCCTAACGCCACACTTATGCACAATCTTCAGAGCATGTGTAGCTTGGGGCTACATACCCAAATTATGGCAGAAGGCAAGGGTGATCTACCTACCCAAGGTAGGCAAATCCCTAGAAAGGACGCCTAAGTCATACAGACCAATCAGTCTATCCTCATTCCTGCTGAAAGCATTGGAAAAAATAGTGGATAGATACATCAGAAGGAAGCACCCTTCATAGGAATCCTCTGAACAAGCGCCAATACGCATACCAACCAGGAATGTCTGTGGATCTAGCACTAGACGATCTAAACAGACTCCTGGCAAAGTCGATTGACGACAAAGAGGTGGCGTTGGCAACATTTTTGGATATAGAAGGCGCGTTCAACAACGTACCAACTTTCTCACTAATGAACGCGCTAAGGAAAAAGGAATCCCCGACACGATCTGCAACTGGATCGAAGCCAGCCTGAGAAACAGGGTCATAAGATCCACCTTAGGCACAGTAACAATGGAGGCTAAAGTGGGGAGGGGCTGTCCACAAGGAGGCGTTCTATCGCCATTATATTGGGCAGTCCTGGTAGATGAACTTCTCGACAAATTGACTGGTGAAAGGTACAACTGCCTGGGTTATGCTGATGACCTCGTCATTGTAGTCAATGGGGGTCACCTAGAGCACATATCAGGCAGAATGCAGAACGCCGTAGACATCGTTGACAAATGGTGCAAACAGGAGGGACTCTCAGTCAACCCTCATAAAACAATAACCGTCCCTTTCACAAAAGAAGAGCGCTTGAAGGACTAAGACCTTCCAGGCTCAACGGAGTGGAAATCCCCTTTTCAAAAGAGGTTAAATATCTAGGAGTCATCTTTGACCAAAAACTAACCTGGGGACCACACTTAAGCAAAGTCACTCAGAAGGCAAGAACTACCCTGGGTAGATGCCGAAGACTTTGCGGAAAGAATTGGGGACTCAGTCCGAAGATGAACCTATGGTTATACAAAATGGTCGTCAGACCAATGATAACCTACGGGTCAATTGCCTGGGGTGCAAAGACGCTACAAAAGACGGCAATAAGGCAATTACAAAGTATACAGAGACTCGCTTGTCTATGTATTACGGGGGCCATGAAATCGACCCCTACTGCAGCACTGGAAACGCTGCTTAATCTACCGCCACTTCACATCTACATACAGGGTGAAGTGAAAGCGGTACTAATACCGTCTCAAACAAGGCCAGAGTCCTATCATAAGACAGGAAAGGGCCATACAATGGAGATTCAAGGAGGACCAAGAAGTCAACTCAGTGTGTGAGATGCCTTCAGACAAAATGGTACCAAGCTACTGGCTAAACAAAGGTTTTCAAACTTTAATACCAGACAGAAAGGACTGGGTGGCAGGGCCTCCCATTAAAGCCGACCTAATCTGGTATACAGACGGCTCCAAAACAGACCAAGGAGTTGGAGCAGGTATATATGGGGACAAACCAAGGACGAAAATAAACTTGGGTCTCGGACAACACCCTACTGTGTTCCAGGCCGAAATTGTAGCCATAGAACAATGCGCTAGGGAAATCATCAGAAGGAGCTATGAGGATAAAACCATAGTAATCTATTCGGACAGCCAGGCAGCCATCAGGGCACTCAGTTCATGCAAAATCAGCTCCAAGCTGGTGCGGGACTGCGTAATTGCCCTGGAAGAGGTGGGTGCGTCCAACAAGCTAACCATTGCCTGGGTACCAGGACACGAAGGCCACGAAGGCAATGAAGAAGCTGATAAATTGGCAAAGGAGGGGGCTGGTAGGACAATGGTAGGTCCTGAGCCCTACTGTGGTATTCCATCATGCCAGGTAAGGTCATCCATTAGATCATGGATTATGAGGGAATCACAAGACTGGTGGAGGAGAACACCAGGACAGCGTCAGGCGAAAGTGTTCATCAAGGCTTACTCGCCAGAATTTACAAAAGACCTTCTGAATTATAACCGGAAGGCAGTAAGAATAATAGTGGGTCAACTGACAGGTCATTGCAGACTGAATAAACACCTGGAAACTATGGGCCTGGCAGAAGAAAACCTATGTAGGTTCTGCCAGGAGGAGGAAGAAACCGCAGAACACGTATGGTGCTACTGCGAAGCCCTTTGTCGTCTGCGGTTTGCAAGGCTGGGTGAAGAAAAACCTAAAGCGGCAAGATATACCAAGGGGCCAGTTTCAAGCTTGTGGAGTCTGATTAAACAGACCGGCTTGGATAGCGTGCTCTAACCTATGGACGGAGGACACACAATAAACCTGAGCAGGTTGCAGTGTTAGAGGATATGCAATCCACCTCCTAATCTAATCTAATCTAATCAGTGTTTCCCTAGAAACTCTGGTAACTTTAAGTTTGACCGGAACTTTAAAAACAAAACTTTTCGCATGGTAAGAAAATAATTTTAAGATTTTAATTTTTAAGTTTTCATTTATGAAATCGTTTTTCTCATTTAAAAAATTAATTTTACTTATTTCAAATATTTTCTATTTTTAATGTTGAATTTAAAGTCAATTTTAAAACGAAACAAAGAGTATAGAGAAAAATTTAAGAATCAATTTAAAGTTTTACCAAAAATTCAAAGCGAGCCTGGCTTACATTCAAATTCTGACTATTCAGATTCTCAATTAGAGCAAACGCTTTCTGAGAATTTTGATTCATAGAATTTTAAATTAAATACTGAAGTAGAGGATTTAATAACAAATCTTGCAGTAATTAATTAATTTACAATCATCAACTATTGTCACAAACATGCCAAACGAGACAAATTATCAACAACTACGATTATTTTTGGACATTACTCCAAATTTTAATGGCAACCCTTGTGAACTTAATAATTTTATATTAGCGTGTGACAGAAATAATTTTTACTTTTCAAAATGAAAATGACAACTAAGAGGCTTATATTTAGAGGTATTGTGAGAAAATTAAAAGGAAGAGCTCTAACTTTAATTGCTAGTCGTTTAGAGTTAGATACTTGAAATAAAGTTAAAGATGTTTTAAAACTTGCTTTTTCTGATCATAGTGTTGATTGTTTGTTATATGAATTTCATGCTTTAAAACCTAATCTTAAAGAAAATTCTTACAACTTTGGTGTACGTTGTTAATATTTAAGAAGTTTAATTTTTTCTTCTATTGGTAATGACCCGATTATGACGGCTGAAGCTAAAATAGCTCAAATCGAAAATATTGAAAAATTAATTTTATTGCAATTTTTAAAATTTTTGCCTTCTTCCATTCTGAAAGCAATTAGACTTAAAAATCCAGATTGTTTATAAAAAGCTATGCAATATTTAATTGAGGAAGAAAATATTTATTCGCTTTGCAATGAAGGAAAAAGAAATATGCAACAATCTTTACCTTCACCTTCTTTCAAAACACCAGTTACTCAAAAATTCCTTAACAAATAAATAATCAAAATTTATGGGTACTTATCAGTTACCAAATTTTGGAAATAATCCTCAGACTTTTCAAATTAAATGTTTACACAAAATTTTCTGAATCCACCAATCTCTTTAAATCCGAGACCGGTAAACACATTTTTTTACAAATCAACAAGTGTTCGGTAAACCGCAAACACAAAAATTAAATGTCTTTAAACCCACAGGAAAAGCTACAAATGACAAAACAACCCCTATGTCAGTAGTTCCAAGAACTAAAGACTACCACAAAATAGACAATATACTCCCCATACTTTCAACAACAACAGAGATCAAAATTTATTGTTGAAGAAATTACATGCTTTAGATAATTTTGATACTTACGATCAAGAAAACCAAAACTTTAATCAAGACTCTATAATAAATATTAATTTAATCAAGAGTAAATGAACAAGTTTTACCCCGATAATGAGTATAACTTAGAAACTTTCTTTGACGGGACACAAAATGACGTAACAGAAAATGAAACTTCATCCGCTTCGCAAGAAAATTTTTGCCAAGAAGCCTCCAATACGAATTGTATTTGGCAAATGATTTAGAATATCGTAAATTAGCATTTATAAAATTTCATATTTTAATAAAATTATTAAATAATTAATTGACCCAGGCAGTCAGTATTTCTTTATTGAATCCACATTTGGCAAAATCTTATTTTCCGATAATATTGTTATAAAACCCTAACATAATTAAAACATCGTGCGGGCAACAAGAAACTAAATTTGAAGCACATATCCCTGCTTTCAAAGAATTTAAAGAATGAAAAATAATGTTTTACTCTTTTTTGATTTTCATCCTTTCTTTGATGGTTTAATAATTTTCGAGATATAAAAATATGGGTTTAATTGGAATATGCAACAAAATTATCTTGTTAGAAACAATGTTAAAATACCTGTTTATCAATGCTCACCCTCTGAATATAATTGTTTTAATATAATAGGAAATGAAAATGAAATTTTTAGAACAAAAATTCCAACAAATGCCAATGTAGATGGTGTAATGGGATAACACCCAGTATAGTAATATTATGTATAATTTATTGTAACCATAACAATTCAACTAGAGTAAGCATTATTGTGAAAGTTACTGTAATCAGGTCGTTTCGTTCGTTCAATATAGATTCTAAACTTAACAAAAACACGTCGTTTGATTTCCTACTAAACTGGCTATCAAAACATAAATCATTACATGGCGATCCCGCCAAACAAAATTTTAGCCCAGAGTCGGAACTGTTACATGAAGCAATATGGTATTCTAACTGCCTAAGATGGGAAATGCCAAGACAAAGAGGAGATAGTTATCAATCAGGCCTCAAACGGAGATGCGAGAAGCGAAGCATCAAACCAGGGTTTTTCACTTTCAGAATACCTTTTAATTACGCTTGTAGCAGCTGTTGCTTTGACTACCGGCTATATCATCATTAAACGCTGTAAGAGAGGATTAAAGCAAACAATCCGCAGAGAAATTCATAGGAGTGAATTAAGACGTTCCGGAGCTCAGCCAGACCAAGAGGACCAAATTTAATTTTTTTTTTTTAGGTTTTTAGGTGTCAGAAAATTATTAATGGAATGGTATGGAAAGAATAAATAAAAAACGATCTAAAAATGTATTAATGTAAATGTTCTTGGGTTCTAATAATTAAGATATGCATGTAAGTTGTAAGTTATTTGCTGTGTTAGGTTTAATTATTTAAATAGGGATCCAGTTGACAAGGATTTTATCTTGTTTCTTTTCGTATAATTAGCTTATTTAAATTTTAATGGGAGATAAGTTAAATGAAATTTTGAGTGCGATTAAGAATATTAAAACCTATTTAGTAAAGTCAAGTTATGAAAGAAGAAAACCACATATTGTTTCATTAAAAGTTGACGAAGCAAAATCTGTTTATTCGCAACTAAGTAAAGAAATAGCGATTATCAATCAAAAATATAAAAATGCTGAAATAAGCGAATCTGACATTGAAATTATTCAGGGTATTATAGAAAAAATTAAAACCGGTTATCAAGAAATTCTAGATTTTCAGAAACAAATCGCGAATCCCGATTCGAATATGTCGTCCTTTGACCTTAAAATCGCTGCTAGCCTTTTGCCCGTAATGGACGATTCAGAGGTCATTACCCTTAAATTAATCGAATCGGCCGAATTTTATGATTCTATGCTTAATGATGTTAGCAAGCCCTTGTTGATATAATTTATTTTAAAAACCTGTATTTCAGGAAGTGCAAAGTTACGTTTAAAATCTAATTATGATTCTATTAATGCTTTAATAAGGGACATAAGAACGTATCTATTAACTAAAAAATCCGATACTGCCCTTCAGGTTAAGTTATTTTCAGCCAAACAGGGGGATAAATCTATTTCTGATTTTGGAAAAGAACTGGAAGATATCTTAGTTAATCTGACAATTTCTCAGGAAGATGGCGATGCAAGTACTTTTGACATACTTAGACCCATTAATGAAAAATTAGCTGTAAAGAGGTTTACAAGCGGTCTAAGGAGTCAAAAGCTTAGCACAATCGTATCAGCAAGAAATTGTACATTTTTAAAAGATGCCATAAGAGCAGCACAGGATGAGGAAATTTCTTTTCAGAACAACAGTCCGCAAATTTTCAATATATCTAGGGAAACAGGGGTATTCCTGGAGGCTCGTTTAGATCAGGAACGGAAAGATATTTTCGAAATGATAATTTTAATAGGAACTTTAATAACAACAATAATAATTTTAATACTAGAAATTTTAATAATCGCATTCCGCAGTTTTATCAAAACAACCTTGGCCGAGGTAATGGAAATCCACCAGGTCAGGGTTAACAGAGGAGTCACAGAGGTCGTTCATTCTCTAGAGGTTTTCGCGGAAATTCACGACGTATAAATTTTGCTGAGACAGAAATTAACTTAGGTCAGGGAACATCGAATAGCTTGCATAATCAGCAAGAGTTTTTCGTCCCTAATGATGTAAACACGGATAGTAATATTTTCACTTATTCAACAAATTGTTCAAATTCTGTTTTCTTTCAGGTAAATAATCGCAAAGTAGGATTTTTAATTGATACAGGGGCGTCGTTGTGTGCAATTAAATTAAAATATGTAGACCCAAAAATACCTTTGCAGAAGGAAAATCTTGAAATTAAAGGCATATGGGATAATTTAATTTCGATAGGTTATGTATATTTCAGTCTTGCTGTCGGCAACGTTTAGTTTAGGGATAAATTTTATGTATTTAATTCTTTAGAATGTGATGCCGATGGAATTATTGGTAGAAATTTTTTAAGGAAATATAAAGCTAATTTAAACTATGAGCAAAATTCTCTAACTTTGGTGAAAGAGGAAAAGGAAGTTGTGTTAGATTTGAATGCAAGAAATAATCAAATTTTGACGTTACTTCCAAGATGCGAAAGTATTCAGTATATTCAGACAGGGTTGATTGAGGAATGTGTGGTTTTGCCGAATGAATTGTGTCAGGGAGTGTTTGTGGCCGGTGTGATTGCGAAACCGAGGAACGGTAAAATTCCAGTTAAAATTTTAAATACGCGTGAAAGTGAAGTACAGTTGAGAAATTGCTTACCAAAGATTGAAAAGTTAAGCCATTATGAGTGTTGTCAGTTTACTTCTCAGAATGTATCCAGCAGTCGAGTAAAAGAATTTAATATTTGATATGCTTAAACTAGGATATTTAAATAAAGAAGAGAAAATGTCATTAGAAAAGTTGTGTGCAAAGTTTGCAGATGTATTTCACATGCCCGGGGATAAGTTACCTGTTACGAATATTTATAAACAGTCAATTCAGGTTAAGCCAAATACTCATCCGGTTTATATTAAACCCTATAGACTTCCTCAGTCACAAAAAGACGAAATAAATAAACAAATTGCTCAAATGTGCTCGGATGATATAATTGAAAGTGCGCAGAGTGAATGGTCATCTCCTGTGTTACTAGTTCCGAAAAAAGGACCAGGTGAAAAACGTAGCAGACTTGTTTTGGATTACCGATTTTTAAACCGCAATTTAGTAGATATTAAATGGCCTATAGCAAATGTAGTCGATATTTTAGACTCTCTGGCAGGAGCTATTTATTTCTCACATTTAGATTTAAGTCAGGGATATTATCAAGTTGAACTAGATGAACAAAGCAGAAAATTAACCGCTTTTACAACGGATCGCGGCCAATGGCAGATGAAAAGACTTCCAATGGGGTTAAAGATTAGTCCAAGCGCATTTTCTAGGATTATGACAATTGCGATGGCCGGTTTAAATTATGAAAAATGCTTTGTTTACCTTGATGACCTTATAGTTTTTGGAAGGAATCTACAAGAACATAACAAAAATCTAATGATGTTTTTAGTAGACTTCGGAAAGTAAATTTAAAATTGAATCCTATGAAATGTGAATTTTTAAAAAAGAAATCCTTTATTTAGGTCATATATTAGTGATAAAGGAATAGCACCTGATCCAGACAAAATTAAAGCTTTAAACGAATATCCAATCCCAAAAATTCGGACGAAGTAAAACGGTTCGTTGCTTTTGCCAATTATTATAGAAAATTTATACCGAAATTCGCGGCATTATCTGTACCTCTGAACAAGTTATGCAGAAAGTATGCAAGGTTTGAATGGACGGATGAATGTAATGGTGCGTTTCAAGTTTTGAAAAAATGCAATGATGCGACA